>OZ010577.1:3654744-3692244 GCA_963932145.1 Acanthosepion lycidas
ATATTATAATATATACATATCATATATATATATATATATATATATATATATATATATATATATATATATTATAATATATATATATTAGGTTGGTGCAAAAATAATGATGTAATAATGTTGTTTTTTGACGTATTTTTTAATGTCAAAAAACAACATTATTACGTCATTATTTTTGCACCAACCTAATATTATAATATATATATATATATTATAATATATGTATATATATATATATATATATATATATATATTATAATATATGTATATATATATATATATATATATATATATATATTATAATAATAATAATATTTGACAACTCATAATTGAGGATACCTGTCTACTAGGGTGGCTTGAAGATTTCTATTGCAGACACCCACTCAGGTATATTCATGTTTCAACACCCACAGAGCCCACCTGTGGTTTATACTGCAACTATGCTGAGCAGACCTTAGTTACAGTTTCTGGGAGAGTGCATGTTATCTAGCATGATCAACAATCTGAACAAGGCCAGCATGTTCAAACCTTCAGTCACAATGACATGTGAATTCTTGCTTACACAGTCATTAATGGCCCTGAGGGTTCCATTTACCCACTTTCTCTTACAAAGCTTGGGTCAACCAATAGTATGGTTTTTCAGGGACTTTCTAATGGTGCTGCATGCTGGGATTCCTTCCACCAGAATGATAACATCAGGAGATCTCGTTCCTTATGAATCGACCATGGTGAAATTTTATATATAAACATTAATTTAATCTGTAATTATTCCATAAAAGTTTTTCATTTTAAATATGAATTAATAAATATGGACTAAATATCAATTCAGAATCAGGTTCTTCTGTCAGTTCAGTTAATTAATACTTATTTGTCTTGTATCAAAATATTGAATAGTAATAATTGAAAATATCTCTATATGTATCTATCTATCATGAGAACAAGCAAAAAGAATAAGGTAGGTACTGCTGGTTATGTGGAAAGAAAAGAAGATGAAATGTGTTAAAATAGAATTATTTGTATTGCCAATATAGAGGATCTAGGCAGAAAATCTCTCTGTGGGCAAGGGAAGCAACATGGCAGATGCAGGGAGTCAGTAAGGCATGGCATTAATGCCTGTGTCAGGTTGAAGCCATGGGTGGTGTTAGTGACAGTTATTAGACTGTGACAGTTATTCAGTGTTACAAGTGGTGTTTTTTTAAGCAGTGATGGTGCATATTTACTCAGCCTTTTTTGTCATGCTTTTTTGTAGGTGGGATATGATCTTGTGAACCAGATGTGATGCTTGGAGCCCTTGCACAAAGAACAAGATTTTTATTTTTAATTTTGCTTTCTTAGCATTCACATCCAGTCAACAGTTTTGATGTAGAATCAATCAGAAGTTTGAAGCAGACTATTGATAGATAGATTATATATACTTAGCAAGAATTCATTCAAACAACTTTTATTTAAATCAACAAGGTTTGTCTCTTTACTACATTCTTCCAGTTTTCCATAAGCTTACACGCATCTGTATCAAATTTATAAAGAAAATATTCAAAGTCCATAATATTTTGTTTTTTTGGCTATCTCTAGTAATTTTCAAGAGAATTAATGTTATCATTGCCATAAAGATTCTTGTAATCCTGATTCTTTTAATGACCTAACATTTTTCAATAATAATTATTTAAAAATGATTAATGTCTTTAAAAGAAATGTGTTAAAGATAAAAATATAAATCTATTTTTGCAATAATATTAATTTCTTTGAAAAAATATATAATTTTTATTTTTCAAATGAAGGCTTTTACAAAAAGTTAAATATTAGCTGCCTTTGAAGTACTGAAATCCAAGTAAAGAAAAATCTCCAACAGTCACAACATTTCAAGTTGAATGTGAAGACACTAGAAAAAATTCAAATTTATTAAATTGCACCAATTTCTGATGGAATAACATTTCTTAAATAAAAATGATATTCCATCTAAGTAAAGCATAAAGGTGTATGAACAAATTATCTATAGTTACTTACATGGTGTGGTGACAACAGAGGGTGGTATGGAAGCTGTGACAGTTGTAAGAATGGGAGTTACTGCTGCAACAGTACTTATAAGTGATGGTGGAGAAGTTTTGCCAGGTGTTACTGGTGGTTGTGTGGCTAATGGAGCTAAAATAATAATTGCACCATAAAAAAGAATTTAAAAAAGTTGTATGTAGGAAAATGATTAGACATTTTTAAAATGTTAAATTATATATGGGAAAATGATTAAAACCTTTGTAATTAAATTTGTAATTAAATTTAAATAACATATCTGCTTTGGTGTTCCTGCCTTATATTCAGAGATTCTTGATAAAATCCAAAGAATAATGTGTAATGTTACTGGTTCTGACTTAGCATCTTGGCTTCAGTCACTTTTCCACTGCCCTAATGCAGCTTCCCTGTGGCTTTTTGATAAATATTTTCATGGTATTTGTTCTGATGAGCTATCTTCTATAGTACACCAACTTTATGAATTTAAGCACATTACTAGATTGGCAGCAAGTTTTAATAAGTTTACAATTGAAATGGCTTGAGGTAACCATAAGTTCTATGCTAACAGTTTCTTCTATCACACTTCTTGCTTTTGGCTTCTTGCTTCCCAGTCAAATTTGGTCTTCAAAAATTTAAATGCAATGTGATTTGTTATCTTCTGTTTTCTTAATTCTTCTTCTTTAATAGTATTCTTTTTTCTTCACATATTCTCTTGACCTCAGTAACATCTTGCATCTTTATTGCCTTTCTTGGGATGAAATGTTTAAAAAAATATAATATATGGAAAAATAAGTAAAATGTTTTAAATACTAAATTATATATGAGGAAATGGTTAAAATTTTTTTAAATATAACTCTACTTAAAAATATTTTTTAAAATTTTGTATTGCATGTTAATTAATTGATAAATAATTATTTTTAAACATATCACAGTAATTTCAGAAAAAAATGTAAGCATATATCTATATTGTTTTATTAAAATAGTAACTTTCATAGAAATTCTAAAAAGAGATTTTCTAGTTCATTTTCTAAAATTAAACTTAATTGGAACTGGTGTTAATAAACAAACTTTTGATTTTATTATAAGGAAAATACTTATTTATTTTAATCATTTGAGCAAGCTCAGTCATTCACGAGTCTATCACACCAGCCATCACAGTGGTGCATCAATGTTGAAAGGTCATTTGGGTGGCATTTTATGTCATAACATGGCTGGTCAATGTTGGTGGCTGCTAGGTGACCAACCCATTTTGCTTCATGTTTATGTGTCCAGAGTAGTAGGTCGTAGGTCACTTGCAAGATCTTGTTTTGCTCGGGGTAGATAACTTAAAGCATTATACTTTATCTACTTTTGTAAACCACAACTGTAGTATGGTGGTATGAATTCAAGCTTGGGGAGATGGAAAGATCACATTAATTCTAATGGTGCTGACATTGATAAACAAAGTTAAATCTGAGGCCAGTTATAATAAAAGAAAAGATTCTCACAATAAATTGTGGGATGTACCACACCATATTCATGGAACATGCAGAAAAATTGTCAGTATTTAGAGAGCAGTGTGAGTGAATGTCTGTGTTTGCATTTGAAATAAATACTAAATAAGAGAAGTTATGATTTGTAAAAAAAAGAATGGAAGAGCAAGGTAACAATTAGATTAATAAAAGACAGTTATTTATGCATCAATGTTTGAACGTCAAGAAAAATCACTTACTTAAAGTAATGATTGCACTTGTTAGAAGAGTGGAAACTGGAGTTGTGGCAAATGCTGAATAAAATCAAATGTATGTTAAAGAAGTCACTGAAGCAACATTTCTGTTGTAAGAATTTTGCATTGCATTTTATATCTAATAGACATGAATGACCAAAGATATTATAGACACATGTCTAATAATATGTTGCTTCTCCATGTGACCTTGCCATGTAAAGAGTCTAAAGACGTCAAAAGACGTCAAAAGATGTTCCTCTAGAACCAGTTGATAGAATGTTAGTATCATATCAGTTAACAACTTAGCAGATATAGGGTTATGGTTAAGCAGAGGGAATTTTGTTAATCTCATGCTATAATGGCCAAATAGTATTGAGATTTGGGAAGTTGGATGGAATGCTCAAAACAGAGAAAACTTTCTTCATCTACCTGAGAGTATTCCTGAACAACTCATGTCATGTAGCAGGGAAACTTTTTCTGCTGCAATATGAGAATTATTCCAGAGAGGTTAGTTTCATGATACTGCATAAATTTAACTAATAAATTGGCTAGTATTAAGTTACTATGCAAAAAGTCATATTGTACGTATAATGGAAGGGTACAGTGTTTCTGGCTAAATTCATCACACTATCTTCAAGATCATCTTACATTTCCATAATATATACCAGTGTATGTTTAGGCTATGGTATCCACATACTTTGCCATCCATGTTATAATGCCAAATGTAAGAATCAATAGAGAAGATTTTCTTCTAGTCAGTGTTTGGTTCATATGTTCACAAGGCTATTGAAGATGCTGTTATTAATGCATATTTCTTTAGATGGGTACTGGGATTAGCCTGTGGGTTTTGTATTCTTTATAATCTCTATGTTAATTAAACATGGAAATAATTATAATAAATTTTACGTTGTCAAATCTGCATGTGAGCTGGTTTTATATTTAAAAAAATATGAAGCAAAAATATGAATGAAAATCTAATAGTTAAGCTTACTTGTCTTCTTGGCACATATTTTGGCAGAGATTTTCACATCGACATCCTGTAGATCAATCAATGGCACAAATTTAATTTTCACTGTGGTAATGTCTGTACCAGGTGGAATGTTGACAGGTTGTTCAGGTGATGATCGGAGTATAGAAAGTGTCGATGGTTGACCTGCTGCAGCAGGTGTGGATGCACCAGGTAGAGCTTCGCTTGGTAAAGATTTGAAACCTTGAGCAGGTGTAGTTGTACCAATCTGCAAAAATGATCAAATTATTCATTAATACAAGGAAGAAAAAGTATGAAAATCAATCCTGGTCTTAGTTGTCATAGTACACTTTAAAAGCAATTATGAATTGATTGTAAATTCTGATGTAAATTCATTTGATTTGTAATTATGAAGAATTGAAATGATTCTCTGAATATAATTGCATTTGCCCAATATTAGCCTCAGCTGCTTACCTGGGGTGTTTTGATCAACTCAACTATATATTCTCTGATGTTCTTTGGATCAACTAGTTGAATTATTCCACCAGCTTTGAGATCATCTCCAATTTCAATGGTGGCAACTCTTTCTTCTAGTGTTAATGTTTTCCATCCGTTACCAGTAGGTCTGATATCTGCAGGATTTCCTTCTGGTGCTAGTCTGATGGCACTGTCTGGAACTGTTGATGCATCTTCCATGCCATCAACAAGTGGACAAGTTACTGAAAATACACACGTCATGTATATTAAAATCAGATAAATGAATGCAAAAAAATAATAAATGAAATATTTAAGCTTAAATTCTCATATAAGGAATGGAAACATGATTTTATGAATTTCATGCTTTGTAACAATTAGATTGATAAAAGGTAATTATTTTCACATCAATGAATGTCAAGGGAAATCACTTACTTGGAGTAGTGACAGCACTTGTTAGAAGAGTGGAAACCGGAGTTGTGGCAAATGCTGAATAAAATCAAATGGATATTAAAAAAGTCATTGAAGCAATATTTCAGTTGAAATAATTTTGCAATTCATTTTATATTCAATGGACATGAATAACCAAGGATATTATAGCAACATGCCTAATAATGTCCTGCTTCTCCATGTGAGCTTGTTATGTATAGTCTCTAAAGACTACTAAACATTCCTCTAGAATCTGTTGATAGAATGCTAATATCATGTCATTTAAAACCCCAGCAAATATAGGTTTATGGTTAAGCAGAAAGAAATGTGTTAATCTCATGCTATAAGTGGCAAATAATATTGAGATTTGAGAAGTTGGGTGGAATGCTCATTTCTCTTTGGGTTTTGTATTCTTTATAATCTCTATGTTAATTAAACATGGAAATAATTATAATAAAGTTTACGTTGTCAAATCTGCATGTGAGCTGGTTTTATATTTTAAAAAAAATGAAGCAAAAATATGAATGAAAATCTAATAGTTAAGCTTACTTATCTTCTTGGCACATATTTTGGCAGAGATTTTCACATCGACATCCTGTAGATCAATCAATGGCACAAATTTAATTTTCACTGTGGTACTGTCTGTACCAGGTGGAATGTTGACAGGTTGTTCAGGTGATGATCGGAATATAGAAAGTGTCGATGGTTGACCTGCTGCAGCAGGTGTGGATGCACCAGGTAGAGCTCCTCTTGGTAAAGACTTGAAACCTTGAGCAGGTGTAGTTGTACCAATCTGCAAAAATGATCAAATTATTCATTAATACAAGGAAGAAAAAGTATGAAAATCAATCCTGGTCTTAGTTGTCATAGTACACTTTAAAAGCAATTATGAATTGATTGTAAATTCTGATGTAAATTCATTTGATTTGTAATTATGAAGAATTGAAATGATTCTCTGAATATAATTGCATTTGCCCAATATTAGCCTCAGCTGCTTACCTGGGGTGTTTTGATCAACTCAACTATATATTCTCTGATGTTCTTTGGATCAACTAGTTGAATTATTCCACCAGCTTTGAGATCATCTCCAATTTCAATGGTGGCAACTCTTTCTTCTAGTGTTAATGTTTTCCATCCGTTACCAGTAGGTCTGATATCTGCAGGATTTCCTTCTGGTGCTAGTCTGATGGCACTGTCTGGAACTGTTGATGCATCTTCCATGCCATCAACAAGTGGACAAGTTACTGAAAATACACACGTCATGTATATTAAAATCAGATAAATGAATGCAAAAAAATAATAAATGAAATATTTAAGCTTAAATTCTCATATAAGGAATGGAAACATGATTTTATGAATTTCATGCTTTGTAACAATTAGATTGATAAAAGGTAATTATTTTCACATCAATGAATGTCAAGGGAAATCACTTACTTGGAGTAGTGACAGCACTTGTTAGAAGAGTGGAAACCGGAGTTGTGGCAAATGCTGAATAAAATCAAATGGATATTAAAAAAGTCATTGAAGCAATATTTCAGTTGAAATAATTTTGCAATTCATTTTATATTCAATGGACATGAATAACCAAGGATATTATAGCAACATGCCTAATAATGTCCTGCTTCTCCATGTGAGCTTGTTATGTATAGTCTCTAAAGACTACTAAACATTCCTCTAGAATCTGTTGATAGAATGCTAATATCATGTCATTTAAAACCCCAGCAAATATAGGTTTATGGTTAAGCAGAAAGAAATGTGTTAATCTCATGCTATAAGTGGCAAATAATATTGAGATTTGAGAAGTTGGGTGGAATGCTCATTTCTCTTTGGGTTTTGTATTCTTTATAATCTCTATGTTAATTAAACATGGAAATAATTATAATAAAGTTTACGTTGTCAAATCTGCATGTGAGCTGGTTTTATATTTAAAAAAAAATGAAGCAAAAATATGAATGAAAATCTAATAGTTAAGCTTACTTATCTTCTTGGCACATATTTTGGCAGAGATTTTCACATCGACATCCTGTAGATCAATCAATGGCACAAATTTAATTTTCACTGTGGTACTGTCTGTACCAGGTGGAATGTTGACAGGTTGTTCAGGTGATGATCGGAATATAGAAAGTGTCGATGGTTGACCTGCTGCAGCAGGTGTGGATGCACCAGGTAGAGCTCCTCTTGGTAAAGACTTGAAACCTTGAGCAGGTGTAGTTGTACCAATCTGCAAAAATGATCAAATTATTCATTAATACAAGGAAAAAAAAGTATGAAAATCAATCCTGGTCTTAGTTGTCATAGTACACTTTAAAAGCAATTATGAATTGATTGTAAATTCTGATGTAAATTCATTTGATTTGTAATTATGAAGAATTGAAATGATTCTCTGAATATAATTGCATTTGCCCAATATTAGCCTCAGCTGCTTACCTGGGGTGTTTTGATCAACTCAACTATATATTCTCTGATGTTCTTTGGATCAACTAGTTGAATTATTCCACCAGCTTTGAGATCATCTCCAATTTCAATGGTGGCAACTCTTTCTTCTAGTGTTAATGTTTTCCATCCGTTACCAGTAGGTCTGATATCTGCAGGATTTCCTTCTGGTGCTAGTCTGATGGCACTGTCTGGAACTGTTGATGCATCTTCCATGCCATCAACAAGTGGACAAGTTACTGAAAATACACACGTCATGTATATTAAAATCAGATAAATGAATGCAAAAAAATAATAAATGAAATATTTAAGCTTAAATTCTCATATAAGGAATGGAAACATGATTTTATGAATTTCATGCTTTGTAACAATTAGATTGATAAAAGGCAATTATTTTCACATCAATGAATGTCAAGGGAAATCACTTACTTGGAGTAGTGACAGCACTTGTTAGAAGAGTGGAAACCGGAGTTGTGGCAAATGCTGAATAAAATCAAATGGATATTAAAAAAGTCATTGAAGCAATATTTCAGTTGAAATAATTTTGCAATTCATTTTATATTCAATGGACATGAATAACCAAGGATATTATAGCAACATGCCTAATAATGTCCTGCTTCTCCATGTGAGCTTGTTATGTATAGTCTCTAAAGACTACTAAACATTCCTCTAGAATCTGTTGATAGAATGCTAATATCATGTCATTTAAAACCCCAGCAAATATAGGTTTATGGTTAAGCAGAAAGAAATGTGTTAATCTCATGCTATAAGTGGCAAATAATATTGAGATTTGAGAAGTTGGGTGGAATGCTCATTTCTCTTTGGGTTTTGTATTCTTTATAATCTCTATGTTAATTAAACATGGAAATAATTATAATAAAGTTTACGTTGTCAAATCTGCATGTGAGCTGGTTTTATATTTTAAAAAAAATGAAGCAAAAATATGAATGAAAATCTAATAGTTAAGCTTACTTATCTTCTTGGCACATATTTTGGCAGAGATTTTCACATCGACATCCTGTAGATCAATCAATGGCACAAATTTAATTTTCACTGTGGTACTGTCTGTACCAGGTGGAATGTTGACAGGTTGTTCAGGTGATGATCGGAATATAGAAAGTGTCGATGGTTGACCTGCTGCAGCAGGTGTGGATGCACCAGGTAGAGCTCCTCTTGGTAAAGACTTGAAACCTTGAGCAGGTGTAGTTGTACCAATCTGCAAAAATGATCAAATTATTCATTAATACAAGGAAAAAAAAGTATGAAAATCAATCCTGGTCTTAGTTGTCATAGTACACTTTAAAAGCAATTATGAATTGATTGTAAATTCTGATGTAAATTCATTTGATTTGTAATTATGAAGAATTGAAATGATTCTCTGAATATAATTGCATTTGCCCAATATTAGCCTCAGCTGCTTACCTGGGGTGTTTTGATCAACTCAACTATATATTCTCTGATGTTCTTTGGATCAACTAGTTGAATTATTCCACCAGCTTTGAGATCATCTCCAATTTCAATGGTGGCAACTCTTTCTTCTAGTGTTAATGTTTTCCATCCGTTACCAGTAGGTCTGATATCTGCAGGATTTCCTTCTGGTGCTAGTCTGATGGCACTGTCTGGAACTGTTGATGCATCTTCCATGCCATCAACAAGTGGACAAGTTACTGAAAATACACACGTCATGTATATTAAAATCAGATAAATGAATGCAAAAAAATAATAAATGAAATATTTAAGCTTAAATTCTCATATAAGGAATGGAAACATGATTTTATGAATTTCATGCTTTGTAACAATTAGATTGATAAAAGGCAATTATTTTCACATCAATGAATGTCAAGGGAAATCACTTACTTGGAGTAGTGACAGCACTTGTTAGAAGAGTGGAAACCGGAGTTGTGGCAAATGCTGAATAAAATCAAATGGATATTAAAAAAGTCATTGAAGCAATATTTCAGTTGAAATAATTTTGCAATTCATTTTATATTCAATGGACATGAATAACCAAGGATATTATAGCAACATGCCTAATAATGTCCTGCTTCTCCATGTGAGCTTGTTATGTATAGTCTCTAAAGACTACTAAACATTCCTCTAGAATCTGTTGATAGAATGCTAATATCATGTCATTTAAAACCCCAGCAAATATAGGTTTATGGTTAAGCAGAAAGAAATGTGTTAATCTCATGCTATAAGTGGCAAATAATATTGAGATTTGAGAAGTTGGGTGGAATGCTCATTTCTCTTTGGGTTTTGTATTCTTTATAATCTCTATGTTAATTAAACATGGAAATAATTATAATAAAGTTTACGTTGTCAAATCTGCATGTGAGCTGGTTTTATATTTTAAAAAAAATGAAGCAAAAATATGAATGAAAATCTAATAGTTAAGCTTACTTATCTTCTTGGCACATATTTTGGCAGAGATTTTCACATCGACATCCTGTAGATCAATCAATGGCACAAATTTAATTTTCACTGTGGTACTGTCTGTACCAGGTGGAATGTTGACAGGTTGTTCAGGTGATGATCGGAATATAGAAAGTGTCGATGGTTGACCTGCTGCAGCAGGTGTGGATGCACCAGGTAGAGCTCCTCTTGGTAAATACTTGAAACCTTGAGCAGGTGTAGTTGTACCAATCTGCAAAAATGATCAAATTATTCATTAATACAAGGAAGAAAAAGTATGAAAATCAATCCTGGTCTTAGTTGTCATAGTACACTTTAAAAGCAATTATGAATTGATTGTAAATTCTGATGTAAATTCATTTGATTTGTAATTATGAAGAATTTAAATGATTCTCTGAATATAATTGCATTTGCCCAATGTGGCACCCTGCATTTTTAGAAAGACTAAAAAGAGATATTCATAGAAATATGATTTAATTTTTATTCGGTTTATTAACCAGTTGTTAGTTATTTAGAAACGAAGAATAATTGAGTTTTGAGAATAATTCTCTAACTGTATTTAGGCGATCCAAAGAGAAGAAAAAAAAAAAAATAATAAAAAGAAAGAGAAAGAGGAATAGATAATACAAAACCCGGTCATAAGTAAAACTAAGACAAGACAGGTGTCAAAATATATCAGGTCATATTACCTGACCGAAATCCAGGGAAATAGAAATTGTTATATTTGGTTGAAGAAATAGAGTTTGGAGATAATAAAATAAAACAAAAAGAAGAGGAAAGACAGAAACATAATACGAAACCAGGTCGTAAGCGAAAACACACACGTACGACCAGCACCTAACAAGTGTCAAAATTATCAGGTCAAGCACTTGAACTAATTCCATGTCCGCGTAGGATGGAGGTTTGTTAAGGTTGGCTGAAACAATAAAGATTTTTTAGAACAATGGAAACGAAATTTTAATCGGAGGAAAGGTGTTTTTTTTGTGTTGAGGGGGTGACCGGTGGAACTGTATACAGATTCTGACCTGTTAAAAATTGGAACCCCACGATGATGAAGTGGAGACATTTTCAATTCAGATAATTAAGATTTTTGACTATCAGGTCTGACCAAAAACAAAGAAGGAAAAAAAAACGATTGTCTCGGCTCACAGATAGCGCCAATATTCTTTCCTGAAGTCACATCTAATTAGCGGCAGGCTGTTTTGACAGAACCCAGGTGAGAAAAAGCCAAGATTATCATTTTTCGTACGTGTGAAAAAGGCCAAATTAGATTTTGTTTTTTTTAGAACAAGAACGATGTAAGCCACGCCCGATTGGAGACGGGAGGCGTCCCACCACAGTCTCATTAGCCGAAAGCGGTCACGTGATATGCGGAAAGAGGAGGGAGAATGCTCGATCAAGAACCATTGGTCGAAAACGGTCACCTGACATACGAGAGACCGGGAGAGATGGGTATGCGTCTTCCCCCCAGAGGCACTGTGAGGAAGTAGGGGTGAAAATAATAGCGATAATGGGAAATCAGAACTAATGCGACTTTTGGGATTATCGAGAGAGCCCTGACGCCGACAGACCCACCCCGGTTTGCTGCGGCGTCAATAAAAGCAGGACCCCAATCGACAAAAAATGAGTTCAGCCCCGGACGGCAGCGAGAAGAGATCACCTCGGACGACAGAGAGTTGCGGCTGAGTTGCGGCAAGAAATCCTTCCAGCCCAAGTCGAAAACAAGAAATCCTTCCAGCCCAAGTCGAAAACAAGAAATCCTTCCAGCCCAAGTCGAAAACAAGAAATCCTTCCGGCCCAAGTCAAAGACAAGAGAAGTTCTATCTAAGTCGACGAAGAAGAAGATTACTCGAAAGCCGCAGCGAAGTTGCAGCCAAGTCGAAGACAAGGCCAAAGAGTTACTGGACGGAAGAAGAAGAAGAAGTTAAAATCAAGCCCAGCCGAGAACAGAATTCGACCCAACCAGATCGAAGTGAAGAAATACAACTCAAGTCGAAGAGAAGAATCAACTGCGAATGATTGATAGAAATTAGCCCCAGTGTCGAACTAAACCACACTCCGACATACACAATTCTAGAGAGTAGACAATTCGAAATCGTTAAGTTGTATGATAGAAGCTTGGTGCCATAGTCCACAGAGCGGGTCGGGAATGAGAACAATTTTTCTTTATGTAACGGACATTAGATATAAAAGGTTGTCACCCTTTTTTTTTTATCAGTAATTTTTTGTCTCGTGAGTTTTTTTTTTTCTTTTACTTGTGTTTTGCCACCCCCGTCGGACTCAACTTGCATACGGCCCAATCCCTGCTGGTCCCGTCTGTCTAAGATCTAAACACAGCGTGGGTAGACAGACCGGAGATCAGTACAGTTGCTTTAGCAACCAGGTATTGGAAGCGGGTTGGGAAAGGCGAGGCTGGTGATCATCTAACCAAGAGGTTGGAGCGGCACGCTTGGAACCAGGAGGAGCAACCAGGAGGAGCGACGTCACAGTTGGCGCCGTAACCAAAGGATTCGACCCTGGGCCAGGTGTGTACCCGTCACAATTGGTGCCGTGACCAGGATCAACCCTGAGACAGCCGCGTCACGTCACATCGATCGACCGCCGTTGCTGAAAATTCAAATAGAACTCAAAACGACCGGGACCGAAAGGAACAAGAACAGAATCGTCTGCAAGGTAGGACACCTTATTTTATTTCCCAACCTCGATTGTTGCTGCATAGATTGTCTTTCTCTGTAGACATGTCGGACTATGATTCGGATAGAGCAGTGGGGGGTGAAGAGGAAGTAAGGCGGGGGTTGTCAGTGGATTTAAGGAAGCTGTTAGGTGGACCGAGGGTCCCAGTATTTGATGGCAGCGGGAAGGAGTTTAAAAACTGGCTGGCAATCCTTGAGAAGAGCCGAATCATCTACGAGCTTTCGGACCAAGAAACCCTGTATTTGGCATACGATGCCACAAAGGGAAAAGCGTCTGAGTTCGTGAGGGGGCTCTTGGAAAATCAACCCTACTTGTCTTGGGAAGAGATAAAAAGACTGCTAACCAAAGAGTTCGCCGACGAAGGTACGGCCATAGAGGCCATGAGGGCCCTTTTAAAACTGACACAGCTACGGGATGAAACCCCGGGAGAATTAGGGACCCGAGCGGGGAAGCTATCATCGTTGGCATTCCCCGAAGTGGTCAGGGATAATGCAGTTATGCAGGCCCAACTGGCGGACCTGTATATAGAGGCGCTGAGCGACGAGCGTGTTCGTCACGACGTACTGAAGGAAGGACCGCTCAGACTGTCGGCAGCGGTGGAGCTGGCCAGGGAGAGCCAGGGCGTGTGGGATAAAGTGAAGAGGTGTGGGAAGAAGCAGATGCCAAGTCAGGAGGCTGGAAAGAGGGGGGTAGGCGGAAGACCCCCCGCGTGGAATCAGAGGGTTAAGGATGAGGTGGATCGGGCAGAATTATGGGAGGAGGACCCCAATAGAAAAGCATGGTCGACCAGGCATGGCTTTTATAAGCCCACGCCGGGTCGATACGGGCTGGTCTGCTGGACCTGTGGGCACGAGGACCACAGGGCGGCGGAATGTCCGACGAAGTGGGGGTTACCCCCAGACTTCGATCAGGACAGATGCACCAGGTGTGGTAAGAAAGGACACCTGGCCAAGTGGTGCGGGCTGAGGAAGGGTGCCCCACCGATATTAACAAAGAAGGCTGAGCCCAAGAGACCGGCCCAGGAAAAAGCCAGCGGGCCACCCCGGAATTAAGAGGGAGGGTGGCCCAGTTAAAAAGAAGAGAAATAAAAACTTGGACCAGTGGACGGGCGAACCGCTTGAATAGAGGACGGGTTCCCCCGGGAATAGACACAAGGCCAACCCAGTTGAAAAGGAAAAGAGCAAAATGTTGGACATGTGGTCGGGCGGGCCACTTTGCGGCAAGCTGTCCAACAAGAAGGTGCTGGTTTTGCAGGAGGCCAGGACACCTGAAGAGAAACTGTATCCTTAGAAACGAACGCGGGAGACCGGGAGAGGTCCGGCCGGGGTCGCCCAGGTGCAGGGGGCGCAGAACTCCACCTCATGAGAAAAATGAAGGTGATTTATTACTACCGGCACCCATGGCTGGGTTGACCCAAGGGTGGAGACCCAGGAAGAAGAAAGCTCAAGTGTTCTCTTCGCTAACGCAAGAGAAAGAACTATCCTGTAGAGCAGAGATAGGGGGTAGGGAGATGAGGGCTCTGTTGGACACAGGAGCATCTGTGTCATTGATGAGAGAGGAAACATACAGGCGGGTGAAACGGAAGAGAAGGTTACGGGAAGCGGACATAGAGATCACGCAAGCAGATGGAGCCCCCCCTGAAGATAAAAGGGATGGTGAGGCTCCCGATGAGGATTGGGAAAGTAAAAAGCACCCAAAATTTTTACGTAACCCCCGACCTGTGTACGGAGGCAATCTTGGGAGAAGATTGGCTCCGGAGCCAGAGGGCCCAGATTGAGTTTAATCCTACTGTGTTGGTGGTGAACGGCGAGAGAACGCCATTGGGATGCCCACCAGAGGAAGAGATAACCATAGTGGTGGAGGAAGATGTAAAGTTACCTCCTAGAACCGCAGTGTCGGGAAAGGGTAGGTTAATGTCAGGAAAAAAGGTATGGAGAGGACCCCTGCAGTTGGTCCCTGTAGAAGGAAAGGGCCTAGAAGATAACGAGGTAACCCTGTGCGAAACGGTAGTGGAGGCAGCCGAGTTGGTGCCCATAATGATGGTGAACCAGGCCCAAAAGACTATAAAGGTTAGGAGAGGGGAGAAGATAGGGAGAGCACTTCCCCTACGAACTCTGAGTCGGGTGAGATTCGAGGAGGAACGAAGGAAGCTAGTAGAGCAAACAGAGGGAATCTTAGATGAGGATATATTAGCACCGGATCAATTTAGAACCAGAGTGGGGGGTCTGTTAAGGAACAATCGAGATGTGGTGGCCCAGTCAGACAAGGAGCTAGGTCAGACCCACACCGTCGAAATGAAAATCGACACCGGAGACCACCCCCCTGTGAAATTGAAACCCTACCGGACACCTATACATAAAAGACCACTTGTAGAAGAGGCAGTAGAGGAAATGTTGGAAGCTGGGATGATCGAAAGATCGATCTCCCCTTGGAGCTTCCCAATAGTAATAGTAGGTAAGAAAGATGGCGGGCATCGTTTCTGTGTAGATTTTAGGAAGCCAAATTCTATATTGAAGCCGTTGGCGGTGCCATTGCCATTGATAGACGACATTTTGGCATTATTAGGGAAGGCAAAGTACTTCTCTACGTTGGACTTGAGGTCCGGGTATTGGCAAGTAGCCCTGGATGAGGCTGACAAGGAGAAGGCCGCATTTGCGTGTCACCTGGGACTGTTTCAGTTCAGGGTGATGCCATTCGGTCTAGCTAATGCCCCGGGAGTCTTCCAACAGCTAATGTCAATAGTGTTAGGAGGATACGAGAGCTTTGCCATGGCGTATTTGGACGATATCTTGATATTTTCGGAGACAGTGGAACAACACTTTTTTCATTTAGGACAGGTGTTGGGAAGATTGAGGAAACACGGATTAAAATTAAAATTGTCAAAGTGTCAGTTTCTGAAGGAAGAAACTAGGTATTTAGGCTTCGTCATAAACGGAGACGGTATTAAACCCGACATGGATAAGGTAAAGGTCATAAGGGAAATGCCAGAGCCTAAGACAGTGAGACAGGTAAGAGGTTTTATAGGAGCTATAGGCTACTACCGACGCTTCGTCCCGGCATTTTCAAGAATTGCCATACCACTAGTAGCCCTGACGAAGAAATACGCTAGGTTCAAGTGGACAGAGGACTGTCAACGAGCATTTGATTCGCTAAAGGGACAGTTGACAACCGTCCCACTGCTGGCGTACCCAGACCTCAGCAAGCCCATGATATTATACACGGATGCCAGTGAGCAGTGTGTAGGGGCAGTACTTACCCAGCCGTGTCCTGATAAGGAAGGACCAGTGCCTGGCATACCAGAGGAAGTACCGATATACTTCCTCTCCCATAAGCTCTCAGAGACACAACAGAGGTGGCCAGTAATAGAAAGAGAAGCATATGCCATCATGTATGCTCTCCAAAAACTGGACTACTATTTAAATGGTGCGGTCTTTACTATAAAAACAGACCACAAACCTTTGCAGTACCTATTGCAGGCAGAGTGGACAAATAATAAGAAAATTCAACAGTGGGCACTTAAGTTAAGTGGCTACCACTGTAAGATAGAGTATTTGGCAGGAAAGGAAAACACGTGCGCAGATTTACTCTCAAGAATACCGAAAGAACTGGAAGAAAGATCTGTAAAGGTAGAACAGGGAGTAGATGATAAAGCCTATAGAATAGGAGTAATTAACTCTAATAAGCTAAAAGATCGCCCTATATTAGAATCGGACGAAGAAGGGGACGCCCAGATAATAACCGATCCCTACTGGACAGAAGGAATTGAGAAGGAGCAAGCAGACAGTGAAATAGCTGCTCTGAGAGAGAAGGTGAAGGCAGGAGAGACCACCAAGTATGCCATAATAGAGGAAAGGCTGTATTATCTCTCAGGCAGGGATGAAGAAGTCAAGCCCAAGTTGTATGTGCCCAAAAGTTTAAGACCAGAGATATTGGAGCAGTGCCACGAGAGGTTGGGTCACATGGGAATTGATAGGACATGTGATCTCATAGGAAGAAAGTACTATTGGCCCAAACTGTACGGAGAGGTCACTAACTATGTTCGGAGTTGTGTAGTGTGCCAGTCGCAGAGCAGAAGGCAGGAAATGGCACCCTTGGAGGAAACAGACGTACCAAACTTTCCCTTCGAGAATGTGAGTATGGATGTATCAGGACCATATGGAGAAACTGCACAAGGAAACAACTATATAGTGAGTTTTGTCGATTGGCTAACAAATTGGCCTGAAGCATTTGCAGTACCAGACAAGAAGGCCAGAACTGTGGCCGGGTTGATAATAAGTGAAATCTTCCCTAGGTATGGTGCCCCTGTGCAATTGGTAACAGACAATGGCACGGAGAATGTGAACAGCATCATGAGAGAAGTTTTGACAGGTTTGAATGTAGAGCACATAAAAACATCCCCATATCACCCCCAGGGAAATGCTAAAGTGGAAAGGTTTCATAAAACCTTGGGAGATGTATTGGCCAAGCTGGTCAGAGAAAACACTGGAAATTGGGACTTGTATTTGACGCAGGCTCTGGCGGCCGTGAGGTTTACGATAAACGAAACCTCCAGATTTTCTCCTTACTTTTTGTTGTTTGGCAGAGACGTGGTCCTGCCTGTGGATAACCTACTGAAGCCCCGAAGAAGGTATATGGGAGAAGATCATCATCAACTATTGCTGGAACAGCAACATAAGATATTTGTACAGGCCAGAAGAAGAATAAAGAGGGCCCAGAAGAAAAGAAATGAGAGGGTGAATGCTGAAAGAAAGGTAGTAGAATTGAAGGTTGGAGACCCTGTCTACTATAAAATCCACCAGAGAGAGGGAAAGCTGGACCAAAGATGGGAACCGTACTACCGGATAGTAGAGCAGACGGGCCCAGTATCATATGTAATATGGGATCAAGTGGCAGGACGAGCGAGGAGGGTTCATGCCAATGATCTGAAGAAGGCTGAAATAGCTAACCTGGAAATGAGCGAGCCGAGGCCTAAGAAGACAAGGAAAAGGAAAGTAACTCTGGTTGAACCGGAAGAAATGGAAACGGAAGAAGACTCCGAGGAGGATGCGGAGATAGGTCGACTTGGCCAGATAAACGAAGCAGTCCGAGTGACAGAGTTGGAACCCTCAGCGGGGATTGGCGATGTTCAGTCGTCGACTGAATCGGTACAGAGAAGACCCCGTGAGATCGCCATCACACCCCCATGTCCGAAGAAAAGGAAGAAAAAGACGAGGAGGTCCAATCAAGCAGTCGAAGGCTCTAAAAAGAGGCACCCTGAACAGGACGAAGGACCCAGCGAGTGGGAGGAGGAGGATCGAATACCCCTTTCCCAGCTCAAGGAAAGGATAAGGAACAGGAGAAATTTAGACATAGAGTCGAAAGGTATTGAGGACATTCAAGGCGAAGACTCTAAACAGAAAGAAGAATCAGGAGATGAAGAAGAGGACAAAAAAACCCCTCCTGGACGGAAGTTAGACACAGAAAGAAGGTTAGAGGTTGAACAGGAATCACCTCAGAAGATGAGATCAGGGAGGGAGAAGAACCCCAAATCTCAGTAGAACAAAAGGGCTGTGCAGAATACAAGCATTTAGTGTCGACAGATAACGACACTGGCTCATCCAAAATCCTATTGGCTGACTATGGTAGATGTGAGTGGAGGGGATGGAGTCGCGGGCTGCACCTCACAAGGGACGGGAGAAGATCATTGGCATTGTTGATTGATCACCAGTGGTGTCATGAAGTACAACCTTTAGAGTGGGCGCCACGCACACCTCACCAGACCATTCTGTCCGCTAGAGGTTAGTTAGAGGAGGGAAGAGCTGAACTTAGTAAGAAGTTATAAAATAATTGAGTGATGAGTTGAGCGACACGAAGTAGTTGTGAAGAATAACAACAAAAGAATTTCGTTACCTTTCAGGAATGATCAAGATGAAAGGATTGGTTATGACGATGATGGTGGTAGCCACGCTGATGGTGACGATGGCGGAAGCTGGGAAGCGCAGCCGAAACACCATTTTTAAAAAAACGAGCGAAGTAATAATAACCAGGTCTAAGTGGTTGGTCACATTCGTGATAGATTTGAACCCGTATGAGTCGCTACTAAATAAGTTAGGAAACGAGCTAACGCAACTGGATGCAGCCCGGTTGAAAGTAGGACAAGATTATCCCAAGCAAAAAGGGTATCTCAGTTTATTGCACTCCCTAGAATCAGAAGCCACTATGATAGAGGCTCAATGGAAAGACATGCAAAACTACCTGCAGGGAATAGAGTTACTGCAGACGCGGGAAAGGAGATCCGTAGTCCCGATTGTGGGAAAGGCATTGAGTGTCCTGTTTGGAACAGTGACTGAAGATGACGTTAAATTCATAAGAAGGAAACTGGGAGAAGTGGAGGTAAACCAGAGGACGCTTGCTCAGGTGGCAAGGGAGAGTGTGACAATATTAAATGTGACAAGGTTAGAGGTGTCCAAAAATAGAGCCAGAATCAATTGGTTAATAGACAACCTGGCGAGGTTGAGACAAGAGGTAATTAATAATACAGAAACTGTAATGATTGAATTACAGGAAATGAGCGGATTCATGCAAAAATATTTCCAGCTGATGACAATTACGAATAAGGTACGACAAACGAGTCAGTCGTTGACGACCTTGCTGGAACACGTGAGGGCGCAATTAGACATGCTGTCATTAGGACACCTCTCCCCAAGCATAGTAAACCCGGGTCACCTAAGGGAAGCGCTACTCGGAATACAGGCCGAGTTACCCCACCATTTAAGGCTGCCGGTGAACCCCACCAAAGAATTGTGGAAATATTATAATGCACTAGGATGTGTGACCTTGTTAGAAAATAGGCGACTATTGGTTGTGATATCTGTTCCGTTGTTAGATAGCGAGAGTGTATTCGAGATATACCAGGTTATAAACTTACCCATCCCCTACCCCAGAAGAGATCAAGGTTTAGGAATGATAGCAAGGTACAAGGTGGAAGCAGACTACATAGCTTTAAATTCGGGGAGAACGAAATTCATGTTGCTATCAGCTGAAGAAGCTGGAAGGTGTAGAGATGATGCTCTAGGGACTTGTACCTCGTTAAGCCCTATCTATAAAACTGGTAATCGCAGAATGTGCATACTAGAATTGTTTGATGGGAAAAGGGAAGGAATCAAAAGAATCTGCCAAGTGGAGGTATTAACAAACACGGCATTACCACAAGCTATCAGTGTTTCAGACGGGGTGTGGGCAGTAGCCACACAGAGACATATCAGCTTGTCTAGGGTATGTGGGGGAGAGTCCACAAGGACATTAAGAATAAGACCACCGTTATCCCTGGTGACGCTACCCATGGGATGTTCGGCGGTTGGAATATCCATTTCCTTACCCCCCTATTACCAGGAAGAAGAAAGATATGAAGAGAAAGATTCAATCATAGAGATGATTGGTAGAGGCTTAGTCAGTTGTACAGAATTATGGGAGCCGATAGTGAAGAGATTCTCTAATGTTACCTTAAATAAGATGCCAGTATTAATGAAGCCAATAGAAAAGATCGATATGGATCAATTGAGAGACAAGTTAAGTGCGTTGGGAAACGAAGGTGTGGCTTGGGAAGACGATGAGCAGATCGCGATAAGTTGGTCAATAGTAATGGGTACATTCCTAGTTATAGCCATCGGGGGTGTATTAATATGGAAGGTTAAGAGTAAGAGGAGATTAGCGAACGACAATCTAGTGAGCGTGCAGCAACTCGAGAGGGAGATGCCGAGCAGTGTTCCTCGCTCAGACAGGACGGGCGAAGAAATTGCTGAAAGACCAACGGAGGAGGCTGGCGTGAGACCACCACGTGCGGCGGAAAAACCTCCCACAGCGGAGAGGAAAATATTGACCAAGAAGAACATTACCCTTGCATGTAGAACAAAAGAAGATGAAAAGAACATTACATTGCATGTAGAAAAAAAAAAAAAAAAAGATGAAAGGAACATTACATTGCATGTAGAACAAAAGAAGGTGAAAAGAACATTACCCTTGCATGTAAGAAAGTAGAATAGAATTGCATGAGACAAATGCATGGTGCATGTTAAATGATGTAATTGGGTTTAGGTGTCATTTACGGGTAAATGACAAATCGGTTAGGGGAGGATTGTGGCACCCTGCATTTTTAGAAAGACTAAAAAGAGATATTCATAGAAATATGATTTAATTTTTATTCGGTTTATTAACCAGTTGTTAGTTATTTAGAAACGAAGAATAATTGAGTTTTGAGAATAATTCTCTAACTGTATTTAGGCGATCCAAAGAGAAGAAAAAAAAAAAAAAATAATAAAAAGAAAGAGAAAGAGGAATAGATAATACAAAACCCGGTCATAAGTAAAACTAAGACAAGACAGGTGTCAAAATATATCAGGTCAAATTACCTGACCGAAATCCAGGGAAATAGAAATTGTTATATTTGGTTGAAGAAATAGAGTTTGGAGATAATAAAATAAAACAAAAAGAAGAGGAAAGACAGAAACATAATACGAAACCAGGTCGTAAGCGAAAACACACACGTACGACCAGCACCTAACAAGTGTCAAAATTATCAGGTCAAGCACTTGAACTAATTCCATGTCCGCGTAGGATGGAGGTTTGTTAAGGTTGGCTGAAACAATAAAGATTTTTTAGAACAATGGAAACGAAATTTTAATCGGAGGAAAGGTGTTTTTTTTGTGTTGAGGGGGTGACCGGTGGAACTGTATACAGATTCTGACCTGTTAAAAATTGGAACCCCACGATGATGAAGTGGAGACATTTTCAATTCAGATAATTAAGATTTTTGACTATCAGGTCTGACCAAAAACAAAGAAGGAAAAAAAAAACGATTGTCTCGGCTCACAGATAGCGCCAATATTCTTTCCTGAAGTCACATCTAATTAGCGGCAGGCTGTTTTGACAGAACCCAGGTGAGAAAAAGCCAAGATTATCATTTTTCGTACGTGTGAAAAAGGTCAAATTAGATTTTGTTTTTTTTAGAACAAGAACGATGTAAGCCACGCCCGATTGGAGACGGGAGGCGTCCCACCACAGTCTCATTAGCCGAAAGCGGTCACGTGATATGCGGAAAGAGGAGGGAGAATGCTCGATCAAGAACCATTGGTCGAAAACGGTCACCTGACATACGAGAGACCGGGAGAGATGGGTATGCGTCTTCCCCCCAGAGGCACTGTGAGGAAGTAGGGGTGAAAATAATAGCGATAATGGGAAATCAGAACTAATGCGACTTTTGGGATTATCGAGAGAGCCCTGACGCCGACAGACCCACCCCGGTTTGCTGCGGCGTCAATAAAAGCAGGACCCCAATAGACAAAAAATGAGTTCAGCCCCGGACGGCAGCGAGAAGAGATCACCTCGGACGACAGAGAGTTGCGGCTGAGTTGCGGCAAGAAATCCTTCCAGCCCAAGTCGAAAACAAGAAATCTTTCCAGCCCAAGTCGAAAACAAGAAATCCTTCCGGCCCAAGTCAAAGACAAGAGAAGTTCTATCTAAGTCGACGAAGAAGAAGATTACTCGAAAGCCGCAGAGAAGTTGCAGCCAAGTCGAAGACAAGGCCAAAGAGTTACTGGACGGAAGAAGAAGAAGAAGTTAAAATCAAGCCCAGCCGAGAACAGAATTCGACCCAACCAGATCGAAGTGAAGAAATACAACTCAAGTCGAAGAGAAGAATCAACTGCGAATGATTGATAGAAATTAGCCCCAGTGTCGAACTAAACCACACTCCGACATACACAATTCTAGAGAGTAGACAATTCGAAATCGTTAAGTTGTATGATAGAAGCTTGGTGCCATAGTCCACAGAGCGGGTCGGGAATGAGAACAATTTTTCTTTATGTAACGGACATTAGATATAAAAGGTTGTCACCCTTTTTTTTTTATCAGTAATTTTTTGTCTCGTGAGTTTTTTTTTTTTTCTTTTACTTGTGTTTTGCCACCCCCGTCGGACTCAACTTGCATACGGCCCAATCCCTGCTGGTCCCGTCTGTCTAAGATCTAAACACAGCGTGGGTAGACAGACCGGAGATCAGTACAGTTGCTTTAGCAACCAGATATTGGAAGCGGGTTGGGAAAGGCGAGGCTGGTGATCATCTAACCAAGAGGTTGGAGCGGCACGCTTGGAACCAGGAGGAGCAACCAGGAGGAGCGACGTCACAGTTGGCGCCGTAACCAAAGGATTCGACCCTGGGCCAGGTGTGTACCCGTCACACCAATATTAGCCTCAGCTGCTTACCTGGGGTGTTTTGATCAACTCAACTATATATTCTCTGATGTTCTTTGGATCAACTAGTTGAATTATTCCACCAGCTTTGAGATCATCTCCAATTTCAATGGTGGCAACTCTTTCTTCTAGTGTTAATGTTTTCCATCCGTTACCAGTAGGTCTGATATCTGCAGGATTTCCTTCTGGTGCTAGTCTGATGGCACTGTCTGGAACTGTTGATGCATCTTCCATGCCATCAACAAGTGGACAAGTTACTGAAAATACACACGTCATGTATATTAAAATCAGATAAATGAATGCAAAAAAATAATAAATGAAATATTTAAGCTTAAATTCTCATATAAGGAATGGAAACATGATTTTATGAATTTCATGCTTTGTAACAATTAGATTGATAAAAGGCAATTATTTTCACATCAATGAATGTCAAGGGAAATCACTTACTTGGAGTAGTGACAGCACTTGTTAGAAGAGTGGAAACCGGAGTTGTGGCAAATGCTGAATAAAATCAAATGGATATTAAAAAAGTCATTGAAGCAATATTTCAGTTGAAATAATTTTGCAATTCATTTTATATTCAATGGACATGAATAACCAAAGATATTATAGCAACATGCCTAATAATGTCCTGCTTCTCCATGTGAGCTTGTTATGTATAGTCTCTAAAGACAACTAAACATTCCTCTAGAATCTGTTGATAGAATGCTAATATCATGTCATTTAAAACCCCAGCAAATATAGGTTTATGGTTAAGCAGAAAGAAATGTGTTAATCTCATGCTATAAGTGGCAAATAATATTGAGATTTGAGAACTTAGGTGGAATGCTCATTTCTCTTTGGGTTTTGTATTCTTTATAATCTCTATGTTAATTAAACATGGAAATAATTATAATAAATTTTACGTTGTCAAATCTGCATGTGAGCTGGTTTTATATTTAAAAAAAAATGAAGCAAAAATATGAATGAAAATCTAATAGTTAAGCTTACTTGTCTTCTTGGCACATATTTTGGCAGAGATTTTCACATCGACATCCTGTAGATCAATCAATGGCACAAATTTAATTTTCACTGTGGTACTGTCTGTACCAGGTGGAATGTTGACAGGTTGTTCAGGTGATGATCGGAGTATAGAAAGTGTCGATGGTTGACCTGCTGCAGCAGGTGTGGATGCACCAGGTAGAGCTTCGCTTGGTAAAGATTTGAAACCTTGAGCAGGTGTAGTTGTACCAATCTGCAAAAATGATCAAATTATTCATTAATACAAGGAAGAAAAAGTATGAAAATCAATCCTGGTCTTAGTTGTCATAGTACACTTTAAAAGCAATTATGAATTGATTGTAAATTCTGATGTAAATTCATTTGATTTGTAATTATGAAGAATTGAAATGATTCTCTGAATATAATTGCATTTGCCCAATATTATCCTCAGCTGCTTACCTGGGGTGTTTTGATCAACTCAACTATATATTCTCTGATGTTCTTTGGATCAACTAGTTGAATTATTCCACCAGCTTTGAGATCATCTCCAATTTCAATGGTGGCAACTCTTTCTTCTAGTGTTAATGTTTTCCATCCGTTACCAGTAGGTCTGATATCTGCAGGATTTCCTTCTGGTGCTAGTCTGATGGCACTGTCTGGAACTGTTGATGCATCTTCCATGCCATCAACAAGTGGACAAGTTACTGAAAATACACACGTCATGTATATTAAAATCAGATAAATGAATGCAAAAAAATAATAAATGAAATATTTAAGCTTAAATTCTCATATAAGGAATGGAAACATGATTTTATGAATTTCATGCTTTGTAACAATTAGATTGATAAAAGGCAATTATTTTCACATCAATGAATGTCAAGGGAAATCACTTACTTGGAGTAGTGACAGCACTTGTTAGAAGAGTGGAAACCGGAGTTGTGGCAAATGCTGAATAAAATCAAATGGATATTAAAAAAGTCATTGAAGCAATATTTTAGTTGAAATAATTTTGCAATTCATTTTATATTCAATGGACATGAATAACCAAATATATTATAGCAACATGCCTAATAATGTCCTGCTTCTCCATGTGAGCTTGTTATGTATAGTCTCTAAAGACAACTAAACATTCCTCTAGAATCTGTTGATAGAATGCTAATATCATGTCATTTAAAACCCCAGCAAATATAGGTTTATGGTTAAGCAGAAAGAAATGTGTTAATCTCATGCTATAAGTGGCAAATAATATTGAGATTTGAGAACTTAGGTGGAATGCTCATTTCTCTTTGGGTTTTGTATTCTTTATAATCTCTATGTTAATTAAACATGGAAATAATTATAATAAATTTTACGTTGTCAAATCTGCATGTGAGCTGGTTTTATATTTAAAAAAAAATGAAGCAAAAATATGAATGAAAATCTAATAGTTAAGCTTACTTGTCTTCTTGGCACATATTTTGGCAGAGATTTTCACATCGACATCCTGTAGATCAATCAATGGCACAAATTTAATTTTCACTGTGGTACTGTCTGTACCAGGTGGAATGTTGACAGGTTGTTCAGGTGATGATCGGAGTATAGAAAGTGTCGATGGTTGACCTGCTGCAGCAGGTGTGGATGCACCAGGTAGAGCTTCGCTTGGTAAAGATTTGAAACCTTGAGCAGGTGTAGTTGTACCAATCTGCAAAAATGATCAAATTATTCATTAATACAAGAAAGAAAAAGTATGAAAATCAATCCTGGTCTTAGTTGTCATAGTACACTTTAAAAGCAATTATGAATTGATTGTAAATTCTGATGTAAATTCATTTGATTTGTAATTATGAAGAATTGAAATGATTCTCTGAATATAATTGCATTTGCCCAATATTATCCTCAGCTGCTTACCTGGGGTGTTTTGATCAACTCAACTATATATTCTCTGATGTTCTTTGGATCAACTAGTTGAATTATTCCACCAGCTTTGAGATCATCTCCAATTTCAATGGTGGCAACTCTTTCTTCTAGTGTTAATGTTTTCCATCCGTTACCAGTAGGTCTGATATCTGCAGGATTTCCTTCTGGTGCTAGTCTGATGGCACTGTCTGGAACTGTTGATGCATCTTCCATGCCATCAACAAGTGGACAAGTTACTGAAAATACACACGTCATGTATATTAAAATCAGATAAATGAATGCAAAAAAATAATAAATGAAATATTTAAGCTTAAATTCTCATATAAGGAATGGAAACATGATTTTATGAATTTCATGCTTTGTAACAATTAGATTGATAAAAGGCAATTATTTTCACATCAATGAATGTCAAGGGAAATCACTTACTTGGAGTAGTGACAGCACTTGTTAGAAGAGTGGAAACCGGAGTTGTGGCAAATGCTGAATAAATTCAAATGGATATAAAAAAATGTCATTGAAGCAATATTTCAGTTAAAATTATTTTGCAATTCATTTTATATTCAATGGACATGAATAACCAAAGATATTATAGCAACATGCCTAATAATGTCCTGCTTCTCCATGTGAGCTTGTTATGTATAGTCTCTAAAGACAACTAAACATTCCTCTAGAATCTGTTGATAGAATGCTAATATCATGTCATTTAAAACCCCAGCAAATATAGGTTTATGGTTAAGCAGAAAGAAATGTGTTAATCTCATGCTATAAGTGGCAAATAATATTGAGATTTGAGAAGTTGGGTGGAATGCTCATTTCTCTTTGGGTTTTGTATTCTTTATAATCTCTATGTTAATTAAACTTTGAAATAATTTTAACAAATTTTAAAACTTTCATAAAAGACAATTATTTACACATCAATGTTTGAATGTCAAGAGAAATTCATGCACAAAACAGATTTTTACAGTGAACTAAAGAATATAAAATAAACACATATTTATAATAGCTTTCCAAACTATATAGTTGATGAACAAATAAGATGCTTTCTTATAAATCTCAATACTAATGAAATAGAACATAATACTGCTTCAACTAATCTCAAACGTATTAATCTCCTATATTGTAAGCAAATTTTACAAATTATAAACAAGATAAAAATATACTAAAAAAATTAGTAAATACTAATGTATCTACAACAGATCCTAGTAAAAAAAATTAGTTAATTATACCCTAGACTAAATCTCTCCCCCAATTTGCAAAAAAAACAACATAGTTTACAAATTCAAGTGCCTTTTGGGAGATTTTATCTCCAACAGATTAAATAATATTCATGTTGGTCACTCCACAAACTCACTTTCACGACGCTTAACACTACACTTTGAATGATAACTAACATTTTTAGGCATTTAAAACAACATGCCTGACCGCATATATATATATATAAATTTACTTTTTATTAATATTATTTTTAATTGGTTGTCATGTTTGTGTTCACATTCTTTTTAAAATCAATTCTTATTTTATGTTCTGGTTTGCAGATTTGAGAAAATTTAATAATGAAATCTTGCCTTCTGGCAGGTTTTAAGGTCAGTGTAATCGAGCATTGATTATTTGAATCCTGTTGAGCAGGTACATTGACTTTATTAAGTTTTATGTAGTCCCTTGATTGATAGACAAAATAAATTCTTTTCAAAATAAATGAATCAACCACTTAAATATGGTTTAGCCACTAAACATAATGTTTGAAGTAATAAAAATATGTCAGATTCAAAATTATAATCCATTAAATTTTTTGAAATTGCTATATATATATATATATATATATATATATATATATATATATATATATATATATATATATATATAAACAGGTTTCAGATGATAAAGTAACATAGACCAAGAATAAAAACAATAGTATTTTCCCAACCCTGTAACAACAAAAGGAGCCTATGTTGTAGACACATTAAGCATTAAGCATATCAATTCATTCACTAGCTTGGGTACTTGTACTACCTTCAAAATCTACCACAACTCTACCTGTAAAAGTCACAACATAATTTACTTATTAGAATGCACAGAAACAATATATGGGAATATCTGAATTGCCCTTTCGCTACAGAATTAATAATTGCCAGAATCATATTGCTAAATCCCCACAAAAGATTCTTACCTGTAGAACAAGATTTCTGCCTAGAAAAATATGATTTTAATAGCCATGCAAAATTCAGTTATTGAAAGATTAGAATTAGGCACAAAAGTTAAAGTTAGGAAAATACTAGAAGAACATGAAGACAAATGAATTTTGCACCTCAAAACACTTTGTCCAGATGGATTTAACAACAAACTAAACAGCACAAATAAAATTAATATATAATCACAGAGATCAATGCCCTCTATTTCTCTCTCACACATGGTTGAAGATAGTCTACTGTGACTACATAGAAGAGGACACCACCCATGAAGGGACCATGCTGACTCCCATAACCCATCTCCTCCTCAATGACACTAGACAGACATGCTTGCAAAGCTGTTAAGTTCTTCCACATGCACACACCCACACAAATATATACACCTACATACATCACACACACCCACAAAAAACTAAAAGATAATGTACATATAGCACACACATCCCCAATAAAGGTGTCAGAATGACTAAGGTTGTGAATTTCATGAAACACATCAATCTCCCAGCTTCTCATTAAAAAACTTGAAAGAGGTCTTTTGACCAATACAAGGATTAACCAAAATTACTGATAAAAAACCAAAATGAAAACTACAGACAAAGTTCATTTTCATTAGAGACAGTCATTCACCCCTGTAGTAGCTACTAACAAGCAGGAACATTTTATCTTGATGATGGCCATGCTACCTGAGGAACCTAATTTAAATGATAAAACAAAAATCATTAATATACAACCCAGTGTGTCTGAAATTTTAATTTTTTTAGTATTTTTTATTGTTCAGCATATGAGATATTAAAGAGAAAGTATGAGAGCAACAAAAAAGATAGTGATGTAGATAAGAAATTACTTACTTGATGAAGTAACCCTTGTGGTTGATCTGGCAGGAGGTGTTGTTACTACATTATACAAAATAATGAACATTTTACCATTTAGAACATATCAATTATCAAACAGTTATATCAAAAGGTGAAAACAATGTTACTGATATAATACTCTAGCAATATTCAGATTTTTGCCTGTATTACTTTTCCATCATAGCAAAACATATTTGCTTGTAATATTCTACTAAACATATAAAACATTTCAATCTAGTTTTAGCTTTCCAAAGGATTTCTTATGTTGCCTTATTAAGGTTTTATGATCTTTTTTAAAATACTGTTAATGTTACAATTTCAGGTCAAAAAATTATGTTCCATTTTAAGCTTTTTAATTTGTTTTATAATATAAATCATTACAGTTATACAAAATATATTGGTAAGATTTCATATTTCAATATTTTATTATTAAAAAGTAGAATTGAAAATTGTAAGGCAAAACGTATTTTTAAGATTAAGTGGAAAATTTAAGAATTCAGATTTTGAATCATTTTAGCCATTTTGCTTTACTTAGCTTGTAATGAGTGTGAAATAATAATAACTCCCTTAGCACACTCTCTTCAGATTCAAATGGCTGAGGAAAAAGGAAAGAAATTTGTGAGCCTATGTAAGATTTTTGTCTTCCACAGAAATTAACCAGTGAGCTGTCAAAGAAAAAGGAAAGAAATTTGTGAGCATGTGAAATTGTTTTTGGACCAATGAAAATCTTGCCTTCCCAGAAATTAGCTGGTCAGCAAAGAAGAAGGAAAGAAACTAGTGAACCTATGTGAAATTCGTTTTGATATGAAATGAGGAGAAAAATTAAATTAATGAGAAGAGTGTCTGAGATCAGGTGAAAGTTTTTATTTCAGTTACTTGCAACCAGCATTAAAGTACTTGATAGTGTAAAATTACTTGACAATTATATTATCAGCCTCTAACCAGCACATAGCACTTCAAAGAATATTCTCTCAACATTCCAAGAAAGTTAAATATTTCAAACTATCTCTCTTTGATTCTTTGAACCATATGCAGTCATATATGCCTTTGGTGAGCAATGAACTCTCTTATCTTTGTCTTAAGCATTTTTTAATTTTGTTTAGTATTGGATTTTCAGTTCCTTCTAAAGTATTTACATTCTCTTTCACGGTCAGTAGCCCCTCACATCCTAGTGGTATTATTGCCTTGCCTGGGGTGAATTGATTAAAAAAAAAGGAGTAGAACAAAAACAGAGAGAGAAAGAGTGAGAAAGAATTATTGGTACTTATGTATTCTACATGAGAAGAGATGATTATTAACATTGATTGTAAGATTTTCAAAATATTATTAGAAATTTCTTTAATATCAAAATTTTAATTTCCACTTAGCAATATTCATATTAGAATTATTTAAAAAATAAACCTCACAATAATATCTAAGCATTTTTAGATACATTAAATCTACAAAATAAGAAATTATTTTAACAAAATTATTTCATTTTATTCTCTGTCACATAGCATGAAATAAGAATAAGAATCAAGTTCTTGTAAAAGTTAATTGAACTTTTTTAATATTTTCAAAGCTGACCCATTCTACCATGCTTTATCCTTATGATTAGATTAGACTAAAAAATGCTGCCATATTTGGCCTTGGGCAATTAAATCCTCACTTTCCAGAGTTCAAAATCATTTATGCAGTCTATTTTCCACTCTGCAATCACTTTTCCACAGATGCAATGCTACAAGCTTATCACTACTCTATCACTTTTTCTATGGTAAATGTTCACTGTTTTAGTTTCATCAATTCAAACCTTTACTACTAGGACATGCCATACTACTTCCACAGAGTTGAATCAACCTCATTTTCTCTGTATTCTAAAGGTAAAGGGAAAGTTCCATTCAGACAGCTTTTTCCTAAGAACTGCTACTTTGTGGAACAGGCTCCCTTGTGGATGCTTCCCTGAACAGTACTATCTAAACCTCATGTCAAGCAGCTATTGTCATCTGTCCTCCTCATCCTCATAATCTTACCTTTTCTTTCAGTCATATTACACAACTCATTCATCACTCACATTTTAACAGTAACCCTCTATCTTGAGTAGCTCCTGAGTCCTCTAATGGGTGAGTTAGTATTAAAAATTTCCCTAAATAAATACTTACTTTGCTCCATGCAGACTTTGAGAGAGATAGTCACAAGCATTGCAGATGAATTATCAAGTGGTGTGATGATGATTTTGACTAAGTTTTCTTTTGTACCAGGTGGGATATGCACAGATTTACTAGGATGTGACTTCTAAAAAAGAATATATAAATATTTTCAAGTTTATTTATGTAGACTTTCAAATGGTTTTAGAAACAACATCTCAAAACAACAAACAATTATGCTTTGTATGTAAAAACTAGTAGACAATCCAAATTGTGTTTGATTATAGAATTGTAGCTAACAGTGATTACAATACAAAGCAAATTACATGCATTCATTTACTAAAACATCTAAGCAAGTAGTTTATGAACTCTCTCTCTCTCTTTCCCCCCCTCACACACACACTGAATCTAGTTGCCCAAATAATTTTAGAATGATAATTATTATTCCCCCAAATTACAGAACAGTAAGAAAGAATTAAATCAAATTATCCCATGACCTAGTAGAGTATTAAAGTACCATACTAGTCACAATAAAAATCTATTGCTTCAGATATATTCCATTACTTTTCAATTTACAAATTCAAAAAATCTGTAAAGCAGTATTTTGTTTTAAAAACATTCTAAATGTATTTTAATATAAATTAATTTTAGAATGCAAAATCATAATATATTCTTCACTGATAACTTTTGACTTGACATTTTACCTGCTTAACAAATGGTTTCTTTTCATATATTTTCAAAATTCTGAATGTTCATATTAAATGTAAATGGTATTTTATCAAGTCAAACTATTTTTAGTGCATAGAATTGGATATGGCATCAAAATTCTAGACATCTAAAGTAATTATTTGAAAATATATCTATTTTTCTCAAGTAGTTTACTAATAGCAAAGCCATCCTTGGTATGACAATAAACTACATCTGCATCCTGGATAAGATGATAAACTACATCCAATAGCAAGGCCTCTCATCGGGAGGTTTTGAGGAGCATGGAACCACCTCTTAATTGCTGGTGTTCCCAGGTCCACCTTGACCCAGGGTGGTAGCACCTGTTAGGGTCACAGCTATGAGCAAATAGTTAATCCCCAAACTGTTCTCAAAACACTATGAAAGTGTAAAAATAGGTTTTAATACCAGCAGTATGTTTTTGTAAAAAAATTACCAGCAATAAATTTTTGTAGAAAAAATTATTACCAGCAATACATTATTACCGCAAAATATTAACAATAATAAATTTTTGTAAAAAAATATTACCAGCAATAAAAATCTTGTTGGCATTAAATAACAAACCTAATAGCAAACTAGACTTAAACTAATATAATGTATAAAAGAATTAATGTATATTACAAATATTTTCAATGAATTCACAAGGGAAGAAGATGTTTTCAACAAATAAAAAGAAATACAAGAATAAATTATATATGAGTCCTCCTCACACTATATGGAGTAGAGTGCAGCAGACTCACTAGCCCTGTCTGTCCTGCTATTTAACCCATAGCTGTGAAAGAGAAAAAATGGATTCATAGCTTTTTGTATTTGTTTACAAGTGAATGAAATGTCCACAGTCAAAATTTGAACTCAGCATGCTAATCCCACTTTCTCCACAGATGACCACAACATGTGATGCACAGATCTCAATATATATATATAAAGCTATACAAATTATTATATCTATGATTGAGTCTGCAGCTAAGGAATCCATATCTCTTTATCAAATACTACAGTTCAGTTATAATGTATTTTTCACATAATATTACTTTTAATTAGAATTAATATAATATAACTAAACTTGAACTTACCTGCAATAATTGCCATTTACCAGTTTTTAACAAAAACACTTGATAATGTTTCACATTATAATTATCAAGCAGCTGAATTATGCCACCATATTGAAGTTTATCTCCTGCATCTATTGTAATAATTCGATCTTTTCTTGAAGCTGGAGTAACCCATGCACCATTAGGTCTTACATTATCAGGATTATCATTAGGTTCTAATATAATTGCAGTATCAGGGATGAGAGCATCAGAGCTCATTCCATCAATAAGACTGCAGTCTGGAACAAATGAAAAAGAAAGGATTGAAAAAAAGAATTTGGAAGTTTTAATTAATTTATTTACTGGACATAAAAATATCAACTAACTTTTAATAGTTGCTAAATTAAATTTTCAATCAGCTCATTTTATGTAATATTTGAATATAGGTGATTTTGACATGTTTAGACAATATATCTTCTTTGCAATTCAAGATATAGAAAGAACTGAAAGAATTCTACTAGACATAATGAATGAAGACTGAGGGTGTTTGCAAAGATCATCCTTTTTTGAACATAGTGGACTGGTGCTACAGAATCACAAAGAAAGAACTGTACCAAATAAGAGAAACCACATCACAATTTTAAACAAAAGCTGTACTGTCTGCTCATTGAATGAACACAAAATGTTTCCTTGTAGGGAAACAGTTCAGATGACCATTGTCATTACCATACATGAAAATGAAATGTTTTCACAATAAAATTGGTATGAACCAACCAACCAATGTTGACACAAAAAACATAACATATTGAGAATTTATATGAACAGTATATCATGTAAGTTTCAAGGTCTCTAGCTATAGAATCACTTGAAGAGTCTTCATAATTATCAACTCCTTCCTAATTGGTAGGTCTCTGAAGGAAGTTGTTAATGACCAGGCCCAAATGATCAATGCAGGCATCCTACAAGACTCCCTTCTCAGTCCAACTCTCTTTCTATTTTACATAAAGGATCTATCCAAGATTATACTAAGATCTTTTTCAAATATTTAAGCTGATGCTATAATGATATATAGGTGCCTCTCCAAAACTCTAGATGGCCAGAGCCTGGCATCTGATCTCTCCTCTGATTTAGCTCTAACAGCTCAGTGGGGGAAAAAAACTTACTGGTCATATTCAATAGCTCGTAAGGCAAACTAGCGATGTTCTGTCATCACTGAGTGGACACTGAATTTTCACCTACCACCATGAATTAGTGTTGTCTCAGAGTAGCTACAAGGGTGATTACCTGTTGGAACTTAAGCTCAACCCAGACCTTGAGTGGAAGTTGTACATATTACTCATCACTAAAGATACTGGAAAATCTATCTAAACATATATGAGAACTTAAAAATAAAAAATAAATTAGGCCAAAAATATGGAAAATAAAGAAAGCAGTCTTAGCCTACAACAATAAATCCCCAAAACTGTAAACTTTGTTTGGAGGACAAAATAGGTAAAATCACCTTCTTAGACCAACATAAATTTACTAAATAAATGATCAGAACATTTCAAAATGTAGACATAAAAACATTTTTTACTGCATTACTTAAAAATCAAAGACTAAAAATGAATACCTTGTAAAACATCACAAAGCAAAATGCAAATATATCTGCTGTATGCACTGTATGCAACACAGATAATGCAGTATACTTTAAAAAAAGCTAATACTTTAAACTAAACAAACAAATAAGATAACTAACCCCCAAGAGAAATAAATAAATGAAATAATAAAGAAATAAACAAACTAAGCCAATCAATAATAAAGAAATTAACAAATTGTATGAATGTTTGTGTAACCAGAACAAAGTAAATTTAATAATAATCAATAGTGAATAATTAATGAACACATATGCAATACACTAAGTAATCAATAATAAATAATGAATTAAAAGTTAGTAAACAACAATAAAATAACCATGTTCTGGTCCATAATTATTTCTACTCAATAACCATTATGATAATTTAAAATCTAACTGTTCCTCTCTATCCCATAATTGTTAGCATAACATAATAAACTAGAAGTAACTGATCTTGTTACTTGGCTAGCAGATATAAATAGTTGAGCTACTAGCCAGCATAAATTACCTGGATTGCATTCAAGTATGAAACAGACTGCTACCTCAGTGTCAACTCTTATATTTGCACATGTTCTATCCCTGATATTGAGCACTTTTACTTATAAATATATATAATACTGTAAAATTACATTTTTATCCTCATATATATGTATGTATATATATATATATATATATATATATATATATATATATATATATATATATATATATATATATATATATATATATATTAGAATGTTTTTTTCTGACAGATCTGTATCACTTTAAATGTTATTTTTAAAGGATATTTATATTTGAATAGACTCTCCACTCTTTTATTAAATAGTATATTTATTTATTTTTGTTTAAAGACCAGAATACTCATGAAATTTTATTAAAGAAAAAAAATTGTGCTCCCCAGCAGGAATCTAATTTGTATCCCTCAGGGCAGAGGTAGCTACCTTTTAGCCTGGGACTTTAGCCCTGAATTAAAAAAAAATAATGTTTAAAGTAAGAAAAGTCTGTTGGATTAATGAAAAATCCATTGTAAAATTCTCTTTGTTTATGTTTCTATACGAAACTGTGCAGATATGAAAAACTTAGGGAGATCTATGTCAGGAGAAATTGTTTGAAACCATAAAATTTAGTCTTGCCTGAATGACTGTTCTCTGAATAACTAAATAGATTTTCTCCAATGTTATAAATCTATTCTGCAATGAAAATGCATTTAAATAAGTACTTACTTAGTATAGATGGTGTTGTAAAGAAAGTAACAGGTGTTGATGTTTGGGGTAAAACTGTTGTAGTCATGCCACTTGGAGTAAGAGTTGATGTAACATATGTTGTGATATGAGATGTAGTCATTACTAAAATAAAAACAGTATCACATGATATGAAGTAAATTTCAAATGAGATCAAATGAATATAAATATACCTTTTATTGATAATTGTTCTCACATGTTAAAACTTATTAAACAGTTACACTTTTTATGAATAAAGACAATCAATTCAATTTTTTCAAATTTTCTTCAAATCATTTTTGTTTGATTGAGTTTGAGTAATTAGAGACACTTTCATTTGATTGCAATTAATTATTAATGAATTCAACAAATTTTATTTTATAGATTTTGTAATTCATTTTGAAGCACTGAGTAACTTGACTGTAAATAATTGGGATTAATTGATGAAAAGACCTTTTTCATTCAAATGCACATTAACACTTACAGCAATTGTATTCATCAATTCCTGAATTACAATCATAAATTCCATCACACTTTTTAGTAGAATTTATGCAGTTTCCATCATCACATTGAAATTCATCAGGTTCACATTCACAGGTAACACATGACATATTTCCAGCTTTGCAAGTACTGTTAAAATAAATTTATTCAAACTGAAATGTTTATAAAGCGATTACAAAAAAATTATGAAAATTAGTAAGTTATAGTTGAATACCATTTTAAGGTCAATTTAGAGTTTTTCAATGTAATATTATAAAAAGTTTAAATCAAAATAATATTTCAGGCATCTGAAGTTAATTCATTAGTCTTTGTAAAATATTTCGAAGTAACATAAGTATTTTATAAAGCAAAAAATATAAAAGAAATCTTATAGGAAGAGATATATCCTTTCTGATTAACAATGTCTGAATTATTTTTCTTATGTCATATATTTGAACATTTCATTCATTTACTTAAAAAAGAAACAGAATAAATCAAAGATGAACTAATCAAATTAAAAAAATTTCATTAAAATTGAAAGATAATGGGATTGCAGTTTGATAATTTATTGATTATATCTAATTCTTTGTTTTTCAATAACAATTTTAGTATTGTCTTTTAGAAAAAGAGTGTGAAATCAAACAAATTTAAATATCTGGAAAGTGTTTTAAAAGAGGATGGAAAATGTGACACTGAAATCTGAAGGCCCATTAAAACAGTTAAAGATGATTTCCAAAAGTACCAAGAAACAGGAAGATTTCATCAGAAACAAAGAAAAGAGTACTGAACTGTTATGTAATATCAATCCTCTTGTATGGCAGTGAATGCTAGACAATCTCCTTATCAATGAAGGGAACACATAAATGTGTTTCTACAGAAGGATACTGAGAATTTCATCAATGGGGTGCATATGCAACAAGGAAAATAGAAACAAAAATGACACTTATACATGGGATTGGAGAATTTTATGCACACATGATATCTCAAAGGCAAAAGGGATAGGGGAGAAGAGTGGACCATCTATCTTATGAGTTTATGTGAATGGATGGCA
>OZ010577.1:3697244-4109744 GCA_963932145.1 Acanthosepion lycidas
CTAAAGAATGGCTAGAGGATAGCTGCTAAATTTTCTGTGAATGCTAATAGAACTTAAAACACATGATTTTGAAAATTTCAAAACTTTTGAAGTTTTTATTTAGGGATTTCATTCAATGTATATATAATGCTAAACTGGACACTTACTTTCTGTTAATTAGATTAGCTAAACTTTAATATTTATCTTTTGTTTGAACTGTATAAAATATATAACTACCTGAAAACATTTGCCTAAAGATAAAATTACAAGAAAGAATAGCTTCTATGTTTCAAATTAATGCTTACTTATTGAGTTAATTTTGGTTGCCATTGGGGAAGGGAAGCTCTGTTGTAGTCTACCAGGAAAAGGTATTAAAAAAACCTTTAGCAATATACAGGCACTCAACATTTTAATATTTTCTGAAGATAAAGAGATGACTGAAAACTTAATAAGGTTTTCTATTAATCCTGTCAAAATAATTTAAAAAATAACACTTAAAAATTACCATCTTCAACTTTGCCCTCTGGACAGTAACAGCCTTCCATACAAAGAGTACTATTATTAACTTGCAGAGAATCTGAAGAGTCACGGCAAGTCTTTGGATTGGCAGGTCCACATTCTCGAAATTCTCGCCCACCAGTGCACATAACACCTAGAATAAGATGAATATTTCAATAAATTTATTTTAAGACATTTTATATTTAAAGAAAAATTAATGGATGCTTTGTATCTTGCAGTTTGGATTTGGATTCTCATTTTAAAATATGTAAAACAGTTTATGTAATTAACTACCTTTAATGAGATGCCCATATAAAGAAAAATATAACAGATATTTCTATTTTATTATCTTATTAAAACTTATGACAACTAATATTCTGAGAAAACTTTTGCATCATGTCTAGATAAATGTTGATTATTTAGCTTTACTGTTATTGGATTATAGAAACAGAACTTCAAATTTTGACTGATAATTGTATTTAATTCCAGTATTCAGTCACTCAAGATTATTTGTGTTTATTTGTGTTTACAGAAATAATTCTCATTCACTTATGAATTGGTATACTGAACCCATAAATATGTTTTAGCTTACTGGTAAACACTATGATCTTTTCATAAATGTTGATAAAGTATGGTTATCTTTTCCTCTCTATATTTTCTGAATTGAGAACAATTTTAGTCATTAGCTGGAAGAGTATAGTTAGTTTTTTTGGTGATAGAGAAATAAATAAATAACAAGAAGAGCAAAATTTCATCATCTCTAAAAATAGATGGATAATAAAAATCCCCAGGTAAATAAAGCCATAGTTTAACCAACAAACCAGAAAGCTTTCACAACAAGGGTATAGACTGATGAGAAATATAGCTAATGAGGAACAGAGTGCCTTTTCTGAATTGGATCTATAGATGTGTATATAAACAAATGGAAAATTAACCAAAAGTTGATAAATTAAATATTTCCATTTTCTAATGCTGTGGTCATCATAACATATTCAGAGACAAAATACAGTATTTGCATGACTAGCTGGTAACCTTAGATGGCTAATCTGTCCTTGCTATACTGAAAAACAACATACCTTCCTTTCTCATATAACTACTGCATAGAGAAACAAAATATCCATAACTCCTATATATTTATGATATTTATATATATATATTTACAAGCTTTTTCTCTTTCTTTCCCATATACATCCACATAACTACCATAGTTTTAAAATTAAAACTATTTTTATAAGTTCAATTCATTAAAAGTTATCCACTGTGTAAAATATTAAAAAAAGAAAAATTCCTTCATATTTTATGTATAACTTTAGGAAGAGTAAGTATCATTCAAAATTTAGTTTGGACATTTCAATTCCTTCTTTGTGTGTTTGATATTGCTAAGACGCTTCAGTTCATTTATTATTTAGGCTTTGACTGTTAGAAAAGAGGAAAAAGTTTTTTTCTGTCATAAAAATGGCAACAGAAAAAGTGATGATGAAAATATCAACCTGAGGAGACTAGCATAGACATTACTCACTGGCAAGGCTCAAAAAATTGACAGGAAGCATTGTTAGAAAGTGAGAAAGTTAAAAGTGATGGCATATGCTGGTTTGTTAGCCAAGGTCATGTTGAGCTAGAATAGATTTCAGGATTATGCTTGGCAAAGAAAGTTTTGGAGAATTTCCTATGTATAGTTTAGAATCCCTGGTGTAATTTGGATTACATTTTTTGTTTGTGCGTCTAGTATTGTTGGAATGAACTAAATATATATTAATGATCAGCTTTTTTATTGCTATATTTCTGGATAAATAATCAGTCTCTCTGTTATGCATTGGATAAAAGCTGAAAAAGGAATCCTCTAAATTATTGTACTAACAACATTATGAACACAAAAAGAAATTCAATTGTTTTAATAAAATTTTGAATATTAAAATTTAAGAAAATTATAAAATTGTTTATTTTACCAGAACTTAGAATCTGTAAATTAGCACAAAAACTCAAATTCAGTTTTGTGCGTGATTTTTGTATTTTGCAGAAATCACACAAAACAAATTTTAACAAGTAGTAAAATTAGAGCTATCTATTCATTTTCTTATTTGTAAGAGTTATAATGGCAATTTATTTATTTATTCTTTACCTTGAATACATAGTCAATTTCTTCATGTATTTATCTTCATATAATAACCTTTCAAAATACAATTTAAAGTTACTTTTGCACATCATGCATGAAAAAATACATCTTTGCATACCACAAAGTTCACTTGACCGCCAGTTGATAGGAATTCCATTTATTGCACATTTGGTAGCAAAATTTGCAACTGCTGAACACAAACATTCACAGTCACCACCAAGGCTACAGCTAAAAAAGGAAATTCAAAGATGCTATCAAAAGTTGGAATTGAAAATATTGTATTTAAAGTTATCAAATAAAAAATGAAAAATAATTTAAAAAATGAATTATAAAGGGTCAAGTATATTTTACAGCAGAAATTTTTGATGGAAATTAGAAAAGAAATCTAAAAAAAATTTGATTGACATTTAAATGAATAAAACATCTTTAACATATAATCTTTTATAAAAGAAAATATTTTGTCCACCATTAATAAAATGAAAACAGCTGTAAAAACATGAATTGAGAGAATGTCAATTAAAATCAGAAGGTAATAAATTTGAAGAAAAAGTTTTAAAAAATGGTCTTACCCACAAGCATCAAACAAACAATCTTCATAATATTCTAATACAATATTATCTGGAAGTACATTACGGCAAAGTGCAAATAATGGTCCTGATTTGATGACACCACAACTTTCCATTGCCCACTGTTTTCTGACAGAGTTGTACTAAAATTAGAAATATATGTTGATATCTTATGAATGTCTCAAGAAAATATTAAAACTATTATTCTATAGTTCTTTTTTATAGTTAATAGACCTTAGATGCATATTTAGATATATTTTTATATAATTTCAGTTCTCATATAATTGCATGAGAATTTTTACAGATTAAATCTTCATTTATATGATGGTTCTTCTGAAAAAATAGCTTATTGGTAACAATTCTGAACTCTTGAAATAGTTTCTGAAGACTTTACTTTCTTTTATGAAAAAAATGCATATTTTAGTTGTCACTCATCTTTTGGTGGCTCTAGGATTTCTAGACACATTATTTCTTGTATCTGAGAGAGTGACAATAGAATTTTTATTTTGTCAAGTGCTTATGAATATTAGTATATGGCAATCTATATTACAAATTGTGAAAATCATGTTTAAGATTGTCACATAATATACAGACCATTACAGAAGAATTACTCTTCCAAAGTAAGCTGTTTGTATTATCTAAGAAGGCTTTTGTTAATATTTTAGCTTGACCAAAATAATATATTTGACAAACTTCTTTCTTTTAAATAATTCTTATAAAATTACTTTGGTTCATCTTTTTCATAGACTCTTCATTCTTCTAGCTGAATTTGATAATGTTGCTCTTCTGAATGATTTCATTTCTAATTTTTGTAATTTTCAAATCTTTACTCAGCTTTCAGTCTTTTAATTTCACTTTGAAGGCTATTTTTCTTTTTTACTACTACTACTATTACTACTATATAGATTAGCATTGACTCAATTTTTATTCTTTACTTAATAGGTTGGAAGATTTTATTTTCATTAAAAAATTATTGACCTAAAAATTATTGAATAAAATATTAGAGGAAATTATTTTGTATCCTTTGCAGTCCTTAGTTATTTTTTGTTTATAAAATAACATTTGCAGAATTGTTACCAGGATCAAAAGGAAGAAACATTCAGAGCAATATGTTTTTAAGAATTGCCATAATAAAATAGAAGAATTAAAAATTATCAGATGTTTTTAAGGATAAATGAAGACAAATGTCTGCTTGTAGCAATAAGTTTAATGGTAAAGTATTTTTATTTCCACTTTTATTGACATTCAACAAGAAATGAAAGTCAAGAAGTAAATGTCAAAAATGAATTATAAAAAATTCATATTAACAATTTTGTAATTCAAAAATATTTTGCACAAAATACTTACAGTGCACGGATGTATACTATTTTCTGGTTTATCTTGAGGAACCAAGGGACAGTTATAAACCTTCCAGCTGTTGGCAAAGGCAGAAGGTACTCGCTCTAATGAATTAGATCTTGATATAAATTCATTTGTAGAGTCTTCATCATAATTTCCGCAAAGACCGCGGACTTTGCCCTTCCATTTTTCAGTTAAATGAACATATACACGTGTAGCTGAAAATGCAATCAGAGTTAATATAACTTTACAATATGAGACCTTAAACCAGAATATCAGTCCAATCTTTAAAAATTCAGTAATTGATTTCAAGGAAATAGAAATTCGCATTTAAGAATTCAAACTAGAAGGCTAAGAGTAAGAAAATAATTTGTTTAAATATATTTAATCTTTTAATGTTAATTTTATAAAATTCTAATATTATTGCAAACTGAGATGTACTTGTAAAACAGTCTTCTTATATATTTGGGCTCTATAATTTATAAACATCTAAAATAGAGATAATTAGTTTGCTTCAATAAATTACATCTATAGCATAGAGTGCTAAAATTAATTAATAGTAGGAATATATAGATATTTACGAAAAATATAAAAGCCAAAGTTAGTAGAAATTATTTTTATGAAAGGACATTTACCTTTATCCCACTGAATAGTTAGACCAATATTTGTGAAAAGGGAATAAAAGAAATCAGTTTTCTTGATGGAAAATCCTGTGGCTGTCATGCCCCGATCAGAAATTTGAAGTCCATCAATAGTTGGAATGTTATCCATCAAAAAATGGATAGTATGCCCCATGAGGTGAACGTTGACATCTTTGGTACAAGTTACAGCAGGAAAACCACATTTGATATTTCGAACAGTAATAGCAAATGTGCCATCAGTTGCCTCTGACAAAGTGTATTCACAATCTCCCTCAAAAGAATAGTGAATGCCATCAAAAGTACTATAATGTGGGTCTCCTGAAGCCCAGCAGGTTGCTAGAAAAAAAATAGATGTATAATACATGAGGTTACCATAAAATGTTTAATGTTGGTCTTATTTCTTAACTTAGCAAATCAACATAATGAAAATCTTAATTATTCTGTGTTATCAAAGCAATTGTGAAGAATAAAATTTACTTCTAAATTATTACAATTCCATTGCTTTAAGAGTTCTATATATTTTACTTTTGAGCATAATTAGAATAAAAAATAATTTTCCTAATTAGAGATTTAAGGAAACAAATATTGTAAAATATATGTAGAGAAATATTTTTGGTGAACTTTTTGCTAATTCATTTTTGTATATAGCTTTTTATTAAGATAAAAACATGAAATAATGTTTGATTTGATGTTCCTTTACTAAATGTGGTGCTGTTTAATTAAGTTACTACTTAATTAAAAAAGAATTGAAAAGAAATACAAACTAGATTTTCATCAACAAAGTTTTATAAAGAAAGAATATTTTTTAATTTAAGAAATGCTTTTTAATTAAATTTTGATAACATTTTAATTCTGATTTCTGAATATAAATTTATAACTTACAGAGTTAAAATGTAAAAAAAATGAAAATAATTGGGCAAGAAACAAAATCAGTTAAAGGAAGATTTTTCTGAAATAAATTTTCAGTGTAGCCATCAAAATAAATATTGTTGCAGATGAAGTGAAGGAGTGATTTTGAGTAAGTGTCATTGAATTTCATTGTTATCAATGCTATTTATATTTTAGTGCTTTTAAATACATTTGAATTTATGTTTAAACAGAAAACAAATATTTTCTATTAAATAAGAGAAAATGATTTTAACAAAAGATAAAATATGACAGAAAAATATATTACCTGGACAATTATTATTTTGTCTTAAATCTATCCAAGTTGCATCAACACATTTTCTGGAACAAAAATGTAAAAAGTTTTAATAAAAAATGAAATATTATTTTATCATCCATCTTGTTTAGGAAAATAGTCAGTTTTTAAACAAATCCAATGTTATGAAGCTGTGTATAAGATTTTGTTCCAGTAATTATTGAAATAAAAACAATCATTAATAGGAAAAGACATCATCAAACATTAATGTCCATTAAAAATCAACATCCATTAAAAGGAAAATGAAAATTAAAAAATTGATAGTTCATCCTAGATTAAAGTTACTAATAATAGTTAAAGTTATTTATTAAGCTTATGTCAGTTTTGTATAAGGTTACAAGTACAAAACACTAAGTAGGGATTGAATTTTCTAAAATAATAAGTGTCAATGAGACTAACTTGTTAAGCAATACTCTCTGTTGAGACACATAGTGATAGTAAATATTTAGATGATATTGCTATTTCAAAAGAGCAACACAAAATTAACTATTGAGGAACTGTAAAATTATTTTGGGTTACTTAATTTACTTAAACTTTTTTAAACAAAATAGCCTCCATTCATTATAATAGCTTGTGTAACATTGGAATAAAGTTTCAAAATATTATGTTTACTTCTAATCAGTTTTGTTAAGAAATTTAGAATTTGTGATTATAAATTTTAAGAATGCTTTCATTTGGTCATATTTTTACCTATTTTCTTTTGGGATGCTTATCATTATGGTGGATGTTTTTGCAAACAACAGTACTAATTTGATTATAACATTTTAACCAGATGTATTGTGACTCTTATCTTGAAGCTACAAGTTACTGCTGCTTTTAATAAAATAGAAAAAACACTTATGCAACTTTTAATTTTAAATCAAAATGTTATGCGGAAAAAAAATAGTTGATTTCAACTTACAATTGCTTACATCCAATCTTCAATGTGCTATTTGGTTGCATCCATGAATCTCCATATGGACATGGACAAGATACAGGGTTAATACATGAACCCTATTATAGAAGGAAGAATATCTCAAAAAATATATAATGATTCAAGTAAAGGAAGCAAACTTAGTAAGGAAAATTCCATAACTGTCATTTGCCAAAGAAAGCCAAGATTAAAAGAGAGAGAAAGAGAAAAATTAGAGATAAGGAAAAGTTTCCTTAGGCAAGAAGACTTGCTTTATATCATTAATGAAAGGATCTCTTTATCATAGCTTGTGATACCAACAGGATTAATAGTGGTTTGATTCTATTGTCTTGCTTAATATGTAGCACAAATAGATACAGTTGCTGCTCCATTTTGCAGAGTTTTAACCTATTTCCTTCACTGATATTATCTTTAAATTGATCAGATATTTTAATGTTGAAGCATTTAAAAACATGCACATATAGATATTTACACAAACATTTATCTATTAAAGAGAAGATGAATAAATAGGTAAATAGCTTACATTTGGTGACAAAACAAGTCCTTCTGGACATCTGCAACCCTCATATTCACTGTTGAAAAGAACACAGTTTTCTGGTTTTGCTAAGGTTACACATGTTTCCTGGCACCCAGTAGCATTTGTAAGCCAAATTTGATTCTTGGGACAAATCACTTCCTCTGCAGCTTCTTTACAAGACCACTTTCCCCCAATACATACACTAAAATGAAATGTTCATGGAAGTGAGAAATCTTGAAGATTAATATTTTTGAATGTTAATTTTTTTTAAAAATGTGTCACCCCAAGCAAAGTAGTACAGTGACTAGTATGCAAGAGTTTACAGGGTGTGAAGGAATTAGGAACAGAAACATTTGTAATGAGTAGAAAGAGGAAAGAGCAATCAGGAGGACAGTAGATAGCGATTGGCATTTAAATTCTTCCAGATTAAAGTTGGCTGGAAAGGATGGAGCTGGAAGGGAGTTCCACTAGTGAGAATGGCAAGAAAATGTTAGCATAGAGGTTATGGCTACATCTAGCTAGTTCAATTGTAAATTGATGAGATCTTGGCACCAGTATAATATTGTGTTTAAATTCATACAGTCTATGTACTATAGGGAAGAGCTCATACAAACAATAAGCATGAAAGTATTTATAAAAAAAGGCACAGAGAGGCAACCTTACAGGCAAGTGACTGAAGCCGAGCCGCCAGATGATATTGCTGACTCTTCTTTGATTCTTATCAAGGAGCTCCAGAAAAATAGCAGGGACACCAGACCGTAAATGGCAGCAGTATTTCAGCATAGACAAATAGTAGATTTATAGATATACAATATAGATTCAGGAGAGAAGAATTGTTTCACCCAACAAAGTAAACCGACTTTCTTAGCAGCTGACCTAGGAATGGATTAAATATAGTCTTTCCATTTCATATCAGCTGAGATCGTTAACCCGAGATTGTACAATAAGTCACTTTCCTGGAGGATAGCATCAACTATGCTGATGGAGGGTAGAGTGGGGTCTCTTAGATGATTAATAGAGAGAAGTTTAGTTTTGGAAGCGTTAAATTTGACAAGCCATCTTTTGCTCCAGTTAAGGGCGGTTTTGAGGTCGTTTTGTACATCAGCTGCCATTTTAACCTTGTCTGATTGATCAGCTTTAGTATTGAGGAAGGTGTAAATGGTAGTGTTGTCAGCGTAGATGTCAAATTGAGAGCTGATGTCATCGGGAATGTTGTTAATGAAGATTAAAAACAGCATAGGACCAAGGATGGAGCCTGGTGAACACCTGCGTTTGTACGAAAGGATGCAGACGAGTGGATGTTCAGGACAACTTTCATTTCATGATTTGATAGGAACGACTGGTCAGCTCAAAAACGTGCCCGGAGATACCGTAACTTTTCAGTTTGTGGAGAAGAACTGAATGCAGTACCCTGTAAAAGGCTTTCGAGATGTTCAAAGCTACAAACTAGAGCACGATAGACCCTTTCTGCAATTATCATTGGTACATCAGCAGTTTGTTTGAAGAAACGAAAACCGTATTGGTTGTATGAGAAAAGACTCTGCAATGAGAGATGATGAACCAATTCAGCATTGATTAGGGACTTTCCAAAAAAGAGGTAGAAGGCTAATAAGCCGATAGATGGGTGGGCAGGACGGTTCACCAGAGTTCTTAAAAACTGGAACTAAAAACGATGACTTCCAGCAGGTAGGAAAGCAGGAGGCAGTAAGGCATTTATTATATAGTTTAGAGAGAACAGGAGTCAGTTCAGGAGCACACTTCTTAATGACTATTACAGGGATACCATCAGGTCCACATGCATTGTGGAGATCAAGGTTAGAAATGATAACAGAGACCATGGAAGGGGTTATATGAATATCACTCAACAGAGAATCAGTTCTAACTGGGAAGTTAAGCAGAGATACTCCAGATCAGTCAAGAATAGAGTCTGAGGATTCCGCTTTATCAGAAGAGCATTAACCCTAACCCTAACATCAAATCGACTGAACAGTTGGGGAATAAAGACTCTGCACTTATTTAGTACCTTATTACAGAGACGCCAGTAATCACGAGAGCCGAAGTTTTAGAGGCTATGCGGTGCCTCATTCTCTTAGCAAACAGGGACTTAGCTCTTTCGAGAACTAGCTTACATTTGTTACGAGCAGTGGCAAATAGGCACCTGTTACGACGCTGCTATAGCCAGGAATAGTGATTCCTGCGTGCTATGGCGACCGAATATTCTGATGTGAACCATGGAGAGGATTGCAGTTTCACCTGGTATTTCCGAGGGGATGAAAGCGTCTATACTGGCCCAAGAAGAAACCTCGGTAGCGCAATTTTCAGTTGGGAGGTTAAAGTTGTGAGTCAAAGGGCCGTCATGAAGAAAATCCCGGAATGAGTCCCAATCAACATGGATAGAGGGCTTCTGTTTAATAGATGCTTGGAAGGAGATATCAATAGCTACCATAAAGTGGTCCGAATTACTAAAAAGGTAGTATAGTGAAGCTCAGCACGAGCCAGGAGAGGAGGTAAGAAATAGATCCAATAGAGAAGTCTGTTGCTCGGTTTTTCTAGGGAAGTCCACGAGTGAAGGGGGAGATGGCAATGGAAAAATTTAATGTCTGTCTACCGGCAACATCAGTACCTTTGGAATGTTTCAGTCACGTGTCGTGGTGAGCATTAAAGTCACCGATGACATAGATGTTCACAGATGGATGGAGAGAAAGTGCCCTTTCTATACTGTCAGCTATTGTGTCTAATATACTGCAGTCTTGGGAAGAGGGAGAGTGATAAAGAAAAAAGAAATAGCTGATAGAGTTTAAAAGTAGTGAAAGACGGAAGCACATGAAAGAGTAATCGGCGTCCTAAGAGACAATTCCCTGGCAATCGCAAGATTATCCCGGATGTAAACACCAAGGCCATGCATACATTACAGTTGTGCAAATTCATTGATAAAACATAAATAAATGCAAATTTATCAAGTTTTTTCATAACCCACCAACGCCACAGCAATTACTTGATAGTAAATAATTTTTGAAACTTTGAAATCTAGATTTCAAATAATAAACATGGTTAAAAAGAATAAATCATTTTTTTTTTTAGTTTGGAGTCAGGACTTTTCTTCTTTGGTTAAATTCACAGAAAAACTTTATTTGCTATTAGAATAATTCAAACCGCAATGAAATTATCGGATGCAAAATACAAAGAAAATTACTTTTATAAGTACTAAAGTTTACTCAAAACAAAAGGCCAGATAATTACTTAAATAAAAGAGTTGCTGTTCAAATAGGTATGTTATGAATGAAAGAGAATTTGGTATAAAAATGAAGATTATGAAGATAGGGGAGATATATAATGATTGATCCTTGACTTGAAGATGTTAAAATTGTAATGCTCAGGGGAGCATCCACAAGGGAGCTTGTCCTACAAAGTAGTAGGTTTTGGGAAAAGCTCTCTGGGTGAAATTTTCTTCTTACATTTCGAAAACACAGAGGAAATGAAGGTGATTCAACTCTGTGGAAGTGGTATGGCATGTCCTCGCTATAAAGGTCTGAGCTTGTTTAACTAAAGAATGGAATTGATCTGAAGATTTTGCATGGAAATAGCGATAAGCTTGTGATATTGTGTCCGTTGGAAACTTTGCAGGGTGGAGAATAAATCTCCCACAAGACTGCATAAACGATTGAACAGCTTCAGCCCAGATATTGTAGCGCTGTACCATTTTGGAGGCTACTCTGACTTTTCTAAAGATAAAGCATGACAGAAAGCGTTAGGTGCTTCCTGAAGGAATAGAATACGCCGGCTATTTATCCAGAAATGGCTTGTATATATAAAAGTTCAAATAAAGGTCTGAGTGACCTCGAAACTCAGTATACGTTCAAAGCATGAAGTTTCATTCAGAGTGTAACCATTTGCTTCACTGCAGAAAACACAAGGTCTGAGCGGCGACGATGAAGTGTAGATCATCAGATTTTTTCTTGGTGCCTCGACTAAATGAATTTAAGTGTGTTACTAGACTGGTATCTAGGTTTCACCCTTTTACTGTTGAAACAGTTAAATGTAACCACCAATTCTACTCCAATTGTCTCTTTTCTCACACTTCCCACCTGAGGAACTCCATTCCCTTTACATGCTTCACCGAAAACTACAATCTTCAAAAATTTAAATGCAACGTCAATCGCCATTTTCTGTCGTCTTGAATCCCCTTCATCTTTCGTCGTTTCCTCGGTCCCATCTGTACTCAGTCTTTTCTCTCTTCTTCACCCCCTGTAACTACCTGCGTACTAGTCGCATTTCTGCTTTGCTTGGGATGAAATGACTAAAAAACAAACTTCACTGAATTTCACCATTTTCAGTTCACACATATACGTTAATAAAATATAAGGCTAAAATAAAGTATAGTATTTGTTTCTGTATCTGTCAATCTGAATACACATTGCAATAAGAGATACACAAACTTACCAGTCATTGCCTTTTCTCCGTAAAGATTTTCCAACATCATAATGCTTCCGTGTATATTTATCATAACAAGAACAGGAATCAATTTCGACACATTTCATTTGATTATCCAATAATGTTCCATTGGGACATTGACAACCAAAGACACATTCTGATTCACACTCCTCCTCATCTTCTTTGGCCAAATCGTGACATGTTGTCTGACAAGAAGTGCCACAGTTTGTATAGGTCTGGCCACTTCCAACAGGACATTTCAATGCTGGAAAATTAATAAATTACAATGTTTGTGAACATTTTAAAGCTTAATAATAGATAATTTATATTAAACATTTTAAACATTTGTTAGCAAATTTTGTTTTGTGCAAAGATAATGCAAATTGGTCAATAAATTCATTGCCGAGATTAGAATCAAAATTTCCACACAAACTTATAATCTGCAATTCACTTCAGTGATTATGACCAAGACATCATGTCAAATTTATATAATCATCAATTTTAATATGAAATTATTGTTTTTAAATTACTTAGGCTCATTGGTGATGAAATCAAATGGAACGGAATTTTAGTTTTTATAAAATTCAAAAATATTGAAGGTATTAAAAATATTTTCCATATTGTATCATTAAGTGTAAAATAATAACCTTGCTAATATCGGGGAATCCCTTGTAAAATTCAACATTTATTTAGTTATTTTTTATAATGTATAAAATATTTAAAGTTTTATTGCATCGATGTTTCTGTGTACCTTGAATATACACTGAATAAATGGCTAAGAAATCTCTGGTGATGTGTTTACTTACGACATGCGCGGGTCAAAGTAGTATTGGCTCGCCAATCAATAAGGACATTGTTATCTGAACATTCTTTAATGTAAGCTTCAATTGCAATGCACATAGCACGGGGATTATAGATATCACTGACACACATATCTCTCATGCATTGGTCATAGAACTTTTGGTAGCCCACAATCTCAAAGCAGCTTTCAAGTTGAGGAGTATTTTTGATAAAAGAGCAGTATTGATTGGCCGCGTCTTCATTCTGTAAAGATAGTTAATATCAGTTTAATTTCATTCAAGATGAACCATCCATCATGAAAATTCATATTTAACAAAATTTTATTTTATTAGGCTTAAAAGCATTTAAAAATTTGCATTTAAAATGTTATTATTTAATCATGAAGGTCATACCTAAAGTTGAGAATTCATCACAACGAATGGACAACATTGAAAAAATGAATAATCATATGTATAACTAATTATGACTAATATATTTTGCATAAAGAATTAGAAAATTTTTCGACTAGATAAAATTAGAAAATTAAAATGCAGTTAGGAATGTCATGTTTAATTGCATATGAGAGTAAAATGAAATTACAATAAAAACCATATGCCTAATTATTAATGTTACAATAATATTTTATCTTAAATTAAATTTTTTAACTTGTAGTTTGAACTCGTGATAGTAAACGTAATGTAGAAATCATAATTTAATCAAATTAAATTGTAAATTTTAGTAAGTTTTTCTTGAGTTTTTCAATATCTTGAATTTTCCAAATGAGTATATGAAGAAAATTGGACTTACATTGACGTTAACAGAGCAAGGTTCAGCTTCAAGTTCGTCTCTTTGAGGACTGAAACAAGCTGGAGATATAAATTCTTCTGCAAATTTTGTCTTGTGCAATGGTAATCCAGATCGGCCAATAAATTCATTGTTGATATCAGAGTCAAAATTTCCACACAATCCTTCAACCTGAAATTCAAAATTTAATTAAAAAAATAGACCAAAATATTATAATATCAAATTTATATAATCATCAATTTTAATTTCAAAATATTGTCTTTAAACTACTACGGATTATTGGTGATGAAATCAAATTGAATGGGATTTAGTTTTTCTAAAATTAAAAACATTATTAATAATGTGACAAATATTAAAACATTTATCCGGAAATCCATTAGAAAATTCAACATTTATTTTTATTTGATTGGTTCTTTTAAACTTTCAGCATAAAGAAATATCAGAAAATATTAAATAAATTAATTCTTTACTTGGGAAAATGTTAATTTATGAATTAGCAAAATGTAACTTTTATTAATTAACTTCTTACCGATGTCTTATAAGAGGGATTGAGCTTTATATAAGTATGTGCTCCAGGATTATGAAGAATACGAAATTCTGCTCCTTCAACAAGATAAAATAGAGATGAAGCCCGTTTGATGGTTAAGTCTTTACTGAAAAAAGCAAGATTTCCATTATATTCGCCATTGATATAAAATCCTTTTTTGGTGATTTTGATGGATAAACTTCTTGTTGTTATTTGCAAGCCAATCGAGCAGTTGAAACTACTAAGAAATGGTTTACTGCACTGTCCAAACTCCAAAACAATTTTCAGCGAATTATCATTTCGGCCCTTTTTCTGGAATTATAGCAGATCGAAAAAAATTAAATAAATTAATTGAAAGTTTTTCTTAAGCGCAAACTTCACTATTTTTTTTTAAATGATAGTTTTCTTTAAACCTAAAAGAAAATTGGCCCATAAGTAGACAAAAAACAACTTTCGCCTGAATTTTTCCATTACTATCGGTTATTATATTTCATTATTTCTTAATTAAAATTTATTAATGTTTTCGACCGTTTAAAATACCAAATGAATATTTTAAACAAATAAATTTCCTTATAAAAGAGAATTAACAAGCTGAAAATGTATTCGACTTACAATTTGAAAAGTATGGGTAAAAAACCTTTAAATGTGTCGTCTGTTGCTTAACAGATTTTGACGCAGCTCTAGAACATTTGTATTATTTCAATTACATTAACATTCGTCGAAAATTTACTAAAAATTGAAACTCAAAACTGATAAGATTTATAATTAGGTAGATAAAAATGAAATTTCGCACCACATTTCGATTGTAACTTCTTGTAAATCCACAATGTAATCAAAGAATTGATGTCTATTTGACAGCATTTTATTATTTTATAGAGATTCAAGACAACAAGTGAAAACCAATGAATACACCAAAAGCTAATGAAGTAATTGCTAAAAAATCAGTTAAAAATCTCATTTGCATATTCGAAAACATCTCGCTTTGTATTTAGATCTGTCGTGTTGATAATTTTAAAATTTGATATTTGTACTCCTCTATGGCAGCGTATGCTGGGCAATCTCATCAAAGATGATGAAGAGATCTGAAGCAACAGAAATATAGATCTACAGAAAGATGCTGAGGATAGAACATGTGAGCAACAATGGAGAGAATGGAAACAAAAAAGAAACATACTTAACAGCAGGAAGAGGCAGTTGAATTTTTCTGGGTCATATAATGAGGAAGGAGGGCTTAGAAAACCTGATATTCACGGGGCAGATTGAGGGAAAGAGGAGCGTAGCGCGCAACGTACTTGAGCAAACGAATGGCAAAACAGGGTTTGGGTGAAATAACAAAAAGACAAAGCTTATTATGAGCTACAAGTGACAGGAAGAGTTGGAGGGACATGATTGCCTACGTCCTGAAGGGACATGGCCCATAAAAGAAGAAGTAGGTTCTTGATTGTTGTAACCAAGTAAATGGTTACAGAAATAACAAAACAAGTGTTACAGATATACATTAAACAGTAAGTATAACAGAAGAGTATTACACGACTAGTGAGTGCGTGTCGGCTGACCAGCGTTCAATCTATTCGACTGTTCCTCAAGGCTCTCTCTCCCACCAATTCTACAGCAGGCGGAAGAGTCCAACACAGATTCTTTAGAGGGAGGACACCACAACCTTTTCAGCCTGACTCCATATGGAGCCATTTTTTTAATTACCACGCAATACTTTTATTCAACCACAAAAAAAAAAAAAAAATCAGAAACAACCACTTTGAAAAAGCTATATACAGGAATTACGTTCACATTATTTTTTTAGTTTTACGTCAAACATTTTACGAGTTAACAACAGTCCCTTTTTATTAAGGTCTCTATTCATTATTCCTAAAAAATGAAAAATTGGATGAGTTTAATAGTAAATTATAATGTTAATAATTTCCAATAATCCACTGCATATTGTGCTTTTCTGATAATTCAAAGTTCATAAGTGAGGAGATTTTTTTTTCCTCATTGTTTTCCTTTTTCTGTAGACATGGTATGAAATGCAAGATGTTCAATATCTTTTTCTTTTCGGGTTAATTTCTAAAGGTTTCGTAAATTTTCTTTTTCTTTTGGACCTTCTGAGCTCTGGCACTGATTGCGGTATTGGAACCTCAAACCTGTCAAAGACGACGTCCATAGTGTCATCTTCCATGGAATCCCTGTCGGCTACGCTTTTATACCGTTTTCTAATTTGGTTTACATGACGTTTGTGTATAAACTTCGGTCCCTGAACCATGTAAATCATGTTACCAATTTGTCTGCTTATTGTTCCTATCTTCCAGTGAGATTTATTATTTGCAAATACACGGAAAGAAAAAAAACAAAAAAACAAAAAAAGAAAAAACAAACTTTTCACCGATCTTAAAGCGCTTTTTAAGCACTTTATTCCTATTTCCCGCTTTCGTTTCACTTGGAAGGAATTTGTAAAATGTCGATTTTATTTTCCTAGCAAACATGACCTCTGCTGGTGTCTTGACAGATGGAGCACTGCTATTAGGGGTTACACGATAGACCTGCAAAAACTGCTGTATAGCCGTACCAGTGGGAGTACCTCTCGTCTTCCTCAGTGCTCTCTTGAAAGTGTCCACAAAATGCTCTGCCTGTTCATTACTTCTTGGGTGATATGGCGCCATGGTAATATGTTCGATCAGGAATGACTGAGAAAAATCCTTAAATTCACAGGATGTGACCTGTGTGGTATTGTCTGTTATGATACAGCCAACAATTCCGAAACGGGAAAATAGCTCGTGCAAAAACTTTACTGTCACCTCCGAGGTCGGCTTTTTATATTTCAATATTTCTGGCCACTTGGAATAACTGTCAACTATTACAAGGTAGTAAAAACCATCAAGTGATCCAGCAAAATCAATATGTATCCGCGACCACGGACGGTCGGTTTTAGACCAGGAATTGAATTTTATCTGGGGTGCTTTAGTAGCCAAAGCACACACTTTGCACGATCTTGTCCATGTTGGTCCAGTAGACGTAACTCCTCATCAGACTCTTCATTCTTGAAGTTCTCAGATGGCCAGCATGGAATTCCTTTAATTTTCTTTTCTGTAGTGTCGATGGGATTACTACTCTGTCTCCGTACATTAGTATGTCGTTACAGAGTGAGTAAACTTCTGAGATATTCTGGTCTTTACTTTTTAGTTTGTCCTTTACTTCCTTTATGAACTCATCATCGGACGCTTTGTCTATTATCTAGTCAATTGTTATAGGAAGCTCCCTGACAGTATTGCACAAGGTACTTTTTATTTCGACCTCTGTGCTTATGGAAGCAATGACTGTGTCTTCCAGGGGTTTAGCATATTTAGGTATCAATCTAGACAACCCGTCTGCATGATAGATTTTAGTGGATGGGAGAAACTCCATTTTGTAGTTATAATTGTGGAGAATAGTTCATCATCTTTGCAGTCTACTAGCAGTATGTGTTGACAGACCCTTTTTTGATCCAAAGATAGTAAGGAGTGTACGATGGTCTGTCTGCAACAAAAAGTACCTTCCATGAATAAATCTATGAAATTTAGTCACCGCAAAAATGATTCCTAATGCTTCCTTTTCTATTTGCGAGTAACCCCTTTCAGCTGGTAATAGCGTCCTAGATGCATCGGCGATTGGCTTTACCGATCTATCCTTTAACTAGTGTAAAATGCACGCCCCGATGCTGTAGGTGCATCACTGGCTACAATAATATCAAAGTTTGGATCGTAATGAGTCAGGAACAGATCTGATGTAAGTACCTTCTTTATTTTCTCAAATGCTTCCTGGCATTTGTTTGTCCATTCCCACTCTTTATCTTTTCTCAATAATTCATTAAATGGAGATCTCAAACTATGCATTCTTGGGACAAAAATGTTGTAATAATTGGCAAGACCTAAACAACTTTGAAGAGCCGACACATTTTCTGGTGCTGGTATATTCTTTATTGCCGTTGCCCAACTGGGTCTGGACATCTTCCGTCTTTATCAATTATTTGTCCCAAGTACTTAATCCTCTCTAAGAAAAACTCACACTTCAAGTCTTAATTTGAATCCCTAATCCTGGATTCTTCTGAACACCTGCCAGACGTGCGATTTGTGTTTCTCGATGCTCTCGCTTTTCATTAGGACGTCATCGAGATAGGCAACCGCAAAATCCAGACCATTTATCAGCGTGTCCATGACCTGTTGAAAAATGGAAGGGGCGACCTTAACCCCGAACGGAAGTTTTAAAAATTTGTATGTGTTAAAAATTTGTGGGTTTTTATGCAAAGGAGCTTCGAGCATTCCTCGTCCACGGGTATTTGTAGATATGCGTCGCTTAAGTCAATCTTAGAAAAATATTTTCCTCCACTGAGCTTAGCAAATATCTCCTCTGGACTTGGAAGGTGATAATAGTAATCCTTTAGGGCGCTGTTCATCCCCGTAGAGAAGTCAGCACATGCACGAATTTATTTGCTCTTTTTTTAATATAAACTGTGGGAAATGCTCATTCACTATATTCAACCTTTGCCAGAACTCCCATTTCCTCATATCAATTCAACTCTTCGTCAAATTGATTTAACGAGGTAAATGGAACGTTACATTTTTTTCTTAAAACTAGGTTTACGCCTGGCTTTAGTTCAAACTTAGCAGACATTTTTGTGCATTTTCCTATTCCTCCCCTGGAAACATCGGGAATTTCTTTTTAAGTTCACCTTTCAAATTTTCTGCTTCGTCAGTCAAATTTTCTACTTTTTGACATAATGAGTTAATAGGCATATCCCAAAGTTGAAACTGTTCTAAACACTCAGTCCCGAACAAATTACCCGTATTCTTCATAATATACTTTAGTTTTAAAGTTTTACCTTTGAATGATACGTTCGTTATAAGTTCGCCCATAAACTTAATAGGGTCGCTATTACACCGTTAGCTATTCGGTTCGTTCCTTAACAAAGTCAACTTACCCAGTTTTTTCCATGTTTGATAATTAATTATGGATAAGTCTGAACCCGAATCAAGTTGTAGCCTTATATTTTTGTTAAATATTTGCACTTCAATATATTTCCTGATGTCACAACTTTCTGGTTCATCACACTTGGTAATTTTTACAAAACTTTTTTGTCTTGTTCTTAATCCCACAGTGGGAACTTTTGTGTCCCAATTTATCGCAATTAAAAAAATGTTTATCTTTAAAAGGACAATCACTATACCAATGTAATTGACTACACCAGAAACATGATCTTGGGTAAAGTAACTTTATTATTTTTCGGTTGACTCTTTTTAACTTTTTTTTGGCATATTTCTTTAGTGTGAGCCACGCCACTCTGTTCGATGTTTTTCGAATCCTCTCTGGCGCTCAGGAAACGTTGGCAATCTTCGGCAATTTGCTGTAAAGTAATGTCGGGCTCGTTTTCAAGCTTGCTGAGTACCCTATGACGTATTTCGGCGTCTTTCGTTGAAATCAAATCCAGGACGAAAATCAGGCATTTAAAATTATTGGCGCTTAACTATGCTAATTGGAAGTCATCGCAGTGTTTATTAACTACACTCGCGAAATCTTCGTCTTCTTTGCGGGTCAGATTCATGCATTTCCAACGCTTGTAGAACAGTGATGTTTTTGGACTGAAGAGTTCTGTTAATGATTGAACTGCCTCTTTAAATTTCAAGTCGCTGGTTTTCTTAGGCAAAATATAGTTAACAAACTTAGTATATTCTGCTGTGCCTAATTTCCCGAGGAGTAAGCGTACCTTTTTATGGTCAACCCAACTTGCACAATCCGTATTGTATAAGTCCTCGTTACGTTTAAAATACGAAGCGAATGTAATTTCTTCTTCAGGTGGAAATGTGAAGTTTTCAATATCACTCAATATAAAATTTTGAGAGAACGTGTTTTCGCTGTCCTCATTTTGGCTTTTGATGGATATATTATATTTTGATGGATATATTATACAAGTTCCTTTGGTCATTCTGTGTTTGCAGGAGCATTTCTTCAAGTTTCTGTTGTTTAACCTGAATTTTTAGCTGCAATTCCTCACATTTCTTCTTGTATTATGCTTGTTCTCGTTGGAATTTCTTTTGGCTTTCTTCATATTTCTGCTCCAACAATAGTTGTTGTTCTTGTTTGTGTTTCATCAACCCTAGCATTGCACATTTAAATTCGTACATTTTACTGTGGTAGTACGTAAGAAATGAGAGGGGGAATTTTTTTTTCTCTTTATCCTCTTAACCAACAATAAATCTGTTTGACTTGTACGATTTTTTTACTGAAAAATTTAAAAGCGGGAGAGGGGGTAGAATTTTACTTTACCCTATTAATGAAAGCAATAAGTCTCTTTGACTTGTACAGTTCTTTTACTGACTTGTTGGAATGGAAAAAATAACAAGGTTCACCAACCTTCTTCCCAATCACTGAATTGAACTTGTTTTGGGAGTTTCTTTTTTTTTTAACAGTGTTGTAATTAACACTGTATAACATTTGTAGACTTTAATTAGAATTCCGTCCTTCACCACTGTTGTAGACACAGACATTTTTTATGATTTAACGTGAAGTCCGTTTCTTTGAATCCTTCGTCGCCAAGATGTTGTGACCAAGTAAATGGTTACAGAAATAACAAAACGAGTGTTACAGATATATCATATATTAAATAGTAAGTACAACAGAAGAGTATTACACGACTCGTGAGTGTGTGTCGGTTGACCAGCGTTCAGTCTATTCGACTGTTCTCAAGGCCTTCTCTCTCACCAATCCTACAGCAGGCGGAAGAGTCCACAACACACTCCCTAGAGGGAGGATACCACAACATTGATAATAGACAATGTTCTTAATTTCTTTATCGAAATAAAGCAACCTACTGGTGACAGCAGGTAAGTAAAAGAAATTGGGCATATGTTAGGCTTACTGGTGTAATCAACACTCTTTTAGGTGAAATCTAATTTATGCAAATTCCGTTACCAGTGTATCATGACTATTTTTGTAGGCCTACAGAATTTGAAAGCTGCTCTTGAAAATAACCAATTAAGCTTGAATTTCAATTATCTGCATATATTAAGCACAGTAATATTTATATTTAAAACACTTTACTATACTCTAACAGAATAATCCGATCCTCTGATGTAATGGTGTGGGAGTGCTGCCGCAGGGTTGGTATCCCTTACGCTTGTTTTATTGGTTTGTTATGAACTGCCTGAAAGCGGAATTATGGAACCTTGATATGGAAAGACGACAGAGAAGATGAACCTATTCTACACTTTAATCACAGAAGATCGATGAGCGCAAATGTGACATATATCAATTTTAATGTAGAAGACAGAGAAGATTTTAATGTAGGGACCTAAACTGTAAAGAAGAAAAACATATATTAATCTCTGATCTTAGACAAATTCTAAGTTGATTTTTGGCATAAATGTCGATACTAAATTTGTTATTTTTATGGATACTGGGCTAGTTAAATTATAAATCACTGATGAATAGAGAATGTGTTTAAGTAATTTTACCTGCACGAGAGTATAACCACATGCAACAGGCTCAATTCTGTATTCCAGTCGATCGAATGTGTTGATTGTATTACGGCCTCTGATGGAACATGTCCCTGCACATGGTCGGTCTTCACAAATCCACAAACCGCCATTACAAACGCTAAACAAAGAAGAAAAAATCTTGTGAGCTTGTATTCAAATAGGAAGATGCCGAGAATCGTTCGTTTTCTGGTGCATCAAATCATTTTTTTGCAGAATAATAATCCATCTTTTTGATTCACTTCAGTCAATGGAAAATATTTACCATTTCTTCTAAACATACGATTAACGGATTAGACCAGGATTAGAGACGCTAGTTTTGAAATTAAGTAATTGCTTTAGAGTTTCTCTTGTTCAACACCTGTTTTTGTTTCTCTTTTCCCTTTCCTGCTCTCATTCACTCTTCTTTCGTCTCTTATTCTATAGTTTCTTCCTATTCTCTTTTCCCGTTATCATTTTCAAACTATATCTTCTGTTTTTCTTTCTATGTTAAAAAAGAAATAACTACGCTTTTGAATACTTCTGGTAACATGGTCAACTACTTTAGATCTTGAAAATATTTAAAGTCTTGCAGATCATAAACAAATATTGTCACGTGAGTATTTTTCAATCAATGACGTCGTCTAGTTGCAAAGTTAAAATTTAAAAATTGAAATTCTTATTTAACTTAGACATTTCCCGAACTTTATAAGAGTAAAGCTATAAAAAATGTGGGGAATAACTTGCAACGGATAACACAATGCTTTCTTTACTCGATCATAAATTCTTTGCAAACACCCCACCAAAAAAACAGCCATAATACATGAGCTTTTAAATATTACCACTCATCTTTTAAACAAAAATAAATATATCTACTTAATCAACGGACACCACATCAAAGTCATTTTGGAGGCAATCTGGAAATGCACATTCAGATTCCTGCGAAAATCTTCTGTTGTCGGTTTTGCCTTGATACCTTCATACGAAACGGAGCATCATGTTTTTAACAGATTCACTCACTTTTCCGACACAGCCCTCAGTTAATTAATTCATCTTCATTCGAAAGAACACTTCGTGTAAACGTAAATGCAAACTACTTTCAACTTTTTGTCTTTTTAAAAATCTGTTAAAATGAATAGACAACTGCATTCCGTCAATCAGTTTTTCATACATATTTGACAGCCGCTGATCACGTGATCAATTTCTTTACTTCTTCTTGCTCCACGTGATATTTGATGATTAAACTGTTATTTAGTCAAATATCACTTTTATACAAGATCAGTTTTCCTACTGCCATATGTGCACATAGGCTCATGTAATAAGATTGGCTCTTTTGCTGCACCGAGACTAACATTGGCTTTATTTTGTTCGTTTCACTTTTCATAATTATATGCTGAAAACAAGAAGGGCGTTTAGCCTTACAACTGATAGTATATTGTGTTTTTTTAAATATATTTTTACTATTGTTGTAAACTCTGTTTTATCTTTTTATAAGCCCGCCAATTCCTCAATGACTTCTGTGAGTACTTTCAAATAGTAGCGAAAAAAGAGAAACGAAAATATGGCATCCTTTTCTATTAATAGTTGGGGTTTATTTGATTTCTATTGATAGTTGGGGTTTATTTACAAAGGGAGTGAAACAAGGGTATGCGGAGATGGATCCTGGATTTCAAAAGAAGGATTTGGGGAACTAAGTGAGAGTGATCAGTTTATAGTGAGCAAGAGATAGATAAATAGATTAACTCGGTTCTTTAGTAAGAGAGAAAAGAGATATCGTTCACTATGTTAGAGACTGATTAAACGGAAAAGTTTGCCTGATACGAAAATGACTTTGATCCGGGAAATGGTTGATTTAGCAGCGAAGTCGAAGTTTTAATGTTTCCTCCAAATGAATGAAAAACGATAGAAAAAAGAAAAACGCTTTTAGTATTTGTTAGACAAGTATATGTTAAAAGTGCAAACTCAAGTTCGCCGAATTGAAAAACTGTGTTTCCTTAGAAGTTGCTATTTTCTTAGAATTAAAGGAGGATGATACTTATGACCTTTTTATTTACAGTTTATGTTTGATTCGAAAAAAAAGTTAGTTGCGAGACTGCGCAAATATTTGATGCCTTATAAGAAACACAACTTAAAGACCTACGCTTTAATTTAATAATACAATTAATAATAAATATATGCAATATAATCTAGAATAGTAAAATCAAACATAATGAAAAATTTGGTTAATTCTTTTTACAATCATTTCAACACGTATTTAGATAAATTGTATTTATATTGTTCATAATGGATCCGTTTTATACTTACCAGAAATTACATCCCATTTTCACATTGGATTTTGCTTGGTATTTCCTGCCTTCAAATTCACAAGGACATTGTTTTTTCTTTATGCATTTGCCGTTCTCTAAGTACATTCCATAAGGGCAGCGACATGATGGCACACATGGATAGTCACAGTCATTAATTTCTTCTCCGATGCTGGCGCATACTTTTGGACATGGGGAAACGCATTCATCAAACACCATTCCGCTGGGGCAAACAGGAGCTGTAGAGAATTGTTATTAAAATAAAAGATAACAAAGACTACACAACAGTAAAAGTCTGGTGATATTCTTACATATAAACGCATAAAAACACTAGAGGCAAAATTGAAAATACTTTGAAGATATGAGAATGTCTAGAACGTAGAATAGAGGTTTCTAAGAATAGCAACAAAGATGCTGGGGTTTTCCGGAATCCTAGTTATATTGTAACACACAAATACATGAATACAATAATAATAGGTTGCAAACTATTTTTATTTTTATATTTACGATGGCGTACTGAAAACTTTATAGACTGACTATGAAGGAATGATGCTAGAACTGTGATATATTGCATGTATTAATTTAAACTCTTATTAATAACTGTATTGTTTATTTCCAGGTTCAAAGAATACTTCAAAAGTAACTAGTAGCAACTCCTTTTGAGAATGGACAATATTTTGCATCGTGTTATCACGTATCTAACAGAAAAAAGTGTTTAACCCCAATGACATTCATGTTGGCATGGTTGCTACATTAGAGGAAAACGCTCCAGCTTTATCTACAGTGCAAAAGTGGGCAGCTGAATTTAGAAGGGGAAGGAAGAGTCTTGAATATGATCCAAGGTTTGGACATCCTGCAACTACCGCCACCGAGGAAAACTTTGATCGTACACCATATGGTAATGGATGACAGGCGACTGATTACAAATCAAATAGTCAATGCTATTAGCATATATCGTGAGAGGGTTGAGAATATTTTGCACAATGAACTTGGCATGACGAAGATTTCTGCTCGATGTGTGTCACGCCTTTTGAAACCTGATTAAAAGTGCACCAAGCTGGTCACATCACAGGGAAATCTGACATCATTTGAGGCAGATACAGCTGATTTTCGTAAACGTTGCCTAACCTAGGATGAGTGTTGTGTTCATCACTTTGAAACAAAGAGATAATGCATGCAGTATAAACACTACTCTTCATCTGCTCCAAAGAAAGCCAAGTTCGTTCCATCTGCAAGGAAGGTGAAGGCCACAGTTCTTTTGGTATGTAAAAGGTATTGTGTTTATTAAATACCTTCAAAAGGTACACACCATAAATGAAGAGTACCATGCGAACTTGTTGAAGCAGTTACGAAAGGCTATCAAGACCAAACGCCCAAGAAAACTGACGAAAATGGTCTTATTTCATTAGGACAATGCTACAATATACAAATCCTTGACTTCAATGGCTGTTGTGAGTGACTGTGACTTTGAACAGGTTGATCACTTCATATTCTCCTGATCTGTTCCCCAACATGAAAAAACACTTGGCTGCGAACCAGTATCGCAATGATGATGACGTCATATTTGCTATTGATGATTTTTTTTTACCAACAGGATGGACAGTCTTCTTTGAACAGTCAGATGTCAGTTTACCTGGAACAATGCAGTTGTTAATAAGAAAAGTTGAAATTAATGCATGCCAGATTTCACAGCTTTAGCATAATTCCTTCATAATCAGTATAAGAATTTTTCAGCACACTCCCGTGGAGTAATTTTTTAATGTTTTAAATATGTATTTCAGTGAAATTTCTATGGAAAAATTATTCTGAAAGCGGCTAAAAGCCCAACATAAAAAGACAAATCTAACCAACCAAAAATAACTTTGTCCTACTGAGGTATTGTATTAAAATAAAAAAAACTAGATGAAAAGTAGTTTGGTACAATAATGTCACCAAAGGTTGTGCTATTTTTTATCTTCTTACATTACTCCATGGAAATAAGAAAAATAAATTTTCTGAGTTAGAATTCCAGCCCAGTTGAGTGCATTCACTTACGTACTAATAACCTTGGGAAAAGTATGACTCCATCTCTTTCTCCCCACAACTACGAACACTAAGAGATGGAATCATAACGTTCCCAAGGTTATTAGCACGTAAGTGAATGCACTCAACTAGATAGGAATTCGAACTTTCAATTACTTCACCATATCCTCAGGGATAACCATTGTCCAAATTACCTCAGTATGTTTCAACACTGCGATTTCGCTCGCTTCATTGTTAAAATATTAAATATAATTCTTTACATAAGTAGATTTTATGGTTTCATAAATATTGTTTAATAAAAAATAGTTATGTATTTTTTTTCGAATTTCAACAATTTTGTAATTTTTCTTCCAAGTCAACCAAGAAGGATATATAGACATCCTTTTTATATTACATTTTGTCGGGTTTGGAGGAATATGAACTGATAAAAAATAAATTTCTATGATTCAGAGATTGTATTAAATTTTGAACCACATTAGAATTTCCTGATTCATTTGTCTTTGAGCTTATAAACAAGTCATTCCTTATTTCACCTCCAATAACTTACCACACTTTTTACTTGGCCTCCATTCAGTTATATCATTGCCGATTGCAAAACATTCAAATGCGGCTATGGCGACGGCCTTGCAAGCAGCATCCATTGCTTCTTCTGGAGTTGCGCTTGCTCTGACTGAAGCATAACAGTTGGACTTAAGAGCTGGTTTAATTATCTGAAAGATAAAAATTATATTTCTACAGCTAGTTCATGATAAACAAAATTTGATTAAGTCTCTTGTTTTAAAAACTACATATTAATATGGGATTATCTATTTACTTACGTAAGGTGTGTCCAAGAAAATATTAATTTCTACATACTTTAAAAAAAAAAAAATGAAAGAATAAGAGAGTTATAAAAGTCAAGGCAGCCCTGTTCATGCCTTTGTTCCACCTTTTCCTTTTGTTCGTATTTCTCTTCTTTTTCTTCGGGATTTCTTACTTTGTTTTTACTTTTCCTCTTTCATCTTCTCCATTGCGTTTCCAAATTCTGTAGTCGAGTAGAAATGTACAAATGCTATTGACGTCTATATTGTGTGTTCGGCACTTTTCATAGAGCGCACAAAGATAACTTAATCTTACGTAGAATTCTAGTACCGTGAAACAACACTTTTATCCTCGGCGTAATGCTCAGAATCTTTGTTTCTAGACAGAAATGTTGATGATTATGTCAATAATCCCTAATTTCATACGGGTACGATACAAGTTGGCTCAAAAAGTAAACATAGTAGATTATTAATTGCAAACAGAAAAGACAATTCATTTTTTGTCTTCAGTTTCGTCGTGTGATGATGTATATCCATGCCAATAGATTTTTATTTTATTCAAATGAAATTTCCCGGGGATGAGTAATCTTTGTAAATCAAATAGTAATATTAGTCCACGACGCATGCACTGATGACTACTTGCATCATAACGAAATATTTAATACGATTTACTATTTATCATTTGAAGGCGCAGCATAGAGAAAGACGAGAAAGGATAGACATCTGACGTAAAGAGAAAAAGTGACCAAAAAAGGCGAGACAAGAAAGAACTGGAGGTTCCTCAAAATTTAATTGCAGAAGATATTTTCTCTCTTTAAACAAAATTATTTCCTAAGCATGTCTTCACCAATCAACACAATATCCCCAAAACATCGGACTAACTTTTGACATTCTGTTTGTAATCTTCTATCTTTTATTTAATAGACAAAAATGGAGAAAATAGAAAAGTAATCAGTTTTGTAACGAATGTCGTATAATCGCCATCTTGCTGATTTTATTATTAATCAATTTCAAACGCAGATACTCACAGGTAGGTCACAGTTATAGAAAGATGATGTTATTTTACAAATTTGATTTGCTTCAGGATATTTTGGATCGGGAAGTGAAGACAAGGCATTGAAGTTGCACTAAATGGAGAAAAAAAAAAGAAGAATTTCATTAGTAAAATAAAGAAGTATTTTCGTCATTAGCAGAAAGGTTGCGGTAACTACTTCTAGATCACTAAAAGCAGTGACAAACCAAAATTTTAAATATAACAAAATTTTAAATATAACAAATAAAAGAAACTTCCTGTTTTAAAATAAAAACAATATATTCTCACAACAATGACAATTTTTAGAAAACAGTGTGTGAGTGTATGCATGGATGTGTGCCTGAGTTATTGTAGGTGCTTGACGGTAGTAGCAAAATTATTTGCTGAGCAGCAGCTCTCTAGGAACAAAAAAATAAGCAAACGGAAAGATTTTTGAAAGCGCGTGGCTTTTTTATGCTAATACCATGTGACACTAGTCACGTGATATGTTGTCTAAGGGAGATAATCCACTTCAGCCACATGTTTCTATTTATTCTATTTGTTATTTATGTTATTGTGTTTTTTGTTCTCACAGAACCATTATTCATTTTTAGTTGATATTTCTTTCATCTCAATTTCAGTTGCGTTTCATCGTAATTACTGTCTACAATTATTAGCATAAACATTGAGGATAGTATCAATGAAAAATATGAAAGGAATACTAATATTATATTCTGATTCAAATGAGACTTTTTTCTGATTTACACCGCATCAAAACCCGCCGGCCGGGTGTGAACATTACTAAAGCAAATTTAAAAATAAAAATGTAGCTATCTGCGCAGGTACTTTGAGTATCGCCTCCGACTCACAAAGAAAATCCAAAAATAAAACAAAATTTAAACTTTGGAGACAATCACGAATGTTGCCGCTCAATGTCAAAACATGACAAAAATGCTGAGTCATCCATCCAGCCTGTCTGCTTAAAAGGGCCCGCACAGCAGTTGACAGAGGCCTCTCGGTTAACCGACTGGACAGAAGCTTCAATATGAGATCACGACACAATCAATTCTCTCAGAGGTCAGACTCCTTCGCGCACAAGCGTCATATTACTCGCTTACAAGAGACATTCTACCTTGATCCTGTGCATATTGATAATACAGAGATATTTATTTTAACATATCTTGTTTCCTTTATTTTCCACCTCACCGGCACTATATTATTGTTTTTTGTTTGTTATTCTTGTAACCATTCACAGTATGTAACAGTAATAAAATTAAAAATGACCAGCAATGCTTCAGTTCATAAAACATTTAGGGTAATATTATTAAAACAGAACTATTTTCATTAATAAACTAATTTATATTAAAATGTGAAGTTAGAGTTTCCGATAAAAATACTTTCATTTTTAACTTTAGTAAACACCGTGGATAGAGCTTGGCATTAATTTTTCTTTTCAGTTTCCAGTTCAGAATAAATTTTGCCAATAAGCAATACTTGAAATTGTCTTTCTTAACAATAATAAGCTAAAGAGCAAAAACTAATGGATACAATTATACTAACTAATCTATTATGAATTTGAAAATTCCCCGAAACTTACGTTTGATTTCAGAAGACCAATGTCGTTATTAAGAGAACCTTTAAGAGAGATTAATCGGATTTGAAGATCAGAAGTCAAATTTGAACTGAAGCCAAAATAAACCGAATTAGTACATGGTAGAGCAATGGTTATCGATGCAGAAAATAAAGTCAGTGAGCCGAGTTCAAATTCAGGTCGAGTCTGTTCAGTTTGCTCTAATAATTTTTGCAAAGGTATGGATTAATCTCTTCTACCCCTGCCTAGCTATGGTCAAAATAGCAGAGAAGACTGAATTATATAACCTTAGTTGATAACCAGTCTATTCGAACAGCAAGTCTGAATTCAAACTGGCTGAGCGTGGGAAGTTATCTCCCGTAATACCTATTTTCAGCGGTATCATCTAGATTAGCATTATTCAGCACTATATTTCATAGAGTCGACAGGTTCAAGAAGAAGGCTGCCATATTGTTTATTGAAATCTACAATATGACAGCATTTATTTACATTGTTCTTTAACGCTTATATTCCTCCTTTATGGAGAATTTTCATTGATACATTTTATTCAAATTTTATATTTTTTAGTACCGTAAAATACAGTTAATTATTAGTTAAAAGGGGCAAATAAATATATAATCTTCTAGATTTGTATTTTATACTTACTTTCGAGAAAAGTGTATTTTAAAGAAAGCCAGGCGTAAAAAAAATGTTGAAGTTGTGTGGAATTTTATATTTTTCGAATTAGCACTTAAAGACCCGCCAAAATTATTTCTTTGTGAATTGTTGAGGATTCATTTTTTTTAATTTGATAAAAAATATTATTGTATTTATTGACCAATTAGAGACGTGGTCTTATCCCATCGTAAATTGTTAAATTATAGTCTCTGGGAGCCTCCCGTTTTCTTATAAAAGTTGACTGAATCGCTGATAAGATGAGAAAGCACTCAGACTTCAAGGCAGATAGTACCCATACTTCAAGGTAGAGGGAAGTGTCAAAGCAGAAGGAAAACATAGGTCACTACGGAGAAAGACAGACGAGCGGACAGCTAAATCTCAATCAGAAGGCAGATTCAAGTCCCAAGAGGGAAACCCAAATAGGCTGTTACAAGCGAAAAATTTTAAAGAAACAGAAAACTTGAAATGATTTGTTTTGTAAAAGAAAAATATAAAAGTCACCGTGACATTAAGCAGTTCAAACCACAAAACTCCCTTCGCTCTAAGACATTCCTATTCCGTCGTACAAATTATGAAAGTGCGCTATTTGTATTTTTTACTTTATCTCATTTTTTGCTTCCTCAAAGTTTTATTTTAATTTTCGGAAATGATGATCTTTTAGTCCTGTATATTTTATTTGTGATTCAGCCTTATTTTTGTATAAGACGCATAAATGTATTTTTTGTGCAACCTCTTGTTTGTTTGCGCCTTGTACAACATTTGTTCTAGTGTGGTCACATGTTATCTTTTCCCCTTTTGTCTCTTCTGAATAAATTTTTACATTTTGCACAAAAATAGGTTTCTGCAGGGAACTAACTTTTAATAATATTTTACATTTCCGGTTCACATTTTCATATCAAAATGTCAGAAATAGTTAAAAATCTCTCTTCATTCCAGACAGTCTTCTTTCTTCGCGAGTAGAAATATTTAAGAAATTGTTACCTGATTTGGAGGAGTGATGTATGATTCAACGAATTCTGCAGCATCACCTAATTTGACACCGTCGGAACGAACAAAGTCGTCTAGTAGAAAGAAGGAAAACGTTTATTAAGTTCAATTAATTTGTCGTGTTCAGTTTTCAGTTAAAGTCATTAGTAAATATTTCTATAAGATTGTCACCATCGTTTTTCCATTTAGAAGGGTGTACTTATAAAACACAATTAAAAATATGTCAAACAGTTTTTTGTTGTATAAATACCTCCATTATACACAAAAATTATTTTATCATCTTACCTTCTAAAGAGGTTTTAAATTTGAATATAACCATCGCCTCTCTCTTTTACGAACACCTTTTCTCTTTTTACACACACACACTAGTTTAAATTACGTACTACACAGGCTTACATATTAACCAACAAAGACACTGCGAATATATTTAAAATATTATTTTGTTTATCTATTAAATCTTTGTTTAATCTTATCTAGATGTTGTTTATCTCATAAATGATTGTGTAATTTTTTATAGAAATTACAATGCAGATATACTACAATTTCTATATCCAACATGGACGCACGTTCACTAGTATTTAATTATCATTACCCTGAAGTGATCTTGATTGGCTAAATGAATTAATAATATTTTACAGAATCATAGCATTCTTGTTTAATGTTTGTGATTCGGAAATGTTTTTTTTTTATTTGATGTCAAAATAAAAGAATTATAAAGGAATCAAAATAAATGAATCGAATTGTGTTGTTGCTTTTTTTTTTGCTGCATAAAATCATGGAGGAAGAAATTTAGGCTATCAATTGAAAATGTTATGTCAATGCATATGTGTTCTATTCAATTAGACAGTTATGGAAGTGTCTCATAAAATATTTAAATTGACTCCCTTCTTTTGCAACTTCCGTCACTAACCAATGTTTAAACCACAGCACGTCAAAATTATGCTTTTAATATACAGCGTAACCCGGATATGAGAGAGTTGTCGGGACCAGAGAAGAAGTCTCTTATATCCGGGTTTCTCTTATATCCAGTTTGGTCTATTTTGTTTAGGTAAGTATGGCTCTAATTTGGGACCAGAGAAAATCTCTCTTATATCCGAGTTTCTCTTGTATCCGGGTTTCTCTTATATCAGGGTCTCTTATATCCGGATTACACTGTACTTGCTTGCATGCAGTAAATTCTTGGCAAAGCAAGACTGGGTTGTTACATGGATCCATCCATCGTCGTTTAACCGTTTAGAATTCTTCGTATTCTCTATCTTGTATTAGATTTTCTTTCATTGGAAGATAATCTGTACATTAACATTTTAGTTAAGTAGCAATTGTTTCACTAGGGGAATATATTTTAAGATGTATTTCTTGATGCCAGGCGGGCATTAATTTTGATTATTTCATTTTTATCGATAATCTAGCGGAATAGAGTAAAAAAATCCAATATGTGTTTATGCATCATAAAATACAGTTTATGAGTTGTTTATTTATATTGATATTCGTCAACTTTTGCAATCATGTCTGGGCACTTAAAGGTTAACCTGGACAAAAGAACTTTCTATATGGACACACACCGAATATGTAAGAACATATTTTGTACTTTAATTTCACAAAGTTATACATTTCGTTTAAAATGTCACCAAATAAAAAACAAAACAACAAAAAATATATGATGTGAATTAATAACTTTCAAGTTTGTATATTTTACTGTACTTCGATCAAAACTCATTCATCCTAATAAGAAACATTAATGAAATGTATTTCAGTATTTATATTATTTAAAATAATTTTTACATTAGTCTCAAAGAGAATTTCTGTTAATGGCTTAATTATATTTCCCTTATTTCTTTCTATTTTTTTAAATTATTTTTTTGCATATTATTCATACTTAAAAATTGCATATTTTCTAAATATTACATCTGTTAAGTTTGAATAAATGTTAATGTTAAATTGATCCTTTTCTTATATTTTATCTGTGAAATACTTAATCATTTTTAGTCGCAGTTGTTGGAGTGAGAACATAATTTTTATTCATGAAGTGTTATATTTAATAATTTTTATTGGTTATCTAGGCTAACGATTTTAGATATCCTTTCTGTGATCCAAAGTTATCATATTTAATGCTCACCACCACTCGACGTATTAAGTTCTTCTTTATATTTGGCTGGAAGCGTAGGAACCATACACGTGTTTAATGAATACCACCAATTTTTATTTGATATGCGTCAATTAACAATTTAACATTAATTACTTCAATATATTTACAATATAACGACATATAAATAAAAAAGCACAAAAATAAAACTTAAGGTATAAGCAATATAGAGAGGGAAGAGAAAGAGAGAGTGAAAATAGTGAGTGAGTGAGAGAGAGAGAGTGAGTGAAATAGTGAGAGAGAGTGAGAAATAGTGAGAGAGAGAACGTATGATATATAAAAATAAAATATAACTTACTATTGTCATTGCTATCGTAGTTGGAACATAGGCCTTTCAATCTACGATCATTAAGTAAAGATTCTGCGGGTGTTATTTGAAGAAAAAGGTTTTCGTTCATCAGAATCTTAATTGGGATTGCAGTGAACACAATCGCGACGTAATCATACCGTTTAGTTATTTCGGCTCCTGAAAAGCAAGAATTGTAAAGAGATATGAGTTTTCGTTTTTACTAAAGTAGATTCTTTCACCACATAAAAATAGATACCTCCATAGATTCGCGATACCTAAGGATTTAAAATAATTAAAAAAAAAAAAAATGGAGAATCTCTCTTGAGGTTTTTATTTTAGTTTTAATTTCAAGCTAATATATTAAAATTAATATTTCTAATAAGTAACATACTTTGCTGTGTTTCAGAAACTAATCTAAATTAATCAGAAGGAGTTTCCGTTGTGGACTTGCTAACCATCGCTGATTTTAGCTGTCATCTCAATGTAATTCTCTTTATTAAAAAATCTTCCAAAATTAAAATATACTTTTCTAAACTTTATTTGAAGAACATTAGCTGATTTAAAGCTTAATTAATCTGATTTGAAACAAATATTACTTACGTTAAGTTGTCACAGAAATGCATTCTTTTAACACAGCGGTAGTTGTTTATTTTAGGTGTTAACAAGTTGACAGCTTCAATGACAAACGAAATTTATCTATTGTTTTTCTACAGTGGTCATATCTGTAATATTTACTTGAAGACTATAACGTGAGTGCTTTTTATATAATTTTTAAATATTAGTAATCTTAAAAATTTAGGAAAATGTTTTCCGTAATATAATGTTTTATTGAATTTTTAGGGAGTTTGGATTTAAATTTACTATAGTTATCGCTCTTATTTTCTGATAATATCGAGTATATTCGTCCGTATTTACAAAAATTTTCACGTTTATACAAAAAAAAAAAAAAAAATCAAAATTATTTTAAAAATATTGGGTGTCACTGAATTGTACTAAACTTTCCATTTACAATTATAAAATATAGTTTTTACTTAAGAACAATATTACCTAACCTCTACAAAGAAATAATTTTGAAAGATTTAAAAATTTATAAATTATAATTAAAATTTAAAAACAATTCTTGTAAAATTTCATTCTTCATAGAAAATTCTTATTTTTTAAGACAATAGTGTCCTAATTCATTTAAGCAATTAAACGTTTTTCTAATTAAATGTCTTAGTTTTATGGAATTTATTATTTTAGGAAATAAGAAATTGATCATTTAAATTTTCCAAGGAGCTCTGCTTTTAACAGTAAGATCTATAAAATTTAATTTCTCGAAATTTCATAAAATTAAAAAATTAATAACAAATGTAAAAAAAATTGTTACCAAGATTTTCTAAAACAGATTTTTAAAATAATTCCATTCATTTGTTAATAAGACCTGAAAGTTTCATAAAAATCCGACATTTGTTTGATTTTTGCCAGAATTCCCAAATCAATATGTTTTTCACCGCAAAACAAACCCTGTAAAACACTAAAATTTCCTATACTAATCTTTGGTAACCGCGCAGACGCAAAAAACTAAGATTTTTAGCTAAAGTTGGAAACATTCTAAAAAGGATATAAAAAAATATTATTTAATAATTAAAAATCCTCTGATCTTTCTTTTCATTATAACATAATGATTCTGACGATAAAATATTGTTTTTAAGTTTGGGTCATTTTTTCATCATATTATGCTATTTGTTTTATCCAATTAATGAAGGTATCTAAAAAGAAAACATTATAAATATAATAATATAAATAATTTTCTTCGGTCTGACATGTTTAGCATAAAATCTAAGTTTTTTTTAAAATTTAGGTTGGTGTAAAATTGAATAAACTGTTCATGACATCCAACCTCAATTATTGGCATCAAGATTATCAATGAAAACGAAAGAAATTATTCATCGATAAATCAATTATATTTTTTAAAAAATAATTTTATTTTCGAAATGACAAAGAAAAATGAATAAAACTGTTCAAAGTTTCACTCAAATTTCATTTTGTACAAATGTTGAATGATAAAGACCATCGAATATGGCTGCTGAGCTTCAGGTCAAATCACTTTATCTTATAGAATTTGTATTATAATTATTTGTAAATAAATAAATCAGGAGAACTTCTCTGTAAACAAGCCAAACTCCAATGATATTTAAAATTGGCTTTACTTCTACTTCTAATAGTAACTTATCAACAACTTATTTTCTAAAAGATTCTGTGTAAAAATATATACTGTTTTTTTTTTCCAAAATAACCTTTTAGTTTATTTTCCTTTCAATGTTGAAATGGTTTTCTTTTCAGATATTGTAAAAAAGCACAAACATACAAAAACAGGATCATTTTTATTTAGTTGAGCGCGAATGCAGTTACCATCATAAAATAAAAATGAAAATTTGACTGAAAATTGCTTTGCTCTAACAAAAATTACGATTTACCGTTTTGCCGTTATTGTAACACGTTAAAAAAAAAAACTAAAACCAATTCATAATTCGTAGTGGTGTTAATTTTGAAATAAACAAAGAAATACTATTATAAACATGCTAACAAAAATAGGCAGTCCATTGTTAATTGTACTCATATTGTTTTATCTCAGAAAAATATTTAATATGCTTACCGGTTTTAGGATATGTAATTATTTTTTAATTTAAAGTACAGTAAATAGTACGTTTCAATTACTTTCCAGTAATTTCCTTCTACGTTTCTTGTCGACACTTGGACTCTGAAGTTAACGAAATGTGCACCTTTCACAAGCAAGATTTTATCATTCTATTCTTATGGAATAAATGTTTCCTGATATAATTTCAGCATTTTATTTTACGTTCGTTTTATATTGTTTCATTCAAAACATGCCCCCACCCATTAGATATACACATATCATGTCATTTGTTTTCTTTCAAGTACCACAGAGAAAGTAAAACTGGTTAACTCCCAAATTATATCGAATTTATTTCTCATAAATCACTCTAATTTTTTCTCATTAAAAACAATCAGCTAAATACCATTTCGAACTTCTCCTTTGTTTATATCGACTTTTTTCCCATTAATGAGGACAGTTGATCCTTCAGCAATCACTCTGGTATCACCGTACTTAATCGTCAATGTCTAAAACAAAAAGAAAAAATGGAGATTAGAACAAACAAAGTTGTTTCATGCAAGTCATTTTCTTTTCAAGAAATTATTTTTTCAAAGTATTCTATGATGTAACCGTATGTTTTTGATTAAAAAAGATTTGGGAAACAATTATTTTCTGTTAGTATGAGAATTGCTTCAAAGCTGAATAATAACTAGAAACTTACACCAAACTTAAAAATGCATACTATCTTTCCATGGTTACCTCAAAGTCAAGAATCCCTAGTCACAGCATGTAGCAAGATGGCCGGAAGCATCAGTTTGCTATCCTAGTTACTGATCCGGTGACGTTCTGGACAGGAGATTCTTTACCGGCGTTGTGATTAGATAAAATCCAAAGACGCTAACGCAGCGTTGAAACGTCGCAAAGCTAAATTTGTCAGATTCTCGAGATTGAATAACTATTAGAATAATGGCTAAGATACCTTAATAACAGTTCATACTTTAAGAATATTTCAACAGAACGTAGTTTAATTTATTAGCTGATAACATAGTGGTTTCAAGTGAACATTTTTCCAGTTCTAATGTTTGACAACGGTAGACAGTAGTCTGATGTATGAGTTGCTCGTTTGTGATAATATAACAATCGGAATATATGGTTGTATGCCTCTTCTCCCACTTTTAAAAGGTTGAATGGCTAACTAAATTGCTCTGCGCAATTGTATATAGGAGGCATGCTGGAGTAATGGATTGCGGCTAAAATTGAGGAATCGGAGAACCGAGTTCGAATTGTAGTCGAGTTCAGTCCATTCATTTTCATGCTTGGGAAAGGTACGAATCCCACAGCTATGGATTAAATAACAGGAGAGGCTGGGTTCTATAGCTTTGGTTGGTAACCAGCCTAGGAGGAGGAAAACTTTAAAAAGAAGGAAAAAAAGAGAAAAACTCTAAATTCCCACCTCTTTAGGCAAAAGTTAGAAGAAACAAATCCACCTCGCATGTTGTCTCGAAGAAAGTCTCCTCACTGCCTCGAGACATAAAATAATGGACTCCTCATAAAATTGTCCGAACATACACAAGACTCTGATGTCTATGATTTCGGACCATTCGCCCATTGCAATGGGCATATCACCTACGGAACTTTAGACAATGACGACTTGTATATATGGACTTCAGTCTGCCGTCTAGTAGCGATGTTGTACGCTCTCTAATGTTTTTCTTTTTTTTTCCGGATAGCACATAACCAGATTCCAGTCGAGTCCATTACATTCACTTACGTGATAATACTCTTGGGAAAGGTATGAATCCTCTTCTTCTTTCCAGCTATGGGTAAATAGCAGGATAGACCGGATTCTATAGCCTTGGATGGCAACTGGTCTACTGCAGAAAGAAATGGCAACCCACTACGGGAAAAAATCTGCCTCGTCAGTCATGTATCGAAAGATACATGATCGCATAAGCATGTATCACGTATGGCACATAACTGACTGACATAACCAGCTTGTCATTAGTTCGAGATCTGATAATCTGTTCTCCGAAAACTATTCCTTCAGTGAAACCAGCGGCTAATATGTCTTTGTCTAAAATAACAGGGCCAGTTGATCGATTTAACCCAGATCTTTGGAAATCCATTTCACCAAAATTCTTCTTCTTCTTAATAAACCATATTAATTCAATGAATAAATCTTTATGTAAACAACTTAATCTCAAGAGATTTTAGAGATAATTTTGGTTCCTCCGAGGAAGTAATTTATCCCGTGTTTAATTTATCTCGTTTTCATTATTTTCTGACATAGATTCTAGTTTGAGCAGATATCTATTTACGTATTCAAAACCAAATCTTTTCTATCGTTCCTAGTGATCTGACTCTCTCTTTTTTTGTCGTAATTTGTTATTTTTGTTATCTCCATAGAGGTTGCATTTACTGTATTTTTTAAAGTTTTCTCTCTATTATTATTTACACAATTTACTTATATGGGCTCTAAAACCTGTTTCCCAAATATCTTTCATTTCACTTTGACATTTACATAGTAATACAAATATTTTTGTTCAATGTTAAAATTTCTTCTTTGGTTGCATTTTTATATTGGGATAAACAAAAAGTAGAAAGGTATTCTGAAAAGAAAAGTGTTTTTACGCGTTAGTATTACGTCAAAAATAAGTGACACAATCAAACGAGAGATTTCAACCAAGAAATAAATCAGGGTTTACTTGAGGACACATGGCACAGTGGATAAAGCAAGATTCGTAATTTCAATAAAAGCAAGATTCCTATTGAGACAGACACCCACTCATCTGAATAAACAGTGAGACGTGTATTTTAAGTTTGGTTAATTGAATGTATATTTCTAATCTTTTATTCAATCAACAAGCTTAGTAGGCCAAGCATAGAAATAAATACGATATAGAATCATTCATAAAGAAAGAAAGACAAATGCCAGTAAGTCTTCCACAGCAGCACTAGCAGGAACTGTAACAAAAGAGAAGCTTCAGTGAATGCAGTCAATCAGCAGTGGCAGCACTCATCAGCAGGTAGGTTAGATTTAAAGGTCCAGGTTTTCCACACAGAATTGTCCGACGGTTCTTAAATTTGGTGACATATTCATTGTGAGTTAAATGCCTGGACTCAGTGGAAAGAGAAGAAATAGGTGATCAGTACTAAAATAAGACAAGAGGGGCGATTCAGTTCCTTGTAGCTTATCCAGATCGACATACACCTGATTTCAACCGGAGGGTATAACAGTCGAAAGATTGTGATAGCAACAACAAAGACGGGGACAATAGACTGTATTTTAAATAATGTAAATAATGATAATTTCTAATCCCAGAAATTCAGATAGCCATTATCACACATTTCACTTCATTGTATAAGTACTCCAATCACATATTCTGTAGCACCCCATAAACTTATGCTGTGACAAACAATATAAATCAACTCTTTATGAGGACACTTTAAGTGTTTAATTTTTAATAAGTAAATTGAAAGATATTTATTTTAGCAATAGGATCTTTGGCATGATATTTTTCTAAATTTTTATAACTTCAGCACGAAGCCTTAATACAAATGGTTCATCATTTCCGCAATTCTTTATACAAAAGAACGCATGGTCTGATTTCGATAGACAAAAAACTACTTGCGTCTCTGCGTGTGCTACGTTAAGTATAATTCTGAAATTATCTTCAGCAACTTAAAAATAAAAGGTTGATATTGATTTAAAACTTATTTTCTTGTCATTTCCTGCCTTTGGCGTACACACTAGACGATACTATTGAAAATTACAATTGAGTAGAACGCATTTCATACAGGTCTATGTCTATTTGGAGATTTATCGGCGAACCTGGCCAGGACTTGCGACGACTTTAAGAGAAGTGTATAAATGTGTCGTCTACGTATCGGTTCTGAACATTACTTCCGGTGGTATTAGGAAATTTAAAATTCAAATAATAGAAAGCAATTTTAAGATCACTCAAGACTAAAAGAAAATGGTTCTGATCGGTTTACGTAGACAAAGAAGAACGTTCACTGAGTACGATCGCTCTGTTTCAAATAGTTCAGTCATGTTCTTATACCAATTAACGGATGACTATATTAATGAAAGTCATTTTTTTCACAAACTGATATTAGTGCTTTTCCTCACTGATTGAATGTAAACCTTTTCTTATTTAAAATAAAAAAACCTCGGCCTGCATTTAAAAATTTTGATAATGTTTATCAATAAGCAACATCAAGAAGTAAAGTTCTGTCTTTAAATGTTAAGTATTCTATGATAATAAAAGAGTTTAAATTATTTTTAGATAAAAAAATAAGAAATTCATTTTTAATTTCTCTATTCTATTAAACAGTGTATTTTACAAGCATAACACGAAGGAGAAAAATATTTTTCCGAGTCAAATGTATTCTGTGCAAATTTTTAAGCTTTAATGCAGAAAAACGGGCAATAACGCTTCATTTCTCGTCCAGGTAACGAATCACTGCTAAAGGCTGAGTTTGTTATTTGAATTGTTTTATATACATTGGAAGATTTAACATAAATTGTCGAGTTTTGGACGGAGCAATTTCGTGAAAAATTGTAGGATACAGTTGAAAGTATCCAAAGCAGATTATATTTTCTCTTGATCACGTTCAAACTTGAAAATAAATATAAAATAAAATTAATATTTTATAAGAACTACAAGAATAGCAACAGAAAAGAAGGTAAATAAATACGAATAACTCACTTTGCGACAGGTGCTGGGTTGCAAACAGTTGGTTAGGGTGAGTGTAACCCACCAAAGATTACCATACACAATTAAGTTATAAGTGCATGATCCTGACTGCAGAGGGAAGAAGTTACCATCGAATGTCTTCATCAGTTGTGTTCCTTCGCTTCGGCAACTTGAATCTTTCTGATTTGTTTTGTTCAGAGACGACATGTCTTAAAAACAAATAAATGAATAAACGCTAAAGAAAATGCAAGAACATCATTTGTTTATTATTATGTGGGTAACGGAACAGTTACCTCTATAGAGAACAATATTGGCAAACAGAGTTAGAACTTTGACGCTACTTATGGACACTTTGTGCTAGTACCTTTGGGAGATGCATAAATTAACTTCTCCTTGCACTCTGTCACAGTGCCAGGTAGCTTAAAATGTGTTGTGTTTAACAGAAAAGAGAGTGTGTGCGAATTTGGGAAAACCGCTACCCTCTGATTGGCTGAACTGCTTGGGCAGTGAACAAAACTCGTTACTCCAATTATACACTTCGACTTGTAATGAAATTGAATGCACGGAGTCTCTTTGTTTATACATAGTGATATTTTATGTAAATTTAGTTTTGAATTTTTCTAAATATATTCCTCTTAATTTGTTCATTTATATACAGTGCATCCAAATTCGATTTTCAGGAGAACATTTCTTACAAAAGTTGTGCTTTTATCTGCATATCACTTGGATTGACCTTGCACCTCAAATCTCGAAGTTGAAAGTAAATTTGAATTTTCAAATCAGCATTCGCACTTAATTTTATGCACATCAACCATAAACAAAATTCTGTTTGTAATTATTTGGGAGTAAATGACATCGCTATAAGTTTGTTGTTTTGAGTTCTCAACACAACATATTAATGTAGAACAAGTAGTAAAGATCAATTGTTGACATAGACATGAGATTATATCTACACGTGAATAAGGAAATTAAATTAACGTTAAATGTGTACATAAGACATTAAATATGAAAATAAACAGATTTGCATGATAATTAAATTTGAAAATTGAATTGAAAAATAAAGTAAATATGAGATTCGTTGGTTTGAGCAAAAATGAAACTCAGTTTCAAACGGCAAAATTTGAAATGTAAAAATTGAACTTGACTCCTTTTAGTGCAATTTGGTGTATTTGTGGGACTTAGTCAGGGAACCTAGCCGAAGGTTTACAGGAGAGTAAATACAAAGGGATGTTTACCTGTTTTATAGATTATGCAAAAGCGTTTATAAAGTATGTAGCAAAGAGCTGTTAGAACTGTTAACTAAGCTTGATTTATTTGGGAACGATATTAGAATAATCCAAAACTTATATTGATAGTAAACTGTCTGCACGCGGATAAAAATGAAGTCATTAAATAAACAAAAACAGAAAGGGGCGTAAGACAAGGATGTGTCTTCTCACCGGACTTATTCAACCTTTCAGTGAAGCAACCCAGAGAGAATTAAATGTCCTACCATAACAACATTAGATAGGCAGATGACACAGTGTTGATAACAGACACAGAAGAAAGAAAGCTACAGAAACTCTTATAAAAAGGCAGTGAATTAAAGTAGGAAGAAAGGACTAAATATCACCTGCAAGAAGACAGAATGTATGGTTGTCAGAAAAAGGAATAGCTCATCATACAAAATACAAACTGGAGACACCAAAATTATATTGTTCAAAAATTTAAATATCTAGGATGTGTTTTAACAGGGGGCGGTAAATTCGACATGAAAATCTGAAGGCGCATTGGGATGGCGAAAGGTAAGAAAAGTATTTAGAAACGGCAAATTTAATTAGAAACAAAGTAAAAGTACTGAACTGTTATGTAATACTGATCTTCTTATATACTGGAATGCTGGACAAGCCTCATCACAAAGAATTGAGGTAACAGAAATGTGGTTCTATAAAAGGGCGCTGAGAATGTGAGCAACGACGAAGTTTTAGAGAAAATAGAAACATAAATGGCGCTTCTACATAGCATCAGAAAGAGCTATTCTAGAGCAAAAAATGAGGAAAGAGGGTTTGGAAAATTCGACACTCACAGACATATGAAGGCAAGAATAAAAGAAGAAAGCTGTGCATAAACTACCTAACAAGTTTATGTAAACGGTTGATAGAATAGGGATTAGGAGATATAGCAAAAGGGTGAAATTTGCTAAGGCCACAAAGAACAGGAAATTATGGAGAGCCATGATCTCTCTTGTCATGAAGAGACAGGGTACATAGAAAAAGTGTATAAATATGTCTTTTGTGCATGGGCTTCACACATTATTTCCAGAGGTCTAAAGAATCTAAATAATAGAAAACAATTTTAAAACCAATCCGGACCATACACCTGCGTTCGAAAAAGATTTGATCCAATCACAGTATATAAGTAGATAGTTCAAACAGGCCCCGGTATTCAAGGAGATCAGTTGCTATGATTCAAATAATCTATTCATTATTGACACTTGTTATTTGCGGGCTATTGAATAAATAAATGCGTAGATGAAGTAAAAGATTCAATTCGGAATACTCAGTCTGTAGTTTACCCGGATCGACATACACCTGATGAAGTCCAGAGGATAGAACGACTGAAACGCTGTGATAAAAACAACAAAGACGAGGACAATAGATCGTACGTAGTGTAAATAATGATAACTCCTCATCCTAGAAATTCAGACAGAAATTTTTCTGTTGATGCTGTCTCGGCAAATTAGCTGTCTCTCACCAATGAATGAAGGCTCTCTAAATGAATGAAGACCTGATAAGTAATAACTCTTCATGCAGGCTGACATTAGAGTTTTTCTTCACTGACTTAACAATTTATTCACACAATTACGCATTAAATTTTATACGATAGCCTATTTACCTAGCCTATCATATAAACATACCTTCATTAATCACGTGTGAAAACTGTTGTAAACTTCATACATAAAATTTGTTAACTAGATACACCTATGTCCTTTATCTTGTGTCTTTCAACGGTAGAAGGAATAATACCTGTTACTTTCTTTCTCTTGTCGTGTCCACTAAAATATCAAATACAATATTTATAAACCAATCACTCTCAAAAAAACACTTACATCTTAAAAGACACCAATAAAATCATAGAATACAAATCAGAATGTTTGTTGTATTAGTCATCATTATTTTTAGGTAGATACCGACCAAATATCGTACGGACGTAGTAGAAGACATAGCACGTGCTTCTTTAGGGCCAATTAGGAATAAATAAATAATTTAATTCTGGAGCCGGTTTTGTTACGAAAAAATGTATAAAAACATACTAAATCCGTTCCCAAAACAATATACACGCGGCTGCCACCAAACTATACACACCTCTCGCTGATGACCTTCATGACTTCATGTTAAAAACGACAGCGTTGACAAACTCCAGACCACGGCAACACCGCCAACAGTAAGAAACAATTCGTATCTCTCGTATCCGTTTTTACTATGAATCACGCACACACATGTTGACTTTTTCATACAAACACACATATCACAACATTTTATTGTTTCTCACACACGTACACAAAGACAGTTTATATTTTATTTCAGAACTTTATCAACCCAAACAAAAGACATTAGGGTTATCAACTGTTTGTATTCTTATCGTTATATTAAATTAATGTTTATTTGTTGAAACTACGTCGGCTTTTCTACTGAATTTTATTCCTTCAATGAAAAGCGTTTGATTATTTTAGACGGCCAAATTACGAGTGACCCTGTAACGATATTTTGTTAATGTATTGAATCCCGACACTTCAAATTTTAACATTCAACGAAAACCGAGTAGAAGGATTCCTACACTCTTTTCTTGTCCCAATCATTTCCCGTTCGACTGCTACATTAGTAAGAGAGGGAAGGATAGATTTTCTATCAAGTCGATTTTGCTCTGTTTAGTTCCAGTGACATACTACTAAGCGGGTGAAAAATATTATTAGCGGAATATTCATTGTCATGACCAAAAAAATAAGTAAAAAAATAATAATTTCGCAACACTGTATTGGCGAGGACTTCTGGCTACCAAACTTTAAATTTAGGCATCGAGACATTCATGACCGGAAACTAGAAAGGAATCATTTCCTAATCAAGTTCGCATCAAATAAAATATCAGCTCGTATCTATATTTTTTAAAAAATTGGAAGACATTTGTTTCTATGGAGAACTGCAAAGCAATTGAAAAGATTATTAGCAAACATTGTTAGAACAATAAAGAGCATTATGAATTATGCTAATAAAGAAAATTATGAATTATGCTAATAAAGAGCATTGTGAATTTGGTTACAGATTCAATCAAAAGTATTTAAATTTTATTAAAAAAGTAACTTTGAAAATGACGTTCCTCTTGTTTTTAATTCAAAGAAATTTTACGAAAGTTATTTTTGTGGTTATTATATGTAGCTTTCGTTCAGTTTTGACCTAATAAAGACAGAAAAACCGGCCATGAGAAATATACTACTCACTTTGGTAGTTACATTGGATACACTCTTTATCGGGTACACCCCAGGAGCCCGTGCTTCGATTCCCACAGCAATCTCCGATCGTCACCACTTTTCCTTGGGAACCAACTTCTGGACCATCACATTGTAAACCCTTAAAACAAAATTTTAATACCGAAGTGGAATCTGTAAAGAAAACAAGTTTAAAATATATTGTTCGAACGTGATAAAGTCATTTATAATGTCAGAAAATATGTTTTAGAAACACTGGATGTTTTAAAAATAAATTATGGCTTATTTGTTTACATTTAGAAATTTTAACAAATCCTTTTCACTTTATATATATTTTCAATAAAAACTATTTATTTTAATTTCATATGAGTCTACTTAATAATTGCATGTTTAATAACGCAGATAAATGTGTTTTATTCATATCTAGTCTACCTGTAGCGTAAAAAATGATGGGAATATTTATTTAAGTAATTTTACTAGTTATAATTTTTTATGAGAATTTATTAAAAGTAAAACGCAGCATACCCCATTAGATCACAAAAAAGAGCATAGCATGACTAAAAAGGGCCTTAAACTTGATGAAAATAATTTTTATTGTCTAAATGTTTATGTTATTATTAAGAAGTAAGATCAAAGTATTTTGGGGTTATTTTTTTACATTTTTCAATCGTTCCTAGCACGTCCAAAATTTTCGTTAAAAATCTTGTTTTTTTGAATTAGCAAAATTGACAGAAAATTGATCATCTCAACCATATTTTCCATTTTATAAACAAAATGAAATTCTCCGTTTAAAATTCTTTTAAAAATCAATTATAATTTTTTAAAAATTTATTTTAAGAAAATTAGAAATTATAAAGTTTATTTAAAATATTTTGAAACAAACATTACTTAATTTCTGCGCCGAAAGCATGTATTTTAAAAATAAGACAAAGCAGGTATTAACATTTGGTGTCACTTGACAGGTGATGAGTGATGATTTCATCACATATTGACAGCTTACATTTAAGTGATCCAATTATTTACCTCGTTATTTTTAAGGAAAACTTTCAGCGCTCTAATTTTTCTTTGTTTTTCTTTTTCTTTTTTTTTTGTACTTAGCGTTTGTACCTTTACGTTTACGATGCTTTATGGAAAATAATATATTATAAAAAAATTAAAATAAGATTGTTGAGAGTGAGTTAAAATTTCATAAGAAAGGTATCTAATTAATTTTATAGGTACCCTTCTTATGAAATTTTATCAGAAGTTTACATAAAATATTATAATTTTATGTACATTTATTATATTTTACTGTGTTATTTGTATTTCCATTCATTTTATTATTAATTTTGATTTTATGGAAAAATGTCATAACTGAGATAATATGATCATATAAATTTCATAAGATAGGTACCTAATACTTGTAGGTACCCTTCTCGGTAGATATTGAAAAATCAAATTAACTTCTCCACGCGTGTTTCGCACGAATAATTCGCAAAAATAGTCCGTAACAAAGGGGAACAATGCTTATAGTAACTCAAATAATGTGACGTTTTATTGTTGTCATGTACGGTCTTCCGTACGTTTGACTTACAGCTGTTTTACGGACACAAAAGCCATGCAATGTTGGATTTTTAATACATTGGTGGTCCGTTGATTGTAATAAGCTTTACAATTTATAATCTGTAAAGACAGATCTATTTAATAACAACATTGACTTCACTGTGGATCATTTTCACTAATTTTAGAATATTTAACAAGTTTAATTTAAAATTAATAAATCAGTTTAAGAAATAACAAATAATTGTTTTAAAAATTCATTTTTTATTGAAAAAGTTTTTTACTTTCAGACAATATTATCCATATTCATAAAAACAACTAAAAACATTTCAAATTAAATAATATCTTTGCTTTATTGAGTTTTGTATGTTACAATTCAGAGCTGATTTTCAGGTAGAGGAGTCCGATTAAAAAAAACAAAAAACATGATTTGCTTGCCTCAAAGCCTTGTGTTTTTAACTAATATAACCACTAAATTGTACATTTTTTAATTTCTAGAGTTTTCATAAAATTAGTTATGGGGGGGTATAAATATAAAAAAGAAATATTTTTGGTATGACTTTAAAAAAGGAAATCATGTAATAATTTCCATCATTTGTGAATAGTTTCTGAAAGTTTCATTAAAATCTGACAATTATTTTTATTTTTGCAAGATTTTCCAAATTAATTTCTGTCACAGAAAAAAAGCGCTAAAATTTTGTGTTATTTAGTAGTTCCGTTGATACAAAGAGAAACAAAGTTTTTTTAATCAAAAGGTAGAATGTTTTAGAAAGAAGAAAAAATTTTAAAAAATAATTAAAAAATACTTTGTTCTTTCCTCTTAATAATAACATGAACATTTTGACGATAAAATTTTGCTTTCGTCAAATTTGGTGTCTTTTTCATCATGCTATGCTCTTTTTCTTAGCGATTTCATGGGGCATGCTAAGTAAAAATTTCAAAGAAAGCTAATTGAAACAAACAAAATGAATAACAATCGATCAGCAGCCTTATCGCCTACTTACTAATGATATATTCCGTTGTTATTAACACGAAGCATGTTCGCTTATTGACGTCGAATAGTTTTTAAAACTACCATAACAAAGGAATAAGTAACCGATATTTTTTCTGTCTTTTATTTCTTGATAAAACAAAGAGTAAATACTTATAAGTAATATTGATTATTAATATGCTTTCAATTATTTCTTTATGAACAATGGAGAAGATACCAAATTTAATTTGTAAAGCATAATTCAAAGAGATTCTTAAATATTAATTCGCATTTTAGAGATTTTCTGTGAAAAGGTTGAATTGAATAAATTTGTTTCATGTTTGCTACTTAAGAGATTAAAAATTGAGAAACTGTAAAGTAGGTTGGAAAACCCCGATTTAATTAAATTTTATTAGTAAAAAACAAAAACAAAAACAAAAAATTGAAACCCAGACACGTATGGACAAATTCAACTGGTTTTAAAAGCCAGAACTGGCAGTCTTGTTAGCATAATACCCTTCGAAAATTATATATTTTTTTATGTATGAAACTTTGATATGTATATATGTTTTAGTTGATATTTTATACAGTTTTATGCAACATTGGTCGTTTGCGTACTGACTGTTTTGGATTTAATAAAACGATGTTCATTAAATGATCTAAAAAATTGCTTCTTATTTATGAAATGTGAAATTTATCGGATTTAAAGAACACACTTAACTCCTTAATTAGTTCCTTAAATCGAGATTTTATTGTAGCATGTATGATTGTTAGGGATGATGCGCTACTAATTCAGAAATATGGATTAGAGATAAAAACAGAAACCTTCAAGAATAAATGGAACCATTCAAAGATTTTATTTTAACCATTGAAATTAAGCAAACTGCGTATTAAATTAAAAATAATGAGTTCTTTGATGTCATATAATTGTCTAAACAAAGCAATCCTACTGTCTGCAGTTGGAAAATCTTATATTATATTTTCGGCCGATCTGAAATGACCTTGTAATTATACCATCTGTTTAAACGAAAGATTTTTACTTTTTATCAAACACACCTGCAACTTTACTACCACAACGATAACCGACATATTCAGGAGCACAAATGCACTCGTCTGCATCATAACAAGTTCCGCCATTTGCACAAGGAGGAATACATATTGCTGAAAGGGAAAGAAAAGTAACATTAACATCTGAAAAATCGCAGTTACGTTAATGATTACAAAATAATCTGACAAGTTTCTTGATTCTGAACTGCAGACCGGAGATAATATTTTATGAGTTATTTGGTCTAATATTCTAATAATCTTTTATCGCATTGTTTCGGTCAAAATAATGCGATAAAACTTCACCGAAAAATGTTTGAATACATCTTTAGAGGAAACACGTTATGCATGTAAACATTTTTAATGAAATGAAAAAGCAGATTAGGATATAAATGGAAATTGAAATTTCATCTATTGGATTTTCACTAATAGAAATAGACACGAACTAGAATTGTAATTTTTTATCAGTTCTCCAAAATATGTACTTTATGCGTACAAGAGAAAATAATGCAGAGGAAATGCTGACGGATTTTAAAAAAATGCTTGGACAACTTGCCAAAGAACAATGATTAAGAAGCTAGTTTTGAAAACATTTACTACTCTATTGAGTTCGAATTTTACTTATTATTACTCACTTCTGGACAAGTTCAACTGAATAAATACCAGTAAAGCTTCTACTGATAATCATTGTAGCAGAGATAATTATTGAAAATGGCAAATATATTACCGAGGAGGAATTGAAATTATTCAACCAACATTGAGCAGGAAGTTGGAAATTCAAAGAGAGCCTTACTGTCATTTTGATCTCTAGTGACAACCGCTTGATTAATGAAATAATAAAACTGATTGCAGAAGTGATTTTAATTAAATAAAAACAAATTAAAAAATAAAAAGTATAAGGAAAGCAGAAGAACTTACGTATATTACAATTTTTTCCTGACCACCCGGGACAACAACTAAGTTTGCTATCGACAGTCACTCTGAAAGAATGGAAAAACACAATTATCAAAAAAGAAATTTCAGTATCTGATGCGTCCTAATTAACAAACAAGAGAGAAGCAATTATTAACATATTGTTGTTTATTTAATATCATAATGAAAATGTTTAATGTAGGAGTCCTTTTTTGTACAATCAAATCTGAAAAAATTCGTGACAAAATAAATTTACACAGGCATCAATCTGTCAAAAATAAAATGCTTGTAAGTTTTTTCTTTATTATTTGAGACAAGAGTGCTTACGGATATTGGGAAAAAGAGAATACATATTTAGATAAAAAAGAAAAATAGATGTAATAACTTCTCGATTTTAATTCAAGAATATTTTTTATTTTTATTAGATAATAATGAGTATGGAAGTGGAAGAGTTATATTTCTATCATCAAAACTATAGTGCGATACAATATCACGATATAGAAGTGGTCGCAATGTAGCTCACAACAGAACACTGGTTATCTTACAACAAGTACAGATTAGTATTTTAACGAATTATTTACTATGTGCCTCTCCCTTATATTTTTCGATTAATCTAAACTTTGTAAATGAAAACGTTTTTGTAATATAATTAAATTAATAGAAGACTTTCTATTAACGTTTTCTCGAATATTTAATAAATGGCTAACTCTCTGGAATAAACAAAAATTGAGTTATTCTTATGTTGCTTAGATCTCAGGACAATTGCCAACTACTGCATTGTCATATTTTACAGCATATCACATGACATTTGTAAATTTGGCGATAATTGGTTGAATTTTGTATTTCTTGTCAGTTTCTGTGGAGAAAAGAAGTGCGATGCACATTTAAATATCTTTTTAATTATTACCATCTAAGTTGATGTTTTCTTTTAATGCTATGAATATGAGTGAAGCTCCCATATTTACTGCAGCAATTAAATGTATCAAAGTACAGCGAGTTAATCTAACAAGTAATGATACTTACTTTTCAAAAATACATGGTTGACCTGGAGGAGGAGGAAAACCGCTTGTAACTTTATAGCCGTCAGCCAACAATAAATCAGCATCCTCACAAGATCCATTTTTCTGAAAGTTGGTGAATTCTGTTGTATTGCAAAAATGGAACTGTGAACTGAAAATGAAGAGAAATATTTAGACTTAAAGAACAATAAAAATCACAAATTGTTAGAATATCTATTTATTATGGATGAAGAACGAACAAACCACATCGAATGCCATAAATAATTATTGACTTTATCATAATACAGAAAAGTCTGTATAAAATATTGAATAATGATATTAATTCGCATCAAAATTTGAGTTAAACTTCATCATTTTCATAAGGGATACAATAGCAGGAAGAGAGTTTTTGTTAAATATTTTCATTAACTTTAAATCATCATTTGATTTTAATTTAACGAAAGTTAACCATGGTTAAGGTTCAGATAATTTACAATTAAGGAATATTGGTGTAATGAACTATTAAATCCCTTCTTGTAAGATACAATTGTCGAAAAGAATACATATATTCGTAAAAAGTTAGCGTCATTGTAATCAGCTTTTTCAAATAATAAATTTATATGAATGTAAAATAATATATTTAGTATTGAAACAAAAACAGAATGGTCTAGTGTGAAACTTAGTGAACGATATGAATTTATTATACATATGTCTTTACTGAATATATATATATATTGTTGTAACGTAGGAAAAGGTTACTGAATAAGAATAAACAAAACGAAGGTTAGAAATGGAACGATAATATTTATAACAGGAACAACATACAAGATTCGCCAGCGGTGTGTAGTAAGTAATCAACTGCGAGTGGTGAACTAGAAGTGAATCGCAAATGAATCAAGGTGAAACCCAAGTGAATTTCACATACAGTTTGTTCCACTGTATTTATAAGGATTGGGACATGCCCATTATTGTCCGTAGGTACGGTATAACACACACACACACACACACACACACACACACACACACACACACACACACACACACACACATATATATATGTTGAGCATAAATCACTCTTTAATACATGTTCCGTTGAGCAAAACTGATAAAGTACTTTTGTTTAGTTTGTTTAGACGTCTAACGCTCCGTCAGACCAATTAGAATTTCATTACGGACACATTTAAACTAGCATGGAACATTATCAACCTCTACAGAAGCAACTAAACTACAGTAGCAGTTACTCACCATTTATTATAATAGAAACTAAACAAAATGAAAATGGCACACAGTATATCTAAAAGCATGTGGAATCAATAAACTTTTGACTAAGTTTTACATTCATTAAGTTCAGAAATGAAAACACTTCTTTGCATACAAGAAAATACAATAAAACACTTAAGTACCTTGTCAGTCTTGCTCAACGAAACACACACGTACCCCCCCATATATATATATATATATATATATATATATATATATATATATATATATATATATATATATATATATATATATAAAATTTTAGTCCTGCCGCTGTTAAAGTGACGGAATATATGAAATTGATATTTGCAAAGTCCTTATTACTATTAGAAAATGTTCACATATAAATGTTTCAGTATATTTTACATTTATTATATTTGTATTCTACCTTTTCATGGTGTCAGTATTTTCAACTATCGGCTTCGAAAATATCCTGCAGCAGTCTGCCATTGTCAGATCAAAGACATTGCCATTTAGCGCCGCCAGAAAGATAACTATAACACGTTCTGCAGACATAATTTTCTGCGTAAAATATGCAAATACACTTATATATGATACTGTGTGAAACTTCATGGGATAGTCGTATGTAAAGTTAATAGCAGGTGGCTCCACCTTATCTTGACGTCTTGGAAATGCCCAGTTATATATCACTTGTGTTCTGGCATTTGATGCATCCGTGTGAATGTCGGCGAAGCTGATCATGGCAAAGCGACATAATTATAGGATTTCGAATGGAGTATGATAATGGCTGTCAGATAAATAGGACATTCCATTTCTGAAATTCTGGGAATATTTAACCTCACTCGATCTACAGTGTCACACATATAAGAGGAAAAAATTATAGAAAGCATTACGGTCCACTGTGGATAGCGTAGTCATCGAGCATAGTATGTTAATGATCACAACCAAAAGCGTTTGGCAAGGAGTATCTGTGGCACCAGACAAATTACTAGATAGTAGCTCAAATCAAAATTGCATTCGATGCAAGAGGTACCAGACAATATATTGCTAAAGATATTGGAAAAAATGGCTGGCTTGTGTTAGATTTTGAGAAATTAACTGACTTCACTTGCCATGCTCTATCTTTACATATCAGACCAAACGTGGCGTATTGCCGCCATATCTGGACTGAGGCTCCTCAATCCTTTATTTCCAGTATTGAGTTCAAAAGCGTTTTAGCGGTCTTGTAGGTAATGAATTATTTTCCACCGTACAATCGCTTTCTCGCAGAAGAAATGTCGTAAGCCTATTGCTATTCTATTGTTATTTCCATGGAAAATGTTCTTAACTGCTACATTCCAGTTCATACCTTTACAGATAAGACCCGTCATGTCATGTACACAGGAGTTAATCTTCCTCATTCTATTCGTATTCCATTGGTAAGAAGGAAGTTCTTTCGGATGGCTTTGTGGAACATAGTTCTGGGAGGATGTTTCCCCCGATCACTACAATCTGAACTTCTTCAAGTCTAAGGTCAAACGTTATCTATCCTAACTATCCATATAAGATGCAGTTTAGCGCCTGATCAACTTTAATCAGTGACCCTCTATCTTGTGTGGCCGCTGAACCTTGTATCGTGTGAAAATAGTAAAAAAGAAACAAATAAATAAAAAACAAAAGAGTCATATATCCAGTAGGACAGTTCCTCCTTTAGTTTCCACGAGATATGGGAGCAGTAGTTTACATCTGTTAACGCCACTGCACCGGGTAAAACACTTTACCTGGGCTCATGATATCGCCAATGGAGGTCTAGCAAAGTGTAGCGTTGACCGATGAGACATGGTTCCAGTTGTTTCGTGCTGATGGTAGGATTTGGGTATGGTGCAGTCCATATAATGAACCCAATTTGTGAACAAGAAACCGTGCTGCCTGATGGTAGTTCCATAATGGTGTCGGGTATGTTCACGTGTCGTGAGTTGTGTCAATGACCAGTGACACTAATTTATGACAATTTACACCCTGCATTCATGGACTCCCTGCATACGATGATGGATTATTCCAACAGGATACTATTTTTTATATAGTTTCTCTTGTTTTTGTATAAGGAAAAATGGTTGGTTTAATAGTATGCACAAATTGTCCATAGTTCTTAACTTTTCTAGTGCTTTCAGTCATTCTCTATTCATTCTCATATGTATAGAATTAAGTTTTGATTGGTTTTAAGTAATTATTCCATATAGACGTGGTTGGCCACCCGTCTGAAAGCAGAAAAATTCGGAATTCAAACCTGTCTGGAGAGGGTAGAGCTCCGTCAGGATATCTTTTCTAAGACACACCACTGTTTCTATGACTGCAGTACATGTGCTGCCTCTACGACCATAATAAATTACGCGACACGTGATCGTGAAGTAATTATCAACCGAATGGTTATTGCCTTCAAGGACACATGGCACAGTGGATAAAGGCGTTAGTTAGATCCAGTGACAGGACCCAAAGAGTGTGAGTTCAATACCCGGTTAGGGCAGTGGAGAACTTTCAGAGGGAAATTAATAGGAGATAACTGATGACTGACATCCATTAAACATGGCACGAGGAACTAGAACAGTCTACGCCAGTGAGCGAAATAAAGGGTTCAGTTCGATATTCCAACCACCTGAAGCAGGTTGTAATAAATATGGTGACAAAGATGAGGACAATAGTCCGAATAATGTAAATAAGGTACGAATAGTTATTTCATTATTTTTCGATTAAAAGTTTTTAATGTGTTCATTTTACTTACCTTGTTATCTGTGGCAATGCATTTTGATTTGAAGTACTGTAAAAAAAATAATTTAAATTATAAGGCAGAAAATAGTTGCAGTAAGAAATATTTGATAAAAAGATTCTCGATTGCCAATCAGATGTAATCAGGAATTACTTTCATCTGATGTTCTTATTAGCTAAAGTTTTATTTTGAATATATTGTCATTGAAGTTATCTCAATGAATTCGTTTATCAAGAGATACATTTCGATTTAAATAATGTTTCACTTTATAGAAAGATAAATATATGTTAAAGGTAATGAAGTAAATTTTTAACTTCCGGGGAGAAGATTATGAACTGAAATAGTTTTTAATTCCACCTCAAAAGGGAAAAATAACTTAAGTATACACACTAAAAGTAATATTTCGATTTAAGAATTGAAAATAGATTTAAAATAAAGCTTTCTGAAATTTAATTGACACTTTTAAAGCTTTATAAACTTTCCCTTTAGCAGAATACCTTTTCCGTAGAGGAACACATCTGTAGAATATTCTCACTGAAATTAATGGTTTCAATTTAGCTTTTGCTAACATTCTTCAACTGTAATATCCTAATAGCCTTATAACAGGGCGCTGGCATTGATTTGACGTTAGTAGCATGAGAAAGAAAAATAGTGATTTTAGTTGATTAAAAATTATCAGGTCATCCCATGAGTTCTGTCTGAATTTTAACTTTTTGTTAAAATGAACGAAATTTAAAGAGTATTTTATAATGTCTAATGGAGCTGAACATTATTTTTATGTTTAGATGCATTTACACTGATCAAATTTTATTTCAGAGAACAATAAAATAAAATTTTGTTTGATGAAAACCTTGCTAACATGGAAGTACCCAAGAATCATTTGAGGCACATTAATTTTTTTAATGCTTTATGAGTTCAAGAAAGGAAACTCAGCTGCCAAAGCGGCTAGAAACATTCACTCAGTTTATGGAGAGGAATGTGTGAATGGAAGAACGTGCAGAAGATGGTTTGCAAAATTCAGAGGTGGAGATTTCACCCTTGAAGATGAAGATCGAACCGGATGTCTAGTTAAGTTTGATGAAAAGCTTCTTGAAACAGCCCTTGAAGAAAATCCTGCTTTATCAGTTGAGGAATTGGCAGCGGTTCTCAGTTCAAACCATACAACTGTTCATCGTCATCTTCAACAACTTGGAAAAGTTCCTAAACTTAGAAAATGGGTGCCTCATGAATTGTCTGAAAACAACCTCAAATCCCGAGTTGACATCTGCTCTTCTCTCCATTCTCGCCAACTTGTTTCACCTTTTTTTGGATAGACTTGTGACTAGCGACGAAAAATGGATCTTTTATCGAAATGTTAAGCGTCGTAGACAGTGGCTTGGTAAAGAGGAAGGACCCCAGCCACAGCCGAGAAGGGAACTTCATGGGCAAAAGGTTCTTCTTTCAATCTGATGGGATCGCCAAGGAATAATCCACTTTGAATTCTTACCACCTAATGCAACAATTAATGCTCAAATATACTGTCAGCAATTGGAGCGTTTGAACCAAGCTTTGAAGAAAAAAAGACCTGCTCTAGTGAATCGAAAAGAGGTGATGTTTCATCAGGACAATGCACGACGCCACACAGCAAGAATCACGTCACAAAACATTGGCTGGGAGAAAATTCCTCATCCACCTTATTCTCCCGATCTTGATCCTTCAGACTACCATTTCTTTTGTAGCTTACAGAATCATTTGGAAGAAACAGCTTTTGTAACACAGGAAGAGGTTAAAACTGACATTTTTGAGTTCTTCGAATCAAAGCCAAAAGAATTTTACAGTAATGGAATTAGTAAGCTTGTTAATAGATGGAAGGAAGTCATAGATTAATCAGGGAAAATACATTGTTGATTGAATCTGTAATTAAAATGTAACATTTGGTCACTTGTTTTCTTTATTCAAAATTCGGACAGAAGTTATGGGATGACCTGCTTGAAATAAATCATGAAAAAAAACTCAAAGATATCTTAGGCGGAAAATTGAAAAAGATAAAAGGATATGATGTGAAGTCGAAGTTTAGCACTAGTCAGTCGCTAAGCTTGTCTTTGGTATTTAACAGACCGCCCACGAGGAATGTATGTGGCATAAGACCGAGTTTAACGTGGGTTTATCCGAGCCCGTAGGCTCGGCCAAAAATATACCCTTTGAACCCGCCTAGACGATTTCAGGGCCTGTCTACCTCCCCGGACGAAACTTTGCCCTTCGGCAAAGCTCCGTCCGGGTTCCTATCTGCCAAAGAAGAGAGTTCAACAGAAGTCAGACACAGAAGACGTACAGCTAAACTTGTCTTCGTCCAACGTAAATTCTCAGTGACGCGTTATAGAGGCTTTTTTTTGCACTTAAGCAAATTTGGCATATTAATTTGCCAGTGTGACTACAGGATAATTAATGTTAAAAGATAAAAGGTTAATTAATGTTGAATGAAAATAAAATGATGATGATGAGAGAATCAGAGAGAATCGGGAAAAGGCTTCGGGTCCGCGTTCGAAACCCCGTTCATCATCTGATTGTGGAACATCTCTTAACCTGGTCACCTTTGAAACCATACTCGTGAATTTAATTCGTTTAAAGAATCTATTTAATAAAAATCATGAATATTTTGTCCTAATTGCGCAATATTATTGCTTTTTCTTAAACTATAACACATAACTGCCTTATATATTCATAGATACGTTCATCTTTAGGAGTATAAATTAGTAACTAAGTTCGCTGAATCGTACTGTGATTATGTAACTTAATTATTTAAGACAGTACAAATATGTACTAACATATTGCTATCAAGCATTTTGAAGTTATCATTAAAATCATAAGGATATTACATATTGTATGTTCTTATCTGTTCTAATATATATATATATATATATATATATATATATATATATATATATAGTTATATAAATACACAAAAATAAATAAATATATGAAAATACATTTTCAAATTACCTCGACAACTACAATTTTTATCAAGTCTAAAAATAGACACGTAAAAGTAGATTTAGTGTTGCCCCATGCGGACGTCGTATTAAGCACATCACATCACATTCTCAACCAATGGGAACACGATAAAAATATTAAATTTTGACTCCAGTCTATTATACGAACGGACCCAAAGTTACTCGTGACAATTCACAGCAAATACATACAGGACCGTACACAAGAGAATTCATAAGCACACACGAGAAGTACCCACAGCAAGCACACAGGATTACACACGAAACATTCACTTACTCATACCACATTGAAGAAAGTCTTTTCATTCGACAACTCACGCCATACTGAGGGATCGACACGAGCGTGATAAAATACCTGATTACCCAACTAAATCAACAGTAAAAAGGGAAACTTCTTAAGTGAGTTAATAATATGCATAAATATATATGCATACATTCACGCACATACGCATATATATCTTCATACCTACGTATATTACGCACATACACTCACGCACCCGTACATACGCAGGCATTTGTTTTGCCGAGCTTTAATTCTCTAGATATTTTACAAACTCTTTCTAACCATTCTAAGAACAGTTTTTCTTTTTTACTTAAATGCTACTATTGCTGTTATTAAATTGTATCTAAATTTGCTCAACGATGTTGTTTTATTTTTAGTTTGGATCTGGTGATAATAAAATAGTGCTCGATGCAATGTAACAGAGCTAAAAATTATATATCAATTTAGGACAGACTGGATTCTATAGCCTTAGGTGGCAACCGGTTGAGGAGAAAGTAACTCAATTCAAAACTGTATGTAGCCCTAGTGTAGCACATACTATACAGCTAAAGAAAGGTCGTTCGCATTGGCTCATTGATCCCGACTACGGTCGAATGACGATGATGGTATATTAATAAATATACATTTTATTCCTCACCGGTAGCACGACTTGAAGTTTCATGCACAACGCAATCTTCAGGTGCTGAGTTAAGACAGACCGTTACATAATTGAAATTTTGTTAACTATATCTGGTTATCGCAATTATGAGGCAGTCTATATATGTGGATTGTTATTTTTATTAATTTTGTATTTAAAATGAACATAACAAAATATATAAAATTATGAATTTTATATGTAAAATAAACAAAAAAACATACATTCACCGAAAGAAATTATTTACTTCAAGTTATAAAGGTAGCGATAAAATCTAAATCTAAATATTCACATCTAAATATTTATTAAAAAAGCATATTTATACACGCATGTAGATATACATAGATATACATACATATACATACATAGATATAATACATATACATGCCCATATACATATGAAGCAATGAAGTCCAAAATATAGCCACTGAGTCAAAGGTAGATTCTATAAATTCCATAAATAACTAGCATTTATCACGATAAAACTAATTTCCAAACCAATCCATAATACAGATTACTTAACTCAACTAAAAGTAATATTGGAAAAATTAGTACATCTATCCTCGAAAGAGCATGTAAATATACGAAAGATACTTTAGTGGCATAATACGGCAGAAGCCATAGAATAGTTTAATAATATAAAAAAGAAGAACGAGTGTATATTCATCTAATTTGATATTAGTGACCCGAAAATTTGCTAATGTCCGCCATCAGTTTACCGAAAATGAGATTAAAATTATAAATCAGGTAAAAGAAACTATGTTATACGATAGTGCTTTTCTGTGGACTAAAAGAAACAACACAGAATTTAACATTGCAATGGGCGCATTTGATTCTATTCAAACTGGTCGGTATTTTGTTATTGTGACAATTAAAATTTCTATTCGACATTAAGGACACAAGACTTTACAGAGATGACGGTGTAATTATCCCCCGTAAAACAAGTCCAAGAAACGTAGACTGATCGAGAAAGGAACTGACTAAATTCTTCAAAGATCACTAACAAAAATTAGTACAAAGTCTAATGTTAAAGTGGTCAACTTTCTCGATGTGACTTTGGACTTGAGTACTGGTAATTACAAACCATATACTAAAGACCTGCATAACCATAAAACGTCAAGAGACAATCCACCCATCCACCAAATATTTAAGTAAATGCTCTGTTTATAATAAACAGTATTACTATTAAACAACATTTACCGGCCTTGTCCGAGAAATTTTCACAGAAAATATTCGTCCTCCGACAGGATTCGAACCTGTATCCTATACGGAACCGTCATTTAGCTTGACGTGCCTTAACCGATTTGGCTAAACAGCGCATTTACTTAAATATTTGTATCTATAAAAAGAATGTATGAACATAAAAATGTCTTAAAATAATTGTTGAACTTTGTCCATTTCATAATGTGTGACGTCATTTGTTTACATTTGGATGCGCTTTGAGCAGATATGAATGTACTTGAGAGATTCATAGAAGATTGAATTTTATAGACAGTAAATTCGACTTTGCGCACCGAATGCTCCTCTGTGGCCAAATCGGTTAAAGGCACGTCAAGCTAAATGACGGTTACGTATAGGATACAGGTTCGAATCCTGTCGGAGGACCAATATTTTCCGTGAAAATTTCTCGGATATTCAGGCCGGTAAATGTTGTTTAATACTGTTTATTATAAACACGGAAATTACTTAAATATTTGTATTTATAAAAAGAATGTAAAGTAAATGCTCTGTTTATAATAAATATATATGTGTGTGTGTGTGTGTATACACACATATAAATACATGCATAAAAATAAATTATGATTATCGAATCCCCTAAGTCCATGTAATATATATATACACACACACATATGTGTGTGTGTATATTTGTTTTTCTGAAGTCTATGAAACATGGTGATATGTAAATGGATTTTAAATTAACCTAATACTTTTTGTAAATATGATTATTCATGTCTATCTAAGTATGGCTGAGCATAGTTCCATATCTCAGAATTTAAAGGAACACTCATGCCACATTCACAGTTTAGACGGATATTACTTGAAAATACATCTATATTACATAAAAGCAAAATTTTTCAATGCTACCAAGAAATTAACACACGAATTTGAAAGGATCACAACGAAATTTAATATTTTAGCTAACTTGACTTAATTAGTTTATATCTAATTTTTCGCATGCCTTGCTTGGTTATATATAATATATATATATATATATATATATATATATATATATATATATATGAAGAAATAGACTCTTAAGGTGAGTTATATTTATGGGATAAAGTGGTCAATATCAGAGATAGAGCGTGTGTAAATATAAAAGTGAACATTGAAGTCAACACTTAGAGGCGACAGGCTGTTTCATGCTAAACGCAATCGTCAGGACACTATATATATATATATATATATATATATATATATATATATATATATATATATATATATATATATATATATATATATATATATTTTAATCTTGAACAATAAAGGATGCAAAAAAATAAAATTCCAGACACACTCGGTTGTATATTAATATTTTCGTTTTATTTTTTAAAATTAGGTTCCTCGGCTAGCATGGTCATCGTGGAGAAAACATTCCTGCTTGTTAGTAGCATTGAAATACAGGGGTGAATGACTGTCTCTGAAGAAAGTGAACATTGCTTGTAGTTTCCATTTGTTCTTTATCGTTGTCTTCATATTCTTCTAGTTTCCTAACTTTATCTTTTGTGTCTATTTCTATTCTTTCAATAATAGTGAATTTTGCATAACTATTAAAATCATGTTTTTCTATGTGGAAATGTTGTTCTACAGGTAATCATCTTTCATGGGGGCCGACTTGATCCGATTCCGATAATTATTAATTCTATAGTGAAAGGGCCAATCAGATTTTCCCACATATTGTTTCTGTCATAGTGTCATTATGACTTCTACAGTTAGAGTTGTGGTAGATTTTCAAAGTCGTGTTAGCTACTGAGCTAATGAACGAATATATATATGCGTGTATACATATGTTTTTTTTTTTTTAATAAATATTCAGATGTGAATATTTAGATTTAAATTTTGTGTATAATTTTTTTTTTTTACTGTTAATCTTTGGTGTAATGTTGAATCGTCTAGGTTGATTTTTGTTGAGAAGCACGTATTCTCTTTTCCCTTTTCATTGCTACTAACTAGGTTTTTGTGTTTGGCACAAGGATTTAAATTTGGTAGGGAGTTTAATTTTTTATATGCGTGGATTTGTTTATCTGTTTATTTGAAATTCCTCAAGCTTTGTTAAGGAAACTAGGTAATTATGAAATCTCGGCAACATAAAATGTGATTTATTCATCTATAAAATTGAACAGTTAAGGTTGTCAGTTTTAATTTTATAAATATTCAAATGATGACGTTGGATATTTCATTTGATTTGAGGCGTGGGATGCTCCTTGATCAGTTATGTCAATCTCGTACACTATTAATAGTCATTTTTTTCTTGGACACTATGATTAATACCTTTGCAACAAATTTCTTAGTCGCTAGTGAGTGACTGTTGTCAAAGGAAGCAGACATTTTGCAAAATAAGGTTTCATTCATTTTCATTGGATAACTCGGTCAAAATAAATGTAAAAGTCAGAGAAAATGATACATTTTATTGTAAATAATATTAAAGAGTCAAATAATTTTCTGATAAGGTGAATATTTGTGTATGAAATTATTCTTTTCCTATTATTGTGTAAAATAATAAATATCGATTGAAACTTACTCTTCTTCTTCGGATTCATTTTCACTGGTGTCCTCTTGAGCTTCTGGAGTTCTGCATGAAATATTTGGAAAGATATTTAGTTAAAACATTAAAGACATGATGTGCGAAAATTGTTGCATAATAGTGGTCTACTTTTTAAATAAGCTTTCTGGTTAGATTTAAATATCTTTTACAGTAGGGTAGGCTGATTTTTCACTCTTTCTTTTTAGAAATTCAACATTGCACACAGTACGAAAGCTGAGGTTTGATGAAATTAACTAGTAAAACCAAAAGTTAGATTCATATCTCTTATCAATTTTTAGTATTTAGTTTTAATGATCATCTGAAAAATAATTATATTTTTTATTAGATACATTGATTTGAAAATATGTTAAAACTATATTCTAATTATGAATCAGCACAAACAAAATATGCAATGTTTTTACTTATTCGATAAGTAAAAACTGTAAAAATTGCAAACTATTACAAAAAGTCTAATCAATGAATAAGATCTTACACTATTTGTTAGGTCATGATTAATAAAAACAAAAAATAAATACACAAAAGTGGATATAACACCATAATACTGCTGTGCACAAATTATAAGACAAAATGTGTTGTGAAAATCACATAATAATTTCTGCATTGTATAACATATTACATCATAATTGTTCAGTGTTATGTCCCTTTGAATTAAATGAAGGTCTCATTTGATGGCACAATGATTTAGTAATAATGTGCTTTGCTTCTTGTTTATGTACAATTCGTGAATCTTCAGTAGTTGATTTAACTGCTCTTTGCACACTTTGCGAATGTGCAGGTAAATTTATCGACTCCAAAGTCGTTCTGTTTATTAGAATCTCATGTAGGTCATTATTTGAAAAATCTTCTACAAGCGCAGGTTCAAAAACTCCATTTTGTGAGAAATTAATCAAATTTGATCAGTGCGTCGCTTCAGATGAATGTAATATATTTTTTAAATCTCTTTTTTAGTGTCTAGCTACTTCTGAAAGCAAATATATTTTTATTAAAAATTTACACATATTTGGTTATATTTTTGTAATTTAATTTGAATGGAATTTTAAAATTAGTCTTTTAAACTGACATAACTAATTAAGTATGAATAAGTGTTTACTTATCTAATGGACAACATTTTTATAGCCTCTTCCCTCATCTCCGATTCATTTGACTTCAACATTGAGAAAAGAATATTTTCTGGAGGCAAGACGAAAGCATTGTACCATTCTGTATTTCGGTCGACTCTTGCCTTATTCTCTGGTTCATGTAAAGATACGCAGTTGTTGGTTGTGGAATATATTATCCCTTTTAATTTCAAACCACCTAACTGCATATATTTATAAGGTTGTCATAAGGCTTTCACTGATCATCGGAATAAATTTCTAACTCTTCAATTTTGAACCTAAATTAAATCTTCAGACTCATGTAACCCATAAAAAAAGTGATTATTTTGAAAAAAAAAAAAAAATTATATCATTGTTTATCATCTCAAACCGGAGCTTTCAAATTGAGTGCAATACCACGGTTTCAAAATCAACCTGTTCTATTGTACAGCCATTCGAAAATCTTTACTAATCTTTCAGCTTAGCCTAAAAGTGACATACGCAAAGCATTTTCTAACATCAACTCCATGCCCTTAATTTTATCAAACCCTCAAATAACTTTAAATTTGATCCATAATCACATTGAGTCTACTTTTTAAAGAAATAGATTTTACATGCTTATTGTAAATGTTCATCTTATCCTTGATTGAAAACCTCATTTAAAAAGTGAGCATTACTTATGAATTAATTTAGTATGTTTTATATACAACATTAGACTTTTGTTTCGACAATGCTTCCAGTTTTGGTGAGAGAAAGCTTTGAAAGGGAAGCTATTGCAATTCAAATTAGCTTTATATTTAAATTAACTTTATTCATGAGTACTTGACTTCACCGTAAAGTCATATAGCTGGAGTGTTTGTGTAACACAAACACACACTTAAGTGTATCGTAGCAATTAAACAGAATATTTGTAAATAAGCTCTGTATTCTTATTAAATAGTTTAGCATCTCCGGCATACGATTATAACTGATGGACAGGAGAATGGGTGAGTGATCACTTGAGTAAACCACTCTCCCATAAATATCTTACCACTCAAGCGATGTAAATTTTCAGCCTTTTAGACATAGTGTTAATTTTGACGTAGGCTACTTAAATAAAAAAAAAATACTCAATTCCGCTGATAATCGTATGGTAGCTTTTTTTTAATGGTTTCCTTTAAACATTTGAAACATTAATTTTGGATTACATTATATAAAAATTGATTTCAAAAGTTTGTGGAATATGATGCACAATGCTAAAATCAAAACACATTGGAATTCTTCTTTTCCCGTTTTTCCAATTAAAGTTGTGTTCGGGAAATATATCTTTTTTCAATATCCAAAATTGTAATTGGATACACGAATCAAACTGAAGATAGAATCTATTGACTTCCGTAAATATAGCTTTCTTTAAGTCGAAAAGAAAATGGGTTTAAATTATCTGAGAATGGCAATTATGAGCTACTTTTAGTAAAATCAAAATTTTGTTGGGATATGCAATCATGTTGATCTGTGAAACCAAAGAAAGCAGAAATATTTCACTTCTGATTTAAAATAAAACTTAAAGCCTGTAATGAAGTACAAGTAACCTAAAGATTTACAGAATGGGATTGGAAGGTCAAGTTCATATTTTAGCTTAGTTTGTGTTCTCTGTACACTAATGCACTTCAGAAAGGCATGAATATATGTCTCCTCCTCTAAGATTTCTTTTCTAGATTGCAATCATTCCAGGAGTAGAGCACTTTGATTTATGGCCCTTTGAAGCTGTTTAATGTCAGCTTTGCTTTCCTTCCGTCATCTTCTCTAGACAAGTTGATACTAATACGTGTCGGTTTCCGAGTTCTGCCGACGGTTCAATCAGAACTGAAGTAGATTAAAAATTGCCCAAGTAAAATCACAAAACGAGAATCTCAACGCGTAGTACAAGTGGATAAGAACATTTTTTTTTTTTTTACAAAAGTGTCAAGGTAAGAAAAATTGAAGTAATAAGATAATTACGTTTTAAACTGTCCTGAAACTCCGAGTGTATAATCATCAAAAGACGTACTGAAAACAAAAACATTATTTTATAAAATAGAAAACCATTAACAAGTAGAAATGTGTGAATCGTCATTAGATATAATGAAATAATTTTCTTAAGAAGACTTCGAAATGTTTTGTTGAATTGCAGCCATGAATGCTGTGAAAGCGGAGAAACTGGTGCCAAAGTCAGTAAGCTAATAAAATTATCTAATCATTGATTTAATATAATTTAATATAATTTTCCATATGTAATTGAGATCAGCAGTATTTCAAAAGAGGTTTGACGGAGTGAATTATCTGTTCTGCAAGATTTTACAGGTTTTTATACTGTTTTTGTCTATTAGGATATTAGGATGAAAGAGAAACAAAAGAAATAAACCGTTTAGAGTTTTAAAAAAAAAGCTAAGTACAAGCGATATTGGGGAGAAAACTGTAATAGCAAGTCGGTTGACTTATTCTCAAATAGGCCCGACAGCTTGAACTAGCGACAGTACCTGAGGTAAATTACCATTTTACCCATAATAGAAGTAGATAGGATTTTTCGAGAAAACAGGTTTCATGCCCGGTTTCTACGAAAACAATAAAATGTAAAAACAATTTAGAAAATCGATTTTATTCAATAAAAGTTGATGGCGTTTAGAAACCATGAAATTTAAACTCAGAAATAATAAATGGAAAATTCATTAAACCTGAAGCTGGACCCCCCCCCACACCACTATACCCGTGGAGATGACAGATACCAACCAGACGGTGTGTCTGGTTAAAGATTTAATTCTTTAAAACAACGAAATGTGGTTAAAATTCCGGTGACTATTCCACAATTTTGGTACTGTTTCTTGGGTAAATCTGGGCGATAATGATTTCAAAATAGATCACCAAGAATGAGTTACGATCAAATGAGAATATTTGAGACATGTGATCTGGGAGAATAATTATACTTGAACGCCTCAATTTTCATATTTAAATGACAGCATAGTTGCTGTTGCTGTTCAAATTTCGGTGTCTTCAGTTCTGCACATTCAGTAGAGAACATCAAATAATGAATTGAAAAAATTAGCGTCTCTTCTTGGATAATTCCGTCCAACAACAACAAAAATAACCGAAGTGGAAAGGAATCTAGTCAAACAACATCCTTCTTACGGAAGGTGCCATGCGAAGAGAGTGTTCGATAAGTGAACGATAAAGATAAAATACTATTTGCATTAATTTCAGTTTACAACTGCAGTAGACTCTCTAAATCATTGGAGTTAATCGATCATCCCAGTCATAATTGTAACAGTCAACTTGCCTAACTTCTTTTTACATAAGCGGATTTGCATTATAACTAAAGACAATCAACTGAAAATATTATATGAGTCTTGATAATTGTCACGCTGTCAAACCAAATTATAATTTATGGGGAGGCCGCGTGTGTGACAAATTTCGAGGTAAAATAAAATCAACGTTTCATTACCAATTAAATCACACTTGTTTATTTTTAGCAAACTTTGCAGTGGAGCAAAAACGATTCGCCGAGTGGTCTACAAGTACAATTCCCGTTATTTTTATTTCGAGTGATGTCTGGAATGAATTGCAGCCAGCTAAAGGCGCCCTGAAGATTAAATTAAAGGAGAAACACCCCACTTTCGTCGAGCTACAACCAGATAAGGCCAACACACTGGGCCGACATTTTCCTCAATTTTCACTTTACTGAATATTTATTATGAATGAAAAATATATAATTGTGTCACATGGTCAAACGGGAAAAAGGGGTAAGGCTGGTCATCACTATCCTAAACCTAGTTATCAGACTCACGGCCCATTCATTTATTACAATTTATTCATTCACCACAAAAACACATCCATCACCATTCAATCCTACATGTATCACAATACTACATATTCACAGGGAATCTACAAAATACCAAATAACATAAAAAAGTCTTACTGGACAGGGTTAAAAAAAGAATCGTCATCGTCATACTTATTACATATGGATAAAAAATTGAAAGCACTAAATTCTTTCATTTTTTTTTAGTAATTGGCTGAAGACATATTCTGAAACATTACATTATCGGATAAAAATGCTTGGAGCTGGAACAATAAAATATTTTAAATTCACTGAAGAAACCAGATATTATTCTATTACATACACTCTATTAAAGTCTATTAGTGATTTTCATGAACACCTTTACATCCTGATTGTAACCAGAGAAACAGAAAAGAAGAAAAATTAGACATTTATTTCTCTGGAAAAAGTTTGAAGTTGTTCGATCCTAAAAACGATTTTAAAAAGCCAGCTTCAAAAAAAAAAAAAAAAAAAAAAAATCGACAGAAAACATGTCACAAGAAGAGTTGTTGCCCTTCTGGCAAGATGCGACTAGAAGGGTGTTGCACTGGCCGCTACGCGAATGCGATCTCGTTCGGTTACTGAAGATAAGCATCATCGAGTCCGATCAGCATTTAGATGAGTGACCGCATGGAAACACTGAGTATTGTAAATAACCTCTTACAATACCATATATATTTCGGCTTTATAAAATAGTCTACAAAAGATTTATAAGCAGTGAAAAAACAAACCAAACAAACGAAAACACAAATGCGACCATGTACTAAAGTTGCTTGACAGCAGCAATTTTTTGACTTCATACAACAAAATGTATCAGGTATTAGGTTGGTTCAAAAATAATGTCGTTTTTTGACGTTAAAAAATACGTCAAAAAACGGCATTATTTTTGCACCAACCTAATAGTTGTTATTTAATTAGCGTAGAATAATTTTGGTACAAGGCCATACGTATGAAGCACCTGTCAGAGTTAGCTCTTCCTCAACTCCTTAGCCTCTCTCCCCTGGCTATAAATACTAGCTGACTCTTCGCCTTGATCTCTTTTTTCCTTAGGCTTTCAGCCTTATACCACCTCGCAGATGTGAGCTCTCACAGATACAGCATTTCCCAAATTCTGGGAACAAGCTAAAAACAATACACATACGTACGAATACGCAGGACGATATATATGTAGAAACTCACATTTACACACACTTTTCCAAAAGAGAGCCAGATAGGAAAAACATTGAAAAAACTTCTTTTCGTATCCTACGCATGCCGTACAGTACACTTAACGAAAGAAGCAACAAAAATTTGTGATTAAACTGATGAAAATACAAAATCACAATTTTAATTCACTACAACAGGTCTACAAAACACTTTTCTCCTGCGCAAAAAAAAAAAAAAAAAAAGAATTTTCAACACGTGGAAATCACGGAAGCCTTAATCGCCACTAGAACAACTGCAATTACTACTATGAGATGATCCTTAGAACCCTTTCCCTACTGGTCTATATTTGCTTGACCCTTTCTTTCTCTTGGCGATGTTTGACGTAATTTCACCCGGCGTACCAAACGGAAAACGCAACGCCATTTTCTACTAACTAACACTCTCTTCTTCTGGACTGAAATAGATAAAGTGTGAACCACATCTCAAACTAAAGGCGACTCACTGTCCTTCATCTTCAACCACAAAAGGCGACTCACTGTCCTTTATTTCTGCAACAACGCAACTAAGAATTTGCAAGTGCGATATTCAATCGACAATAATAGCAAATTTTCTTAAACATGCAATCGACACTCGGTAGAAATTCTATATCAGCTCAAATTCGCCACAACGCTGCTTTTGCGCCAATTTTATCCACGCATACCAAACAAAGAACCTCGTTTTTCAAACAAAACTACGACCAGCCAACAGGTTGACGGGACGACAAAAACAAATTAAACGTGAGCATTGGAAAAAAAGACAAATTTTGATAGCAAACGCAGACCACTACCGACGTTTTTTTTACAGGACGTGCCCCGACTCTGACTCACTAGAAAAATACACAGCACCGAGCACCCTGACGACAACACAAGCATATTTCTTTGAATCACGCTTATCAACCACACTTCTGACAGATTTTCTTTTCAGCTCACAAGGACAATATTCAAAACTTTCATGAACCTTTTTCTTACATATTAAAAGTTTTCGTTTCCCACAACTTTCAATCTAAGGGGAGGTATTGTCGGAGTTAGCTCCTCCTCAACTCCTTAACCCTTCACCAGGGGTCTCTCTCCCCTGGCTATAAATACTAGCTGGTCATTCGCCTCGATCTCTTTTTTCCCCGGGGTTTCAGCCTTATACCACCTTGCAGATGTGAGCTCTCACAGATACAGCGTTTCCAAAATTCTGGGAACATGCCAAGAACAATACACGTACGTACGAACACCACAACACAACACAACACAACACACACACACACACACACACAGACACACACACACACACACACACACATACATACATACATAATATTCACCACACGCACTCTGTCCATGTAACTGTCCATGTACTTGTAACCTTTAACTTGTTAATACATATATTTGTTTACATATATTTATCGGCCTTGTTTGATTTCTTTGGACTTAATTAAAGTCCAACTGTTATATTTTCGTAAAAAAAAAAGGAAACTAACTTTCTTGCCCACGTGACTTTTCACACGTTCCCTTTCCTCTTTAAAAGCTGCGTTCTTCTTCCTTTTCATTCTGAATTCTTTCCTTTGTAAACTTAGCTAGGGTATGCATGCTCATTGGTCCCTTTTATTTCTGTCCCTATTTTTTTTTCTTTTGTTTAATTCCCCATCCCCTCCCTCGTTAGGTGGTCATTGATGTCAGTTCTCTGGTGGATGCGGGACGACTTTCGTTTCGTGTGTGTGATTTTTCGTATTTGTTGTTGTGTATGAATGTGTGTGTGCTTGCGTGAATGCTTGGAGGTATGAATGCTTTTTTCATTTTTTCATAGTCCCGCATTGATTTCGTCCGGTGAACTGATGTTTCTGCCACATTCATGGTTTGTGGGGGGTTTTATTACTAACACAGTTTTGTTTAGTTTTATTGTAAATATTTCAGTCATATTGTAAATACTCATTTGGGGATCATTTTAAAAGTTGTTAATTTTTGACCCTCCCCACGACGAACAATAATTGTATATAAGGGGACTAGTTAGGACATCATCGAGAATTTGAGGTATTATGGTGGACGTAGTAAGAAAGGTAGGAGTGAATGTGTTGTTTTGGTGATTGGAATATTGTTGGCTTGATTGGGTCAGTGTCTGCGACTAGCTGAGTTTAGATTTAAGACAGATGAAGACCGTCCTTCCCCACCCCCTTTTTAGGCCTTGTGCCACATTTTGTATTTTATACAAATAAATAATTGAATTCTTTCCTTTGTAGAACGGCATTACACCAGTGATTAGACGGTGTTGCGTTTTGATTTGTTGAGTTTTGAGTTAGAGTCCTACCACTACGACAAATCTGTTTTTTGTGACCCACGAGGTTTTGCTGGACGAACTTTTTTCAACTTCATACGACACAAGTCTCTTTCTGTTAAGTCATTTATTAAGTTTTATTTTTTTATTCTTCTATTTCTTTTGTTTTGTTTTATTTTTGGGCTTTGGCCCGCATATTTTTATTTTAGTCCGGTTTGACATAGTCTTACCGGACGACTGCCTTTTTTTTCTGTTTATTTTCCTTCTAGTTGTTTTTAATTAGGACAGCGTAAAAAAAAAAAAGAAGAGAAAAAGAAAGCTTTTTTTATTTTCGTTTTTATTTTTATACCCACCTTTTTTTAGCGACTTCGGTCGCATTCATTCTTTCTTTTTTTGGTTTGACTAGTTTGTTTTTTCTTTTAATTTATTTTCTTTAGCGGCTTCGGCCGCAAACCTTTTTTTTTCTGCTTTTAAACCAGACTTTTTCTTCTTTTTTTTTTTGTGAATTTGTTTTTTGAATTTTTGGAAAAAAAAAAGAAAGGAGTTTTCTGTTTTTGAGAAATAATGTAATGGGCCTAGCTGCGAGGCGGACCGGTGAGGGAAATCCCCCGGTTGGGCCCAGACCCACATTACCCCCGACACCAACGCCTGCCACAAGTGTGGTTAAGGAGAAGGAGGAGGGGGAATGGCGCCTCGTAGTTAGGGGCAAGGGGAAGACCCAAACAGCGGTTCCTCAGTCCCAACATGACCCCGGGGATAATGTCACCTACAGCCCCATTCCCTCTACCAGCTCTGAGGGCGACGCCTCGGCCTCTTATGCAAAGACAGCTACGGATGCCCCAAAATTGAATGAACCCAGATGGCAAAAGATTCTTGACTTAAAAAAACTTAAAGAGAAGCTGGATAGTAAGCGGGGTAATAGTCGAAAATCGCTGGGGGCACCGGGCTCCCTATCCTCTGCCCCGTCTTCCCCCTCATCAAAAAAAGACACTTTCACAAAACCTCCTCCTCCAAAATCGCTGACAAATTCGCCGTCAAAAACTCGATCTGCAAAACCTTCTCCTGTGAGGACGCCTTCGGGCATGACGCCCTCATCTACTCCTATTACAACTCCCATTCCAACACCCATTCAGTCTCCAAACAAGAAAAGAGTCAGAAGCCCGGAATCACAACCTGCAACAAAAAAAAAGAAAATCAAACCACCATATCTCCCGGGGGAAGACGTCTGCCGCGTATCCCGGGAACAGGCAGAAAGGGTCTTCGGACAAACGAAAAACCCAAAGCCTTTAAAAGTCTTATGGAATTTCCGGCACATCAATGGCGTTGATGTAGAAGTGCCGGAAAATTTCACGAAGGCCCGAAATCTGCTGACTGTAGTTAGATCTGGCCCGGGTACGCGGGAGATTTGGGGCATGATAGAGAAGGCAAAGGCCTCCTTGAAAGTGGTGCCCCCAGCAGCAGTCTTACTTGAAGAAAATCTGGACGAATCCAAGCAGTGTAAAGGGAGGGTCCCTCTTTTTGTTCACCCGTCCCTTTATAGAGCCCTTAAACTAACCTATCCTGCGGACATCGGTGGCTTGTCTCAGGATGATACACTTAATAATGAAATGATATCTGGTTCGATGGGACAAGCTGTCGGTGTCCTCACCCCAGCCATGTTCTATCCTGAAGGACAACCCTAATCGGCTTCACGATGGCTCTCTGGTTAGCCAGTTTAAATGTCCGGGGCCTGAGGTCCGAGTCTCGCAGGGCGAGGCTCACTCATGACCTTCAGCGCCTCGGGGTGAATGTATGTTGTATACAAGAGACCCGGTTTTCTTCTCATGATCGTGAGGACATACTGTCTAAGGGGTTCGCCGTTTATTCAGCCTGTTTTGATGGTCGTTCGAGGGGTGTCTCTTGGCTAGTGAGCAGGTCTTTGAAGGCTGCTTGTACCCTTGTCTTCGCGGATCCGGCGGGCAGACTTTGCGTGCTGGATGTTACCATAAAGGATAAGGTTCTACGTCTCATTGGGGTTTATGCGCCCAATACCCATTCCGAGCGGCCTGCTTTGTTTCGGCAGATCGCGCCGTTCTTGACGACGTCTCGTCGGGTAGTTTTAGCGGGGGATTGGAATGCCGTCCTTGACCCCGATATAGATCGTATAGGGCATAAGCAAGGTACTAACAACCCGGATGTGAAACCATTTCGGGACTTTATCGATCGGTTTGATCTGGTCGATAAGTTCCGGAATGAACACCCTCGGGAGGTAGCATGGACTTGGACAACTAGTGGCAACTCGGCTCCTGGGACGCTTGCGAGCTACCTGGACCGAGTCTTAGTTAGGAGAGTCGATGTAGGGCTCTTAGGGTGTCCAAGTTTCCATTATATAGTTTATACGGATCATAGGCTTGTCCGGGTCCGTGTAAACTTAGATAAGCCTAAGGTTAGATTGGCTGGTTACTGGAAATTGAACTGTTCACTTTTTGGTGATCAGGGTTTCCGGGACCAGCTGTTACTAACCATCCAAAGGGAATTGACGGGAGCGGTTGTGGGAAATGCCTGGTGGGGAAATCTTAAATCTAAAATTCGAACGTTTGCTGCCGATTTTAGTCGTCGACTCAATCTAGATAGATTAGCGGCGCAAACTGCTTTAGAAGATAAAGTCGATCGGGCTGTGAAATCCCGTGTTAGTGGGGACATAGCTTTAGCTAAGGCAGAGTTCTCCTCCTTGCTTATCAAGAAGGATCAAGCTCTGGTAGTTAGGGCTAGGTTAAAAAGAATGTCTTCTGAGGCAACGAATATGGCCGCTGAACTGCGTGCAGAGGAAAATCGAAGCGCGTCTAGGCGACATATTGCATGCGTCACGTTGCCGGATAAGCGGACAGTGACTACAAACGCGGGCATATGTGAGGTGTTTCGGGACTACTTTCAGGATCTTTTCACCAGAGAGCCCGGTCTGAGCTCTGCTCAGTTCGACGCCTATTTAGCTGACTTTCCCTGCCTCTCGGCAGCTGAAGCGGCTAGGTGCGAGGGTCCCATAACAGAGTCGGAGATCTGGGAAGCGCTGAAGCAGGTTGGCCTGGATAAGTCTCCGGGACTAGATGGTCTTCCCTATGAAGTGTACTTGAGGTTGTCGCACGTTTTTGTTCCTTTGCTGGAACTGATTTACAACCACTGGATGAAGCAGGGGTCTTTACCCCAACGCTTCACCAGGGGTGTGATCAAGTTGCTGCGTAAGGACAAGAACGGTGGGGATGGGTTAGGGAACTTTCGCCCTTTAACGATGTTAAATACGGATTTTGGCGAAGATCTTAGCCAACCGTTTGCAGCTTGTCCTGTCTAGTCTGATTGGCCCTGAACAGACTTGTGCTGTGAAGGGTAGGACTATTCAGGATAACCTTCATATGGTACGCTTGATCTTAGAACAAGTCGACAGTGAAGCCGCGCTGATCAATTTAGATCAGTCCAAGGCCTTCGATAGGGTTGACCATCGATTTTTGGAGGCTGTCCTTTCGGCGGCCGGTTTCAGAGCCGACTTTCGCTCTTGGATTCGACTTTTGTATGCGACCCCCGGTGCGCTGGTGGAAGTGAATGGGGTAAGATCGAAGCCTTTCGTATTGTCTCGCTCCATTCGTCAAGGTTGTCCGCTCTCGCCTCTGCTGTACGTTCTTGCGTTGGAACCTTTCCTTCGCAAGTTAAAGGCGAATCCGGTCCTGCGCGGAATTTCCCTGCCTGGGGCTTCCACCTCAGCCAGGTATTCTGCCTATGCTGACGACGTTTCGGTTCTTGTGTCGAGCAGAGCCGAGATTGACGTAGTCAGCAAAGAGATCAGTGGGTATGAGATGGTGACAGGGGCCAAAATCAACCGCGATAAGTCTGTGGGCTTGCGGTTGGGTGCGTGGAAGGGAGTTTCTCTTCCCGGACCTTTCCTCTGGACGGATGGGCCGATCAAGATACTCGGCGTCTGGTTCGGTCCTGATCTCCAGTTGGGAATGAATTGGTCGGAGGTGCAAGGGAAGGCCGAGATCGCGGGTAAACTGTGGTCTCGGAGGAGACTTTCCCTGAAGGGAAGGGCGGAGGTATGTGTTTCACACATATATCCGATCCTCCTTTACCGACTGTCTGTGGTTCCACTCCCGTATGCCAGGCTAATGTCATTAGTCCGGACCTTGTTCTCTTTCTTGTGGAGAGACAAAGCCCCTATGGTGTGTCGCGAGATCTGTTGCCTTCATCCCTCTGAGGGCGGTCTGGGTATGCCTAGCATTGAGATTCGTCAATATATGCTTCGCATTACCTTTCTAGACCGAATGTGTCGCGGATTGGATGAGGTGGGCACCTTTTGGAAAGAAGATGTCCGAAAACATTTCCCATCCCTCAGAAGTGTGCACTCGTGCGAGGAGGAGGCCGACCGTACACCTCGTGCCGAGTGCTCCTTCTACCGCGAATGTCGTAGTGCTTTGAAGCTCCTCTTACGGACGACGGATGGCCTCTCCGACGCCCAGGCGTTGTCTCGTAAGGCATTGTATCAGTTGTTAGTTAGGGGGTCTGTTCAAGATGGTCTGATCGACGAGCTCGGTCTTACGAAGCAGGAGGCTCGCTCGATATGGCCTTGGGCGCCTGGGTTGAAATGTCTCAATAATGATGAGGCATCACTCACCTGGCTGATGATTCGTGGGGCCCTCTGGGTCGGCAAGAGACTTTGTTCAGCAGGTTTGGAGAAATATCCAAACTGTCGTCGCTGTACTGGCGAAGTCAAGACCATTGGTCACGCCTTTTTTCAGTGCAGGACGGTAGTGCCGTTGTGCAAGTTTGTTGAAGGCCTCATGGTTCGCATGCTGCAGGGAAAGTTCTTTGTCCTGGAAGCCAGTTCTGTTTGTAGCAATGTGGTGCCGCAATTGACGAAGGCTGAACACTATGTGTTCTGTTGCTTACTAGGGATTATGAGAGCCGTGATTTGGACGACAAGTCAGAAGGGATTCCATGAGGGCGAGAAGTTCACCTCTTCCCAACTGATCTTGTTCTTTAAGCATCAGCTTAAAGTCAAGATTAGGACGGAAAGGCGGCGGCTCCCTTCATCGGAATTTGGCAAAAGGTGGGTGAATCTTGCGCGAATGTGTAGAGTGAAAGGGGCTGACCTAGAGTGGCATTTGGATGTCGGTTAGGTACAGAATTTTGTCCTAACAGGGTTGAACATAGGCAACCCACCCAGATTTTAGGTTAGACTAGGTTTTGTATTTTGAATTTTTAGTTTTTCCCTTTTTTTTCTAGTAAACTTAGCTAGGGTATGCATGCTCATTGGTCCCTTTTATTTCTGTCCCTATTTTTTTTTCTTTTGTTTAATTCCCCATCCCCTCCCTCGTTAGGTGGTCATTGATGTCAGTTCTCTGGTGGATGCGGGACGACTTTCGTTTCGTGTGTGTGATTTTTCGTATTTGTTGTTGTGTATGAATGTGTGTGTGCTTGCGTGAATGCTTGGAGGTATGAATGCTTTTTTCATTTTTTCATAGTCCCGCATTGATTTCGTCCGGTGAACTGATGTTTCTGCCACATTCATGGTTTGTGGGGGGTTTTATTACTAACACAGTTTTGTTTAGTTTTATTGTAAATATTTCAGTCATATTGTAAATACTCATTTGGGGATCATTTTAAAAGTTGTTAATTTTTGACCCTCCCCACGACGAACAATAATTGTATATAAGGGGACTAGTTAGGACATCATCGAGAATTTGAGGTATTATGGTGGACGTAGTAAGAAAGGTAGGAGTGAATGTGTTGTTTTGGTGATTGGAATATTGTTGGCTTGATTGGGTCAGTGTCTGCGACTAGCTGAGTTTAGATTTAAGACAGATGAAGACCGTCCTTCCCCACCCCCTTTTTAGGCTTTGTGCCACATTTTGTATTTTATACAAATAAATAATTGAATTCTTTCCTTTGTTGATTACTGACTGCTGTGAATTAAGTTCAGTAAAGCCTTAAGAAAAGGTTATTCTATCCTTGCTTTCTTCTCTTTACTACGTAACACCAACTTTCTCATGTAGTTGGACCGGCTAGCAGGAAATTTTATCTCACATGTGTTCTTCTACAATACATACTCATCACCGCCACGGCCCGCTACACACCCGATAAACATGAGTTATGATTTAATTTCGAATTTGTTCTCTTGTGTTTTCATTGTTTTGAATTCATTTTAAGTCACTATCAGACGCGTGTTAAGTTTAGATACATTGATACTTTTTCTTTATGTGTACTATGTTTATTCAAAACGTTGGCGATTATGGTATTCCACAGCTTCCATTCTTTTGCTGCTCTACACCGCAAAATACATTTTTTTTGTAAAAATCTGCTTATTAATTTATTAGAATGTTACATCGTTTTTATTTTGTGTGGTGATTTTTTTCGTTCATAGAGTTATTTGCTAAAATTTGTTTAGTCTGGAACAATGCCAAAACGTGAAAAATCCAGTGAGTATCAAATTCACTGTAACGTAAGACTAACACCCTAATCATTACACGACATATATTACGAGACACATAGGGAGGATCAAACTCTTTATACGAATTTATCAAGTAAGCATCTAAATCTATATTTACTATCCTTGGCTTAATTAGGCAACCCGTTACGATCGAAATCACAATAGTAATGGTTTACGAACATAAATTGCTAAACACTACCCCACGACAGGGCAATCTGTTTTATATTAAGTGTTGAAGCAATCGATTTCTTAATCATTTATAAAACATTAAATCAATATGTTATCCTGTTATACCAATCTTCTGAAAGTCAAAGCAATCAAAAACTCTGAATAGTCATTACTGAAAAGAAAAAGAAAAATTGTTTGGTATTGAAGTAATTGCATAAATTATTGGGAATTTTAAAATTTACTTTTGATGATGAGGACTATCGGAAACGGCATTAACCAAAACATTATGAGGAAACGACAAAGATGATGATATTATTTTATGAATATCAAATTAGAAATCAGTAGCACGTACAAACACAAACGGATGCATATGAATGCTGGGATACGTATATATACGCGTCTATGCAAGCTATCGATGGTTGTGCTACAAAAACTTAAAGCACATCGTGACCGAAGATTTCATCGTATTGGTCTTATTCAAACCACTGACCATGACTGACTCCCAAAAACTGTAACTAACGTCCACTCAGCATAGTTGCTGTATAAATCACAGCTGAACTTTGTGGGTGTTAAACAAACAAAATATATATACCTGAGTATGCCTGCGAGAGAGATTGGCTATTCACTCGAACAGAGGGGTATGCTCGCAACCGGTTTTATGTGTCTATACATGCATACGTATCCTTGAATGGTTAATGTAGTTTCCACTTTGGAGGTAGTCCATTTCTCCCTGGAGTTTTTGCTACAAATTCCTACATTTTTATATCCACCTATTCATGATTATACTAATGTTAGAGTTCTTTTTTATACTCACTAGCAACTAAATTAGTACACGTGAACAAATGCTAGAAATCTAATGGATATAGACATTTAAACATGGTCTTGACGACCTGCTGAATTTCATTTCATGCATCAGTATTAGAAAGAAGGGTAATTTAAGTGATTTTGAATGCAGTAGGGTCGGTCGTGCCAGACGGATTGGATTGAGTATTTCAAAAGTTTTACATACAGTCTCTAGTGATTGGCAATTCTGTAGGCAGAAAACTCTTAATGATAAAATAGGCCGGACGAGAACTGCCAAAATATTTTAGGCTTTTAGGAAACTTACTCAAATACGCATTTTGAACGCACGACATATCAAACATTGAAGCAGACGAGGTATAGCAGCAGAAGACCACGCCGTGTACTACTCCTGTTAGCTAAGAACAAAGAATTGTGGCTACAAATTAAAAAATAGTAGCAGATTGGTTCATGGAACCAAGTAATGAATTTTCTGTCTTAAAGTTGCCCCCTTCCCCCACTCCTCCTAGTCACCGGATCTGAACTCCGCAGAATACATTTGTGATATAGTGGAAAGGGAGATGAGAATCCTAGATGTTGCAGCCAACCTATTTAAGAAGAATTGCAGGATACCATAATAGCAGTATGAACCCACATTTTGAAAGAAACATTGTCTTATCCAAGAAGAATCGATGCCGTTCTATTACGCTAGAAGAGTATAACTAATAATACGACTGGGAGTGTATTTTTATATTAAACAAAAAAAACAAAAACAAAACAAGAACTCCTTTAGCAATATTTCAAGAAAATAACTTAAGAATTCATCCAGTTGCTTTATTTTGATTGAAATGTTACTAAAATGTCAGCTTTATTGCCTATTTAATTTATCTCAGCTAAATGCCATTTTTGCGTTCTCTAAATAACAAAAGGCACATGTCCTAGGAGCAGAAACTTGAAAATCTGACTAAGTGAAGAATTTTGATTTTAAGTCAATTTAGCTAAACATAAGTATATTTTTATTCAGTCATTTTTTCTATTTTTTAAATCATAGATTTAATGAAAAATAAATTATGCCCCTTACAACAGGCACGAAACGTCATTCAATACAAAGAAAAAATTAATAAAAAATGAAAGCATTATAAAGTGTGTCATAAAATATAAAGATATTTATTTCAGTAATTACTTTTTCCTAATTAAATCAGATTTTAAGAGACATTTGAAAACGAAAATCTTAAACAATAAGTGATTTGTAAAACAAGTAGTCATTATATGAAAAATCAAATGAAAATCGAATATTTACCTTTCATAATCATTGTCATCGGTTACACCGAAATCCGTGTCCTGGGCCCTAAAAAATTAATTCTCTTTTAAAAACATGGTAACAATAATTTAAAAAAATTATAATAGTTTTCAAATAGAATAAATTCGACAACACTCATTAGAATGGAAATTAAATAATTTTATTTTAATCGGAAATAAGAGAAAGAAAATAATTTATGAAGGAATCGTTCCTGCGAATGATTCTTTCATAAATTGATTTATTCTTAAGTGAAGTTACAAAATCATATTTTGGGCAAATTTAGTTGAATAAATAAATAATAGTTTGAAAATTAATAACAAAGTGGAAATTTTTTTCGTCGGACTAAAGGACGAAACTCAACATACGAAAAATTATTTCCACTTTGTCATTCATTTTCCTAACATTGTACGGATATATAAAAATGTATATATCATTTTCTCCCATAAATAACCTCGACAAATCCTTGCTAACTTGGTTGTCAATAGATTTATTTACTTGTAAAATCTGTGATAACTAATGCAATGATAATCAATGATAAATAACCTATAAGAAAAATAAACCTTTGTGTAGACAGGAAAAGTTTTGTAAAGATGCGAAACATCCTCTGGTTAAAGATATCTCGTCGGTAACAAGTCTCGATGATTAACAGAGAAGAATGTAAATAACTAAACATTTGAGCAAACTACTCCCCCATAACTAAGTTACCTGTCCAGTTAGTAGATGCAAAAAAAACTTTACCCACATAGTCAACTTTGATAAAAGTAAATAATAATAATAATGGGCACGTGCATTTTCTTAAGATTTATCATAATTGCAAGTGTAACCATTCTTGGTGGAAATCAAAAATTGGTTTATCTTTTGCTTTTCATCGGCCGCCTTATCAAATGATTTTTGAAGCAAAGCAGAAGGGAAAGAAATATCGGACGAAATGAACAAAGTTAATTTAATTTTGAACTAACAAATTGTAGCTTAAAAACGCGTTTCCCGGATTCAGCAAATTCAAATATTAACAACTTTTCTTAATTTCTTTTTTACCCAATTAATTTCCTGTAATTTAGTTCTTACTGAAGTTCTTAAAAATTGATTCATTCGAAAAAAAAAAGAAGGAATTTTTATAAAATTATGCTAGACCTTACCGAATGAGTTGTGATGTTTGTAGCAAAATGAAGACAATGGGTAAAATGGTGATTAGACGGGTCCCACAACCCATCTTGTGTCTGCGTTGGGTGATACTGGTTTTTGAGGTTTTGTTGTTGAATAAAGCTGATTATCAAGAGTAAAAGGTTCAAATGTTTCGACTCACCACTGAAATCGTGTGGCACACGGACCTTTTAAAGGCTGGCGATTGATGAAACAAAATCTATAGCTGGTTAAACGAAACGTCATTGGCTAGTTGAAAGTCACGGTGAATTGACATTAGGTAATTAATTAATCGTGAATTCGATATTGACGACAATGGATCGACTGCCCACATTCCAATTGACTCCAGATTCATTGTTGCAATAAACATGTAATTTGATCTTGATTATTGTTTAACAACAGCTGTACAAATACTTTGGAGGTAGACGTGCTTCTGTTTCCTGATAATGCCTCAACAATAATTGAACCAAGAAATATGTCAATGATCAGTTCAAATAAACTTGAAACATGGATTCAGAGTTAAATTCCCGATGAAATCGAAACATCATTTTGAATAGAAATGAAAGGGCTTGTTTAAGGTCAACTTAACTGACATAATAAGATTAGTTGAAACCAACGCTTTTATTAAACAGCCATTTAATGTAACCTTTTATTTTTTATTAGTTTTCTATGAACCTGTTTTGAACTTTATTAGTGCTGATCTTTCAATTGATTAAACATCTTGAATCAAGAAACACTCTTTTCCTTCATCAATCGTCCGAATTCTTTTATTAGTCAAAATGACCAATTTTAGAAGTTTCCTTGAAATACTAATATATATAGCAAAGCCTATATGACAATACATACATTTCTGTGGGACAATGAATAACACAATTTTGTTGATACTAGTAAAATTTAACATGAGCTTTTAAAACTTTACCAATTCAAGATTTAAAATTGTTTATATACATCAATTTAACAGACAAAAACAGATTTAAATTCTTTTAACTTTAAAAATTTTGGTATATAACCAAATTTATAGAGCACGTCGCGGAGTCTGAATTAATTTTCATTGGACGGCAAAACGCATGCATTTCTTATTGTATGGCAAGATCATGTACTTTATTTTGATAATCGGCAAAATAATGTTTAAAAATTCCTTTCCTGTCTGTTTGACATCAGTTGAGATCATAAAGTTCGTAACTCTGCGCCGGCCGAGCTACAGGAGTTTTTATTTTATTTCATTTTATTTTAGAATAATCTTCGAAATTGGTTGACAACCCGATTCCTAGAAATTCCAGCCATCCATGACATTAAGCCTATAGCTGGTGGGGGAGATATATATATTTATACTTTTTTCAAAGTTATTTATGAGATAGTGAGTGTTACACTACCGAACATCAATTTTACATTTGATGCAAATTTGAAATATTGGTTTATTTCCTATATATATATATATATATATATATATATATATATATATATATATATATATATATATATATATATATCGCAACATAATCTTTTAAAGACAAGTCTCTGCAAATTGTGACTAAACTTAGCTTAGACTCGAACAAGGCAACTATACTATACCCAATGAACAAAGAACTCAATACATGATTTGCGAGAACACTTTCATTAACATCACTCTACGTCAGATAAATAGAAATAAGTAATATTCCTGTTTCTGTTGGGTAACTTAAAATGGCCTTTCGGTTTATTAAATAAAATTGTTTAAATGAGACGCATTTTTTATTTAAGGTCATTCAACTTGGATCCTGTTCTAATACAACTTTTGGCCTGACAAATTAGTGGAACAGAGATGACAAAAGGCCCCCTTCACATTATTAACTTGAAAATTATTTCTTTTTAAAGGGAATACAAATGGTAGACCAATGGAACAAGGAAGCAGTTTATTTTTCTGTAAGAAAATAAAGACAAAATTTCTTAAATTTAGAAAAACAACTGGAATATTTATATTCATGAATGTTAAAATGTAAGAAGCAACAAAGAAGACTGGATGCTGTAAATAGAAGAAAGAAAAAACTGATGTTAGATAAGAAAACAAGAAAAAAGCGTACATGCAAAAACATTTTTGAGCAAGTAATACGATAAAAAGCGGAGGTATTAACAAAGCTAAATGTTGAAGTACAAAAAACTGAAGATAATATGAGTATCATAAAATACAATATGCGACAATTAATTGGAACAGTGCCACTCGACGATGTTATCGTCTGTTCTGGTTTAAAGTAATAACGTTGATACATCAAAGAAAAACACAACAATTACATAAGTACCTTTTCAAAACAAAAATCTTTTATTTGATGACAAGTGAAAAAAAAAAAAAAATGCAGCTACTTAAAGTGAGTTTTGTGTTCGTCAGTGATGAAGAAAATCTGAAATAGATAACCTGGCCAAAAATTGTCCTTTCGTAGTAAACGGGGAAATTTTACCTTAGGAACAGAAAAGAAAAAAAAAAAAAAAAAAAAAAAGCAAAAAAAAAGAAGAAAGGAACAATTTACTATTTAATGATAAAACCACGACCAAAGTTAAAACAAAGAAAAAGTAGAGTGCAACAATATGGGTATGGAGTAAAGTAGAATATATTAATTGTAAGGATTAAGGAGAAGACAAATATTTCCTAATAAACGCGCCCACATGCTGTTGGAAACATATTTCTGAAATATGATATATAAATATCTGATACCTTGGAATTCAGTTGATTCATCAATGTGTAGCGGGGTAGGGGCAATATTACCCCGAAATAATAATAATGATAATAAAGGAGAAATTGCTGGAAAACAGGAGAAAAAGGTGTTTTCAAAAGAACCAAGATGTTAAAAATGCTGTAAAAACTTTGAAATGTAAGTGTTACAGATTTTATTTAGAAAACGAAATAAATCTTTAATAAAGTGTAAAAAAGATATCAGTTTAATAATAGAAAATATAATTCAGAATGTCTTGATCTAAAGGTTAATTTTATCGATAACAAAACACCATGAATCTATGTAAAGTTTACTAAAATTGCTCAGAGCTATTAATACATAAACTTAGAACAGTGCCAATACGGTCAGGGAACTGAAAGATGAAACGAGTGTGAAGTTTTAATTTAGAACTGTGTCAGGAAATGGGTCTATCCCGTTCCTCATAAAAGTACTAAGATCGCACTAAAAAAAAAAAAAAAAAAATATGTCACCAGTTTCTATATAAAGAGGCAAGCCAACCGGAAGAAGAGTGTTGGGTTAGAGACAGTGAGCAGAGTTGAGTTGGAGGGTCGAAGACAGGAAGTGACGTCAGAGATTGGAACAAAGCACCCGCTGATATGTTCTGTTATATAAACAGTACCGCTGCTCCTTCTACCACTAATATTACTACTATTATTACTACTACTGAGAACGGGAACATCGACTGTTGTAGTAGTTGCGCTAAGAACAGACCAGACTATATGCATTGTATTGTTTAACATCATGAAAAGAAACCTTTCTCTGGGTGAAGACATGTAATTTGACTTTCAGTAAGAGGCAGAAACAGGCCAACTTTAATATTGTGGTTCCAAAAATGCAGTGGAAAGTAATGTAGCAACGAACCGACTCGGTTCACTAGCGAACAACGAGGGCGGCCGCACCAAACATCCTTTCGAGTCACTATAACAGTCAACAGTCATACAAGGAAACTAGTGGTAGAGCCATGCACCTGCACCAAATATGCGAATATATAAAATATCGTGAAATTTCACAGAATAGAATGGATATATTTCACAGAATAGAATGGATATATTTCACAGAATAGAATGGATATATTTCAAAATGCTTATGGTTTATCCTGCCCTCCAAAAGCGTGGAAAGAAAAAATGAAATGTTAACATTTTATCGAGTAAGTCGATAACTAATTCAAAGGAAAAGAGTTTAGAGTAAATGTAAGAAAATAAAGCTTAGCAGAGAGTAACAGAAGAAGCTTTTTTAAAATGAAACACAGTCCTCATGACATTTCTCAATAGCATTGATATTGTTTTATTGAATCTTAAGGAATTATAATGGAAGATAAGAATGGACAAATGAGTAGAAAATAGTATAAAAAATGAAATAGTATAAAAAAATAAAAATGAATTGAAAATTTTGGTGCACACAAAATCTTGGACAGGGACATCGAAATTGAAAAGTGTAATGTTTCTAATACTTAAAAAAAAAAAAGGAAAGTGTGATGGGATCTTACCCATAATAATAAAAATGGACTATTCCATGCTTAATAATTACTGCGCCTCAGGAGTAGGCAAAGAGTCCGTCGCTCAACTCTTGAACGACAGATCGGTTGAACTCTCTGCCTTCGGGCGGGGAGGAACGCGAAGGAGGCTACGCCAAAGGGCGGATTCTCTTTCGGGGAGGTAAACCGACCCTGAACCCATTTATACGGGTTCAATGGGCATAGTTTTGGCCGAGCCCACGGGCTCGGAGATCTCACGTTAAAAAGGCCTCGTAGGGGGGAGGTGACTGAATATCGTCAGTCGCTCAACTCTTGAACGACAGATCGGTTGAAGAAAAAATTTTTTCGTTCGGCACAGTATAACAAGTGGCGACGAAAAAACCAACTCTCTATGCGGAGGACAAACCTTTTTTTTTTGCTATCCATCGCGCATAACAAGTGGCGACATGGAAACCATAAAAGGGTAATACGAATCTAATTCTAAAAAAAAGAAAATTTTCACTGACAACAAAGGAAAGTTTTTTGTTGAGTGCACAGAATATCAGGCACACACACACACACACACACAAAAATACGTTAACATGGAAGATTTTAAGTCAACCATTATGGAACTTATCAAAATCCAATTTGAACAGCAACAAAGGTACGAACAGAAACATCTAGAATTGAAAGAATTATTGTTTCGTGCAATGACAAATAAGGAGCAAAAATCCGAGAAGGAAACAATTCTCTCACAAGACGCTATTTGGAGTAATATGGAAGATTTCAAGTACGCACCCGACGAAGATAAAACTTTTGCAAATTACTTCCGAAGGTACGAAGATATATATGATTTTGACTGCAAAGATTGGTCAGACGCACGTAAAGTACGCCTATTACTAAGAAAATTAGGCACAGGCGAATATACCAAATTCGTAGATTATATCCTTCCCAGAAAAACAAGCGAGTTAACGTTCAAAGAATCCATAAAACTGCTAACGGAACTTTTCAGCCATAATACTTCACTATTCCATAAAAGATGAAAATGCTTGAACCTTACAAAAAAGGACAGCGAAGATTACATAACTTTCGCATCCATTGTTAACAAATATTGTGACGACTTCAGATTATCGGAACTCAGAGCGGACAATTTCAAATGCTTAATTTACGTCCAAGGCCTGGTTTCAACCAAAGACGCGGAAATGAGACGCAGAAATGAGACGCAGAATACTTACTAAATTGGAGATTGAACAAGATCTGACACTTCAAAAACTAGCAGAAGACTGCCAGAAATGCATCAGTGTGAAAAAAGTCTCAAAAGACATAGAACAAGCTGGCATAGCACACGTACGCAAAGTACGAAGGCAAACAATTTTTCCCTCCTCACAAACAAACCGAACCGATTTTCCCGCCTCAAGAACAGGTAAAAGAAAAATTTTCTAATTATAATCAACATAAAAAAAACTACCACCCAGTCCATGCTATCGTTGTGGGTCTTGGCATTGGGTTAAAGACTGTGCATATCGTTTTAAAACTTGTCTATCATGTAAAAAAATTGTCCACAAAAGTTTACATTGTTGGTATAGAAAAGAAAGCAAAAGCAGAATAAGAATTACGAGGATTGATCAAGCTGAGACTAATATAAGAAAATATGTAAAAGTTGAAATGCAAAACAGAAAAGTTAGGTTACAGCTGGATTCTGGCTCAAACTTAACTATCATAAACCTACAAACATGGAGAAAACTGAACAAACCTGTCATGTTAAAAACGGATAAAATTGCTAGATCAGTTACGGGGAGAAAGATAAAATTCGAGAGTGAAGTAATTACAAATGTAACATTTAATGGAATGACGAAAAATCTAAAAATGTACGTCTTAAGAAATAACGAAAACCTATTCGGAACAGACTGGATGCAAAAATCCGAATTGTAGGATTTACCTATTAGTACGTACTGCCAAAATGTAAAAATCTTATCAGCCGAGGCAGACAAATTAAAAGGAACCCTAAAAACGAGTTTCCCCGAAGCATTTTCAGCAGGTCTCGAAAGATGGAAGAAAATAGCAGCTAATATCGAAATAAAGGAAAACGTTCAACCTGTTTTCAAGAAAAAAAAGGAGTGTACCGTTTGCGTCAATAGAAAAAATTGACCAAGAATTAACTAGACTCGAAAATACGGGCATATTGAAAAAAGTAGAATACGGCAAATGGGCCGCACCGACGGTCTACGTCAAAAACAAATCAGGAGAAATTCGAGTTTCTGCTGATTTTTCTACAGGGTTGAACGCAGCAATAAAGGACTACCACTATCCTCTACCCAGTCCAGAAGAAGTATTCACTATATTAAATGTCGGAAAATATTTTTGAATAATTGATTTAAGTGAGGCGTACCTGCAAATTCCAGTCGATAAAGAAAGTTCAAAACTTCTATGCATAAATACACACAAGGGATTGTACAGATACCAAAGATTACCATTTGGAATTAAGGTCGCACCAGCTATATTCCAACAGACAATGGATACGATGCTTGCCGGACTAGACTACACAATTGCATTGGATGACGTATTGATTAATAGCGAAAGCGTTGAACAACACTGGCAACATGTACAAGAAGTTTTTAAGAGAATTCAAAGCTATGGATTCAAAGTAAAAGAAAATAAGTGTGATTTTTTCATGAAGAAAATTAAATACCTTGGCCATATCATAGATCAAGAAGGTAGACGACCAGACCCGGAAAGGTCTACAGCAATAAAAAAAATGCCAGTTCCTAAGAATATAACAGAACTACAAAGTTTTCTTGGATTAGTGAATTACTATCAAGTAAAAAAAACAAGTAACACAGTCCTACGCACCAAAAAGAAAATTCCTCCCAGGAGAAAAAGTTTTTTTTAAGGCATATAAAAATAATACCTCTTACTGGGAGCAAGGCATAATTGAGAGAAGAATTGGTAATATGATGTACATAGTACAAGGAAAAAAATTCTCACACAGAAGACACGTAAACCAAATAAGGAAGAGACCGTAACAGGATGCTAATGGTCCACCTCAAGAAGAGGTATTGGACACGATTTTCGACACATTCGATATAAAAAGACCGCAAACAATGCCAGAACCAAAAAATCGTCAAGAAAAAGAAAATTCACTGAACCTTTGGAAATAGATCCAAAGAAAAAAAGATATTAAAAAAAAACCTGCTACGCAAAAGATTCCGAAGTGGGGTGTTATGGCATCTTACCCATTATAATAATAATGGACTATTCCATACTTAATAAATACTGCGCCTCAGGAATAGGCAAGGAGTCAGTCGCTCAAGTTTTGACGAACAACTGTTCGGTTGTACTCTCATCCTACGGACGGGAGGAACCCGAAGGAGGCTACGCCGAAGGGCGGAGTCTCCTTCGGTGAGGTAGACCGGCCCTGAACCCGTTTATGCAAGTTCAATGGGCAATTTTTTTGGCCGAGACGACCGGGTCGGAATACCCACGTTAAAAAGGCCTTGAACCACATGACACCTTCGTGGGTGGGGGTGACTGAATATCGTCAGTCGCTCAAGTTTTGACTTGAGCAACCATTCGGTGTACTCTCATCCTACGGACGGGAGGAATCCGAAGGAGGCTACGCCGAAGGGCGGAGTCTCCTTCGGGGAGGTAGACCGGCCCTGAACCCGTTTATACGGGTTCAATGGGCATATTTTTGGCCGAGCCCACGGGATCGTAATGCCCACGTTAAAAAGGCCTTGTGCCACATGACAGCCTCGTGGGGGGGGGGTTACTGAATATCGTCAGTCGCTCAAGTTTTGACTTGAGCAACTGTTCGGTTGTACTCTCATCCTACGGACGGGAGGAACCCGAAGGAGGCTACGCCGAAGGGCGGAGTCTCCTTCGCGGAGGTAGACCGAACCTGAACCCGTTTATGCAGGTTCAATGGGCTATTTTTTGGCCGAGCCCACGGTCTCGGAATACCCACGTTAAAAAGTAGGTGGGGGTGACTGAATATCGTCAGTAGTTCAAGTAGAGTCAGTAGTTCAAGTAGAGTCAAGAGTTGAGTCAGAGGCAGTCCGAAACAGAGTCGCGTTCAGACAATTACTGCAAGACATTGGAATAGTGATACTGATCGAGACTACATTGTTTTCTCTACTAAACCTCATTGTTCATACTAACACTTCTACTTCTCTCTATATATTCCTGTTTTTAATGTATCTGTGTTATTCCTTACCTGTGTTCGAGTTCTTCTTTATTGGTTCTACCTTTGACTATCACCGTAGTACAAGGAACTGGACCATAACAGAAATCAATATAAATAATAGAACTAAGAAAGCACTAAGTCAGTTAGATATCAGAATGTAAAATTGTAATATTTGTGATGCTTAAACAAAAACAGGATGCCACAGAAGGAACTGATCTATAAAAAATCAAGTCATAATGACATCGAAATGGAAATGTATAATAGTTATGTTTCAGAAAAACGGAAAGCAACGAAAGAAAGAGGAAACAAATATGAATGCAATAAAACATTGCAATAGCAAATGTGTAATAAGTTTGATGTTTACTAAAAAGGAAAACAATACAAGGAACGGAGCTACAAAATAGAGACATTAAAATATCGAAATTGAGAAGGGCAATATTTGTAATGACTATAGAAAAATGAAATGCAATAGAATTGATCTACTGAAATTGAAGACATTAAAACATAGGAATCGAAATGCAATGTTTCTGATGCTTAAAGTAAAACTGGATGCCACAGAATGAAGTGAACTCTATGACCATGAGGATATAATAACATTGGAATAGAAATATGTGATGCTTAATATGCTTATGGAAAACGGAAAAATGAGAGATGCAGAATTTATTTACAAATCGATATGTGTAAGATTGGTGATGCTTTGGTGAAAAATGGTATGATATGAATAAAATGAAAACAGAAAGTATATCTCAGTATAACTGGAGGTTTTTTGAAACCCGTGCTAATGGCAAAACTTCAGTCAATTAATAAATTTCTAGATATTATCTATAGTGTGATATTAGCAGTGCTTTTTACACCAGATAATAAAAGAACTGTGAAATATAGATAAGAATAAACATAAATACGTAGAGCTTGATGACAAAACATAAAGTCTTATATCCTATGAATGATATTAATAAAATGTATGTGGAAAGAAAACAGGGAGAAAAAGAAAATTAATTAGCTTTGAGGATCTTGTATACTCTTTTAATAAAGGACTTTCAAATTGCACAAGGTAGGAAGTACCAAGTGAGCAAATGCAAAGTTAACAATCTCCAAAACGAAAAGTTAAAATAGGGAAAAAAACCTTTATGGATATGTGGAGAGAAGACGGAAATAAACAACATGACAGTCAAACACCAAATGTCGAAAAAATTATTTCTGAGTCGGAGGAATGCACATTCTTCCAGTTAACAAATTAATGCTTGGAAAATAAATATTCAACATTTTTAAACAAACGAGTTGCGTTCCTGCCAATAATAAAAACATACTTTGTGTTGTGGAGTGATTTCACAGTGGAGGCTTGTATTTGTACTAAGTCGGTCCCAAAATAGGTTCGACGTACAAAATGTTAGGAACTTGATATAATAGGTATAACGCAGAGTAATCTAGTTGTGGTCGCTGATACTTTAGTATTCGACTAACTGTCGTCCGACATCGACTGACTGACCGACTCGTTACTCTTACTACTACTACTTATTATAGGTGGGAGAGTCTATTAACTATAGAACAGGTGTGTTTCACCATAACACTTTGTGATCCATTTGAAGGGTATTTAAGCAAAGTATCTAGATGGACAATCACTAAGGAGAGACATATAGCAACAGACGGCAACATTTCACGACGCTCGGCTTAATAGAAATTCCCTTACTCATTCACCCGTCTTCCTCACCAAGTTATTTGACATACTTTCCTCCACACTTTCTCTCTTGCCTCTTTTTTTTACACATACACGCGAAGAAATCACGTGCCTTTTCATCATGGAAAACAACACAAAGGGCTGTAAAAACTTTAACACTCATACACGCTAAGAGAAAATTAATTGTAAAAACACGAAAATAAAAATATTTTTATATTTAAACATCTTTTCGCCTTTTTCTTTGTTGTCTACTGATTCAAATCCGGTATAGATATTTCAAAATAAACAGAATCCCTTGCAGATGTGATATGGTTACGGACAGGTCATTTAAAGAGAGAAACATGATCATTATTAACGGTAGCTTAGATCAATTCTATAAGAACGAAAATATCACATTCCATATATATATATATATATATATATATTTATTTATTTATATATATATATATATATATATATATATATATATATATATATATATATATATATATATATATAATATACCTTCAATTTTAAGGTAAACTAATGCAGAAAATTTGCTTAGAAAAAGTGCAAAAACAGGCATGTATAGGAAAGATGATTCACTGGAAAGTTTACAAAAAACAGATTTGTTCATACAACTCAAAACCTTTACTATAGAATACAGAACTTTAAAATGCGTGTAAATTTGAAATTTGAACGAATCACGCAATCCGAATCAGAAGATCAAAGTTAGTCAATGTAAAAAAGAATGTTTGCCAAATCGTGGATGTCTGTGTTCAAATAAATCACAAAGTGAAATCGACTGAAAATAAAAAAAAAAAAACGGGAGAATAACCTGGACTTTGTCAGAGAATTGAATCACTAAGAAAAACGGCATGAAAGTTGTGCCCATCATTCGAAACAGCCCAAAAGAGTCAGGAAAAGAATGGTGAAAAAATTGAAAATCCAAGGAAGAACAAGAAAAAATCCAGATGACAGCAATAATAAAATCAACAAAAATAATATCGAAGAGAATACTAAGAAATTGGGGAGAACTGTGGCGCTTGATCTCCAAAGATAGCAACTTGTTATGACTGGTTGGAAAATTCATAAACTGAAAATAACAAGTTTTGAATGTTATACTTCAAGATTTAAATTAACCAAGGACACTAAAATATACACACGGTCGTACACACAAACACACGTATCTATTTATCCCCATATCTACACACACATATTTATCCACATATCCACACACACACATATATACATTTGCTCGTAAAGTATCGGAGATTTGTGTTTTTGACAAAGTGTCAAATTAGATTTCGAACTGCACATTTTGCAACAAAATTAAAAATATTGTGTGACAGAATATATGTTTATGTGATATACTATGCATATTCGGTAAAGTTATCTTTACAGTCAGCATATATTTCAAAATAATTCTATTTCTTTTTTATTAACGCAGGTGCTCATTAAGCTAATCGATAAAAATCCGTTGAGGTCGACCGTTGCCAATGGCACCTGGTGCCAGAAAAATCACCCTCTGCACATCATTGAGCACGACTGTTCTTTTTACAATGACCATTTAAGCAAGTTCCAAATCGAATAACGGTTTAAGTCAAGCAGTTGAGAATCTGTTGTATTGGAACGCACTTTGTATTGTGCTTGCCAAAAAAAATAGAACAGACTACAATTTTTAGAGTGGGAATTTTACTTCTAAAACGCCGATTCATAAATACACTTTTGGTTTAATATTACATCCCTGGGTTTTCTTAGTAATGCGTTGGTTTCATAAATCATTGAGAGGGAACTCGATCTTCACCGACTGCTCCAGAAATATAGCCTTGTGCTAAAACTGTTCTTCAGTAAATGTCGATATCATTGTTTATGTTTTATATTTTTAGAGAACGTACTCTCGTAATTTGTACTAATTACTTCATCACTTGTTTTTGGCAATCTCCGTCGGTCAGACACGCATAAAACGTATTTTGGTTAAATCTAAAATTAACATCATTAGTTACAATTATTAATTAAAAGTTCTTGAAGCAACAATGTAAAAGCTAGTGTTAAAAACTGTTAAGGTAGGGAGGCCATTTCCACTTGAAAAGTTAAGGGAACACATACTTCTAATTTCTCACATTTGGCATTGAACCACATTCTTCATAGATGTTTAAATATTCAGAATTTTATAGAAGAGTTGATGTGATATAATAATAATAATAATAATAATAATAATAATAATAATAATAATAATAATAATAATAAACAAGCTGACGTAGATAAAACCCGTATCCATCAGTGGCTACGTAGTGCAGGGTTGAAAGCTGAAACTGAAGGTTTTTCCTTGCTGCACAGGACCAATGCTTGCTAACTAGGAATTATCAAGCACATATACTAAAATATTGTGTCAGCCCAAAATGCAGATTCTGTGATAAATATCCAGAAACAACTGATCATCATGTATCAGGTTGCACGATATTGTCACCCACTGAGTATAAAACCCGGCATGACAAAGTGGGTCAATATCTGCACTGGAAAATCTGCAACTTCTACGGGAAGGAAACTGAAAGAAACTGGTATGAAAACCATCCATACCTAGTCACGGAGATAGGACCTGTTACAATTCTATGTGATTACACAATACACACTGACAGAACAATCAAGGCCAACCACCCAGACATTGTTATTAAAGACCACAAGCAAAAAAGTGCCTCCTTATTAATATGGAAGTCCCTGCTGACTGCAATGTATCTTTGAAAATATTCAAAAAGCTGTCAAAATACAACGACCTTGAAATAGAAATCTTAAAAATGTGGCACATGGGAACATCAACAATCCCTGTTGTAGTTGGAGCCCTAGGATTGGTTGGAAAAGATTCCAGTAGACTAATTGAAGGGATACCAGGAAGTCCATGCCTCAAAGAGATACAAAAAATTGTTCTGACAAGTACAGCCCACACTTTACGAAGGGCTTTATCTATGTAATTTTTTTTTCAGTGGAAAGTGTCTTGATGCCATTTCTAACCTTAGGTCCCTGGGCGGGACCCGAAAAGAAATGTGTAAACGCCAGGAATCAAAGGATAATAATAATAATAATAATAATAATAATAATAATAATAATAATAAGAAGAAGAAGAAGAAGAAGAAGAAGAAAAAAACTGATACGAGAAATAACACAAATCAGATGTGAGCTTTCTATATTAGATGAGCTCACCAGAAACCCTAATATTTCCACACGTAAGTGCAAAAAGATCAAGCGGAAATATAACATTAAATCCCTAATTGATATCCCATCAGTCAAGGAAATGCTGAAGCAGAAGCTTCAGCTAAAGGCACAGAGAACAAGACGATACGAAAAACGTTGTAGGTTCTATCGCCAAAATAAAATATTCCGAACTGATCTTGAGAAATTTTACAGGGAAATTGGAAAAACACCTATACATGTCGAAAGGCCACCCTCGATTGATAATGTACAGACATTTTGGGAAAATATTTGGAGCAGCGCAAAGGAATATAACCCAAATGCAGAATGGATCCGGCGTGAAGAAGAACGAATGCTGGATACACCTCTGCAAGAATGGGAAAATATATCCACAGATGATGTTAGGCAAGCTCTAACGAAAACCCAAAAATGGAAATCCCCAGGAAATGACAAGTTGCCCAATTTCTGGCTTTATCATCTCTCATCTATCCATGAAATTCTTGCAAAAACATTATCAACGCTTGTAAATAATCCCAATAAAATCCCGGAATAGATAACTGAAGGTATTACATACCTCATACCAAAAACAACTGAAACAGACGACCCGAAAAATTATAGACCGATAACATGTCTCTTCACAACGTATAAGTTGATCACGTCTGTACTGACGAATCGTACTTATTCCTTTTTCGAAACAAACAGCATTCTTCCGCTGGAACAGAAGGGATGCAGAAGAGGTTCCCATGGCTGTAAAGATCACCTGCTGATAAATAAAATGATCCTGTAAAATTGCCGGAGACGCCGTAGAAATCTTAGTGCAGCGTGGATTGATTATGGTAAAGCCTTTGATAGTGTTCCACATTCTTGGATCCTTAAGACTTTGGAAATGTACAAAGTCTTCCCTGTGGTATTAAATTTCCTTAAGCACAGCATGGGAATGTGGAACACCAAACTATACCTTAGTCACACCGAGGGCACTGCCATATCCAACCATCTTAATATCCGACATGGAAACTTTCAAGGAGACTCTCTGTCACCCCTTCTGTTTTGTTTATCCTTAATCCCTCTTACGCATGAACTGAACAACAGTAGCTATAGTTACAAAATAAATAAGAAAATATTCAATCACCTACTCTACATGGATGATCTCAAACTCTTTGCCAAAGACGACAATGAGTTGAAAGGCCTCCTCAATATTGTAAAATACTTCAGTGACGATATAAGTATGGACTTCGGATTAGATAAATGTGCAAAAGTAACATTCAAGAAAGGTAGAATTACAGAAACACCCTTAATAGATTTAGATTTTGTCACAAAGATTAGGGAACTGGAGCATGATGAAGCTTATAAGTACCTAGGAATAAGCGAAGGAGATGGCATACAACACCCCAAGTGAAGGAAAAAATAAGAAAAGAGTACTACAGGCGTGTATGTCTGGTAATAAATACTGAGCTAAACTCAAAAAACAGAATATCAGCCATAAACACATTGGCTATCCCTGTGGTGCAATACAGCTTTAATGTCCTTAACTGGACCATAGCTGAAATTAAGCGAATGGACGCCAAAACGAGAAAGCTTCTCACTTGCTATCGCATGCATCATCCCAAAGCTGATGTTGATCGTCTGTATGTGCCCAGATCCGAAGAAGGCAGAGGATTAGTTCAACTAGCTGTCCTACAAAACTACAAAAATTGGCCTCCAAAGATACTTGGAAAGACTGGATGATGGTATGCGTCAAGGAACATTAAAAAAGTAAGCGTCTTTACTCCGTAATAAAAGAAGCCAACAAATTCAAAATGGAGTTTCAAATGGGCGTAGAGATGTATCTACAGCAAAATACAGCGACTGAAACTGCAAAATACTTAAAAAAGACAGCAAAGACGAATGCAACCGACCAGATACAGAAGCGATGGCAAGATAAACCGCTTCATGGCCAATACTCTACCCGTACCAAACAAGCTGACGTAGACAAAACCCGTACCCATCAGTGGCTACGTAGTGGAGGGTTGAAAGCTGAAACTGAAGGTTTTTCCTTGCTGCACAGGACCAATGCTTGCTAACTAGGAATTATCAAGCACACTAAATACTAAAATACTGTGTCAGCCCAAAATGCAGATTCTGTGATAAATATCCAGAAGCGATTGATCATCTTGTACCAGGTTGCACGATATTGTCACCCACTGAACATAAAACACGGCATGACAGAGTGGGTCAATATCTGCACTGGAAAATCTGCAACTTCTACGGGAAGGAAACTGAAAGAAACTGGTATGAACACCACCCAGACCCGGTTACAGAGATAGGACCTGTTACAATTCTATGGGACTACACAATTCACACTGACAGAACAATCATGGCCAACCACCCAGATATTGTTATTAAAGACCACAAACAAAAACGGTGCCTCCTTATTGATGTGGCAGTCCCTGCTGACTGCAATGTATCTTTGAAGATATTCAAAAAGCTGTCAAAATACAACGACCTTGAAATAGAAATCTCGAAAATGTGGCACATGGGAACATCAACAATCCCTGTTGTAGTTGGAGCCCTAGGATTGGTTGGAAAAGATTCCAGTAGACTAATTGAAGGGATACCGGGAAGTCCATGTCTCAAGGAGATACAAAAAAATTGTTCTGACAAGTACAGCCCACACTTTACGAAGGGCTTTATCTATGTAATTTTTTTTTGTCAGTGGAAAGTGTCATGATGCCATCTAAGAAATGTGTAAACGCCAGAAATCAAAGAAAAAAAAAAAAAAAAAAAATCTCTGAATCTTCGTTTTTAGTTTCACACTTCTTATCTGGTGTTTTGAGTTCATCCGTTAATTTCTATAAAACTAGAACAAAATTCATTGGTATTTACTTAGCCCAACTTAATCTGGTCTAAGTATGGAGGGGCGTCTTGAAGATCGAATCCACTCAGCGGTATTGGTCTACAAGATTATATGTTACCAGTCTTAGCTTAGTCTGGCGATCAAGTTAACTACTATTAGTGAATAGTACTGTTAACTATCACTCTGCATTAAATGCACAATTCATGGGTTGTTTATAAATTGAGAAAAGTTTGGTGTTATAATTTCGCACTTTTTAATTCTTAATCGTTTATTTGAACGCAAAGATATTTTATTCTGATCGCTACATGCAGATTTTAATTTTACAATGATCGTTTTTGACTGTGTGCATAAAACATAAATTCACCGGTCGCCTCATTAATTGTCGTCTCGCTAGTTGTCGGTTGGACGTCATGACATATACTTTCTCATAATCGAATTACGCATTTATGTTACAAGAAAGAATCACATAAAAGATATCCAAGAATCAAATGCAATAAGTGCCAAGGCCCATAACTCTTATGACATGAAGTTAATAACTTAATTGTTCTGAAATGAATATTAAAGCAATTTTAAATTGACGGTTAAGCTTAGAAATAAGTTGTTATTTACATAACGTGATTATATAAATAACTTATTTTTAAGCTTGTTTAAATTTTAAAATTAAACCGTGTGACGTTTCTAACAAAATTCTAACATATTAAGAATGTAAAATTTGAAAGTTATAATTAGCGTTCGTTTGAGCATAAATATGGGGGATCTGATAATAAGTCCAATTTATAAAACATCTGATAAGCGTTTCCGTGTAAAGCTCTTAAGTTGGATAACCAGATAAGTCATTTTTCTTATTTCATTGATTATAACGTAGTTATTGTAGATTGTCGCGGTCGCCATTAGCCGCTCCTTAGAAAGACGGCCTTGGCCTTCACAACTCCTGATCTCGCAGATTTAAGTCAAACAACATGCGAGAAACCAGACGAATAGTTCAGGTTGATGCCAAACCATACCTCGTGAGCATCGGATTATGCAGCGCTTTCTCAAACATCGGACAACAATTGTATTAATTTAATATCTATGGTTTTCTACTCCATCTAACCGGGGAGTTCTTGAATAAATCGCTCCAAATATCATAAGCCCCTTTTTTCGTCCTAATCCAAGCTGCTTGTGATCATCCGGGCTGGCTTCTGTCGAACTCTCTAATGCGGAGAGGAACTCGGAGGAAGCTTTGCCGAAGGAGGTAGACAGGACCTGAACCCGTCAAGGCGGGTTCAAAGGTCATATTTTTGGCCGAGCCTACGGGCTCGCGGGCTACCCACATTAAACCGGCCTTGTGCCACATTTAATCCTCGTGGGTGGATTAATAAATACCAAGCTGCTCGGCCCGTTTAGGATCAAAGTGTAGTATCTGTTCTTATCAGCTTAATATCTGATCGGACCTGCCGGACCATTTGGATTTTACCTTTGGACAAGTTTTGGATTTTTACCTTGGATTACCATTGGACAAGTGTTTTTACCAATCAGACAATGTCTGACACAAGGTCAGTAAAAAAGGATCCGCCGGAAAATATAGGTAAGGTAAGTAACTCAAGGAAAAAGAGGCAAGTGCCCACCTCAGTTCTTACTCACAACGGAAAACCTCATCCTACAAATACGACCCTAACTCCTGAAGTGGAGAATGATAACCAATTGCCTCCCCAAGAGGCATCCAACTTTGACCAAAGGACTCTTCCTGAAGAGTCAACCAAAACCGACCCTCCGCTTTCTAATAAGGCAACCGACTCAAACCAGCTGACTAATAAAGATGCACTGACCAAGGAATCACCCTGTGGCTGGAAGACCCCACCCACCTTTCAATTTAAAGGATTTCCTGGAGAAGGCCAAAAATTATGCCCATCTCATTACAGATGGCGGCTTGGTGGTGGACCCCCAGGATATGGAGAATTACCTGGAAAGGACTGTGTCCGTGTTTGTGGTCGACAAGCGTTTACGTAAGATTTGCCGATCCACAAAAGACAACATTTTCAAGGCTCTGACGTCGTTTGGATTTTTGCCACAGCAAATTATCAGAGGTGCTGGAGCCTTTATGTGGGATGTATTGCTGCCCACACCCGAAGACTGTATTTCCGTGATAAATAAGGAGTTGATAACAAAAGACCTGATCCTCCGTACGGAATACAAGGGTATGAGGAAGACCAGGGTGGCAGTTTATGAAGTACCAGCTTATGTCAAAGGAGAGGCGCTGACAGTTTGGGCAGATAATCAGCGTCTCCTCCGACCTTAAACTAGGGGAATGGAGCTTCAATATCATGCTCTCGAAGGAGGCCTTCGGCCCCATTCCTAACTGTTTGAATATTGGCAAGAGGTCTTTACCTGTCATTGTGACTGGTAGAAAGCCGGCCTGCTGGAAGTGTGGAAAGCCTGGTCACCTGGCGCCTTCCTGTCCGGAGAAAGCGACCTCTGGGGTTCAGCCTGCCTCCAACAAAAACCCCCATCAGCCAACAATCAAGACCAGTAATGGGAAATCTTCAGATTTGGTGTTGCCGGCTACCCCTCTGTCTAAGGAAACGGAAGGGGATTGGAAGGTTGTTAGAAAGAGTAAAGGGAAGGGACAAACAACATCTATTACTTCCCCTAAGGCTTGTGCGTCCACGGACATGGACACTCCCCCTCCTCTCAGCCGTATGGGTGATACCTCGGTCACTGTTCCATGGACTGACAAAGATCCGTCCTTCGATAAAATTCAGGACATTATCAAGCTGAAGGAGTCTTTATCATCGTCAACATCAACCTCTGCAACAAAACTATCTTCGACTCCGGCTTCTCCAGCGCCAAAATCATCGTTACAAACTACTACTCGCCCCTCATCCTCTGCCCCATCTTCCCCGTCCAAGTTGAAAAAACAACCCAACACCTCAGCAAGAGCCCTCTCTTTCTCGCCGAAAAAGAAGGATGCAATTCCCTTGGTTAACACCAAACCTCCTGTACCGTCCCCTATAAAAAAAGACAGCTTTACGCCCGGGAAGAGACAGAGGAGTCCTTCGGAAGAAGCTGGCGGGAAAAAGAGGAAAGCTAAGCTAGCTTATAACACGGGGAAGAATGTCTGCCGTGTGACAATGGAAAGTGAGGAGAAGGCAAAGGACTTTGCCAAGAGGACCAATAATTTAAAAGTCCTCCTGGCCATGAAGAAATGCAGTGACAGGGACCTGGACGATCCTACCAACTTTCCCAGGGCAAAGATGGTCCTGACTGTAGTTCGCATTGGGTCCGGATCACGGCAGATCTGGAGCATGATAGAGGAGGCGAAAAAGAGCTTCCCGGTGCATTCTCAAATAGTCATCACGAACAATGACGAATTGAATAAACTGAAACAGTTCTGTTGTGGGAGGGTCCCTGTTTTGGTTCACCCCTCCCTATACAGGGCTTTAAAATTAACATTCCCTTTGGATGTCGGAGGCTTGTCCCAGGATGGCTCCATCAAGACTGCGATGGGCACTGGTTCCATGGGTGAAGCTGTAGGCATTCTCACTCCGACTATGTTTCAGGGCGACGCCCAACCCTAAGGTAAGTGTCTCACAATGGCTCTGTCGTTAGCAACTTTGAATGGGAGAGGGCTGAGGTCGGAGTCTCGCAGGGCGAGACTCGTACGTGATCTTCAGCATCTCGGTGTGAATGTTTGTTGTCTACAGGAGACCCATCTTATTGCTAGTGACTATGAGAATATTCTGTCGAAGAGGTTTCACCTCTACTCAGCTTATTTTGATAGTCGCTCAAGAGGGGTTTCTTGGCTGATCAGCAGGTCCCTGGCGGCGTCGTGTTCTCTTGTGTTCGCGGATCCGGAGGGCAGGCTTTGTGTCCTGGACGTCACCATAAAAGGAAAGTCTCTTCGCTTCATCGGGGTTTATGCGCCCAACGACCAGGCGGAGCGGGCGTCCTTTTTTCGTCGGGTCGAGCCGTTTTTGACGACACCTCGGCAGGTAGTTTTAGCGGGTGATTGGAACGCCGTCCTTGATCCCAAATTAGATCGTAGTGGGTTAAGATCGGGCTCTTACAACCCGGACGTGAAACCGTTTCGTGATTTTATCGACAGATCTGATCTCGTCGATAAGTTTCGAAACGAACACCCCGGGCAATTAGCGTGGACTTGGACAAATAGGGGCGGCCCGGATTCGGTAGTTCGCACGAGCTACATCGACCGGGTTTTAGTTAGGAGAGTCGACGTAGGGCTCTTAGAGTGTCCAAGTTTTCATTCGATAGTTTACTCGGATCATCGGCTCGTCCAGGTGCGGGTAAACTTAGATAAGCCTAAACCTAGAATGAATAGTTACTGGAAGTTTAACACGTCATTGCTCGACGTGAAGGACTTCCGTGATCAGTTACTGTTAACCATTCAGAGGGAATTGACGGGGAGTGTGCTTGGGAATAAATGGTGGGGACACCTTAAGTCAGTCATCAGGTCGTTTGCAGCTGATTATAGCCGTCGGCTCAATAGAGATAGATTAGCAGCGCAAACGGCAGCTGAATCTAGATTAGAGGGTGCCATCCAGTCGGGAGATAGTGGGGAAGTAGCAGTAGCTAGGGCCGAGTTGGCCTCCTCGCTTATCAAGAAGGACCAAGCTCTGGTAGTTAGGGCTAGGTTGAAGAAAATGTCTGCAGAGGCGACGAACATGGCTACAGAACTCAGGCAAGAGGAGTTGCGCAGCGCGTCAGATCGGTACTTTCCAAGCGTCACATCGCCGGGCGGACGCCGGACGACTACAAACGAAGGCATCTGCGAGGCTTTTCGATCTTATTTTCGCGACCTTTTTACTAGGGAGCCCGGTCTGAGCCCCGCCAATTTCGAAATTCACGAAGTCAGCAAAGAAGTTTGCAGGTATGAGATGGTGGCGGGGGCCAAAATCAATTGCGATAAGTCTGTCGGCTTGCGGTTGGGTGATTGGGAGGGTGTTCCTCTCCCCGGTCCCTTCGGCTGGACGGACGGGCCCGTTAAGATACTCGGTGTCTGGTTCGGGCCCGGTCTTCAGCTAGACACCAACTGGTCGGAGGTTCGGAAGAAGGTCGAGGAAGCAGTTCGCCTGTGGACTCGAAGGAATCTTTCTTTGAAGGGGAGGGCGGAAGTGTGCATTACGCACATCTACCCGATCCTCCTCTACCGTCTTTCGGTTCTCCCACTCCCGTCTACCGAACTAGACAATTTCGTTAAAGAGCTTTTCAATTTCCTTTGGAGAGGAAGAGCTCATTTGGTAAATCGTAGGGTCTGCTGCCTCCATCCTGCCGAAGGCGGTCTGGGAATGCCAAGCGTCGAGACACGTCAGCACATACTCCGCTTGAATTTCCTAGAACGGATGTGTACGCCAAAGGACGATGAGGGCGAATTCTGGAAGGAAGACGCTCGTCAAGCTTTTCCATCCCTGGAAAGTGTGCATTCCGACGAGGTGGACCTTACGAACGGGGAGTTTCGCTCCGTCTCGCCTTGGGCGCCCGGGTTGAAATGTCTCAATAACGACGAGGCATTCCTCACCTGGCTGGTGTTGCGAGGGGCTCTCTGGGTCGGCAAAAAGCTCTGCGCAGCGGGTTTGGCGGTTACAGCCAAATGTGTTCGCTGTGGTGACTGTGAGGAGTCAATCGAACATCCCTTCTTTCACTGCGACGTTGTGCAACCTTTGTGCAGGCTGATTGAAGGCTACATGGTTCGCGTCTTGGACGGAAAGTTTTTTGCCCTGGAAGCCAGTTCCGTTTGTGCCAACGTGGTTCCGTCAATGTCGAGGGATCAGCACTATGTGCTCTTGTGTCTGCTCGGCATTATGCGAATGGTAGTGTGGACAACTAGACAAAAGGAGTTTCACGCGGGTGAGAAGTTTTCCTCCTTGCAACTGGTCTCTTTCTTTAGGCATCAGCTTACGGTTAAGATCAGGGCTGAGAGGGTGCGTCTCTCCACGTCGAAATTCGGCAAAAGGTGGGTGAAAGTTTCACGCTTGGTGCGAGTGAGAGGTGCTGACCTCGAGTGGTTGTTGGATGCAACTTAGGCAAGAGGATTTTGGGACTCGAACCGAAACATCAGTCATCCCGGGACATTTAAGGTAAGATAGGACTTTTTCTTTTTCAGTTTTCGCCTTCTCAGGGCTAAATATTTTCCTTTCAACATAGCTAGTGCATGCAAGTACATAAGTCCCGCTTTTTTGTCCTCCTTTTAGTTATTTGTCTCCCCCCCCACTTTAGGTGACAGATGTCTCTTTTCTCTGGATTTGTTTCAACCCAGTTAATCGAGATTTCTGCCACATTTTTGGAAGGTTCCTACTACTAATATTGTTTTGTTTAGTTTCTTTTACAAACATGTTTTTCATTGTATATAATCATTGGGTTTATTTTTTTCCCGATCCCTCGATAATTGTAAAAATAGAAACTTCATGATAGGGCTTTTCATAGCGAAAATGTGGTATTTTGGTGATTGTGGTGTGATTGTAAGGAGTAAAAGCGTTGTTATGGTGAAAGGAATATTGTAAATACGAATGGGTCAAAGATTGAGACTAGTTAGTTTTGAGATAGGACTAGAGAAGATCAATCTTTTCCCCACCCCCATTTTTAGCCCTCGTGGCACATTTGTACCATTTTGGTAAATAAATAATAGGATCAAAGTGTAGTATCTGTGCTTTGTGATCATCCGGGCTGGCTTCTGTCGAACTCTCTAATGCAGAGAGGAACTCGGAGGAAGCTTTGCCGAAGGGCAAGGTTTCCTTCGGGGAGGTAGACAGGACCTGAACCCGTCAAGGCGGGTTCAAAGGTCATATTTTTGGCCGAGCCTACGGGCTCGTGGGCTACCCACATTAAACCGGCCTTGTGCCACATTTAATCCTCGTGGGTGGATTAATAAATACCAAGCTGCTCGGCCCGGGGGCCTGGATCAAAGTGTAGTACGCTGCCTTTGTGAGCTTCCGGTGCTTTGTCGAGAGTGTTACTCTTCAGCGCGATCCCGTCTCCGCAGTCGATCCGCCCTGGAACACGTATCACCTCTCTGACCGGCTTCGCCAAGTGATACACTTTGGCGCGATCCCGTTTCCGCGGTCGAACCGCCCTGTGAAGTCTATCACTATTCTGCCTTGGCCCTGTTTAGGGACTTCGTCTTCGCCAAGTGATACACTTTGGCGCGATCCTGTTTCCGCGGTCGATCCGCCCGTGAAGTCTTTAGGGACTCCGCCTTCGCCAAGTGATACACTTTGGCGCGATCCCGTTTAGGCGGTCGATCCGCCCTGTGAAGTCTATCACTGTTCTGACTTGGCCCTGTTTAGGGACACCGATCAACCTGCTGCTGTTCCCGTCCATTCTCCCATCCGGCAGTCGACCAGCTACATCCGTTTCGCCGATCAACTCTACATTCGTTTTACCGATACGACCGAAAGCAGCTACCCACTAAACAAAACCAGTCATACCGGACCCGACACCGACTTGAACACATTTCTTCAGAGTACACTCTTGTACAATTGGCATTAATAAAATCGACATTATTGTTTCATAAACCTTCGCCTTTGTCCCCTCATTGTCTTGGCTGTTCACACGTTTCTACTTAAAGCTTGCGGGGGCGACATCCTTATCGGCCCCGCAACAAGATGATAGCTGATCAGTGAAATCGCTAATTAAAGTATACAGAAATATCTAATGGCTGGATATTTTATATTTCGCTGGTGAGCGCATGTAAGTGCTTCCTTATAAGGAAAGCTGTCATTATGCGTTCCATTAACTTTTTATTTGAAAAATTGCATTACAGTACGTGGGAGATCATGGTATTTCACCATTTCCTATTTTTGTTGATCTAAATAACTTTAAACCCTTATCATTCCTGTTTATCCTTGTTCTGTCATTCATTCACACAAACACATTAACTTGGTTACTCACTGTTCTTTTCGGCTTCAATTGCTTTCCATGTCTTTAAATTCTTAGGCTTTATTTCCTGATTATGTCTCACAGAAATTTCAGCTCTCTTTCTGATTGTAGTTCTTATTTTCTTTAAGACTTCCTTATTGTTCACATGTTCTGTTTATGGTATTCGGAGGATTTGTAGGCAGAATCACATCTCTGTCGCTTCAGTTCTCTTTGTGAGGAAATTGTTTCGCATTCACTAATACATAGGAGATTAAATATTACATAACGTTTCAGTAATCTTTTCTTTTTCCAATATGTAACTCACGGAGGATATTTATTTTGCTGATAACCATTCTTACAATAGTTATTTCTTATTTTAATGTGCTACTTTGTTTGAGAATTCTTTCAGCTTTCTCTCTGAGACTTCAATTGACACACTGTCACCTGCGTATATTGTTAAGTTTATATCGGCCGAAAATAAATCCTAGTATGTATTCTAGTTAGGGTCTTAGGGTCGTTTTACTGTATATGTTAAATGAATCCGGTGAGTAAATGCATCCTTATCTTAGTTCTCTTTCGTTTTTTGTGTATTCATTGAACACACTTTCTATCCGCATGCAGTCTAGGCTGCTTGTTACCAGCGGAATTCAGAGATTACTCAAATGTCTTTCCCATCAAGCTTTTCTTGTATTTCAAGTAGGTATTTGTCACTTACCTTATCAAATACTTTTATGTAATCTATGATGCATAAGTAAATTCTCTGTGTATTTGCAGTGATCGTTTTAAGAGCATTCTGGTCGTAGAAATAGTATTTCTTGTTTCAGTGTCTTGTACAAAGCCACACTGTTCTTGTCAGTTTAATTATGCGGCTCATTAAACTGATTGTCGGATTGATTTCGCGTTCATTTGCTCCCTGCTTCTTTAGTCCCCCCCTCCTATCAAGATGCATCTACTGAGGTCTTCCAATATTTCGCAGTTATCAAATATTTCAATTTTGGGGGTTCAGTAATTTTAACGATGATCTTCTAAAGCTGATAGCATCTCTATTATGATCTTATAATACTATCTAGTCCAGCTACTTTGTTAATCTTCGCCACTACCGATATTACCTCAGTTTTTAACAGTAAAGATCCTTCCATGTTTTATGTAATTTAGCTTTTGCCCCTTTTGTAATATTACGCCTGCCTTTTTTTGCATATATTATACAAATAAACGACAAAAAGTCTCGTGCATATTTTAAGGAGAGAAACGTTCAAGTTCAATACAAGGTCTTGGGATTTTCTTGTTGTTTTCATTGGTTCAAATCATAATCTTTCAACTTTAAATTTCTTTCTATAAAAAAAAAGATAAACACTCTTGTGGTTCTTATTATTTTTTTTTTTTAGCAAAATTGAGTAGCATGTTCATTTTAGGTCGACATTTTTGGAAAATAATGACATAACGGTATTTTTCCTGTTTGGAATTCACTTTGTTTTTATTAATAATTATTCTTTTTCTTTCGTATCCATTTAAGAATATTAATTAGTTACTTTCAAAACTTGAGCTAAAACTTTAAAAACGCATTTAAAATAACTTAAATGTTTCCTTTTTAATAAAATTTTGGTCCTATTTGAAAGATAATAACCTAAGCTAATCAAGCTAAGCTGATTAAGCTAATCAATAAAAAAGAAAAATAATTTTATGCATTTCAATAAGTCTTTCAGACATTTCTAAAACGTTCTTACAGTCAGTTTATCATCGCTCTGCCGTTTTAATTGAAAAATGATGATAAAGAATATTAGTTTCAGAGAAAACTACTAAAATTAATAATTAAGTAACAGAATATTGAAAAATAATAATTATCATATATTTAATCAAAAAAGGTAGGAATACATTTTTAATTTTATAAATAAAATTATTTTTTATAAAACTAAGTAGATTTTTATATTAATAAGAATATGAAAATATAAAAAAATATTGTAAAAATATTTCTTATCCTTTGCATTCATTCTTAACCATCCTGTTGAGAAATGTGCCACTGAAAGGTTTCTCCTTTCGTGTCAGCACAGAAATACCAAGTGAAACCACAATCTTCTACTTCTCTTCTGTTTGTTCAGCTGCTATAGTCCACAGGAATCACTTCTTTCCGCGATACCAGAGCAACAGGTCCGATTATAACAGACGCCTTGTAACCTATCTGAAAGAGGCAAAGTCACAATTCGCTTGTAGATTGAAACACCGTATATCCTCTCAGAATTTTATTTTTGGAGATTACTGGCAGCTTTGTAAGAGTGTAATGGACAAGAGAAAATCCTCAGTCCCCCCCTCTTCAATAAATTTGAAGTGTTGTCATCAGCTGCAGATAAAGCAAAATTTTGCTCGCAAATTCTGTCCCAACTCCACTCTCGAGATTTGGAGTTTCTCAACCTTATTTCACTCTTAGAAAAGAGGCTCTACTGAGTGATATGCACGTAACTCCGTCATTGGTATCATTTATAAGTTAGATCTTCACGAGATTTTCAGTATCCCTTCAAGTATCTTAAAAACTGTGCTCTTGAACTGGCTACTATTCTCTCCAAACATTACAATAAATGCCTTGCTTCCTTTTGCTTTCCAGCTCGTTAGAAGTCCTCTCCTGTAGTTTCTGTCTAAGAATTCTAGGAACCTTCTGCTCCCTCGAATCGTCACCCTATTAGTCTCTTACATCTTTTTCGCAATGTACTAGAGGTTCTAATTAGAATTAGATAAGCATCTTACTTCGTACGGCCTCCTCTCGGAAAAAAAAATACGACTTTCGTTTCACAAGGTCTGTCGCCGATCTGTTAATGGTTATGACTGAATTTGTCTCTCAAACTTTAGATAAGAACGACAAAGCTCGGGCTATGGCTCGAGATATCTTAAAGGCGTTCAACAGGATTCAGCATGATGACCTTCTCTACAAGTCTCTGGACGAATATGTGACTTAATCCAATCGTGTAACGAAAGTCGTTTTTAACAGAGCTGCTTCTAGTTCACATGAATGGGGGGGTCCCGAGGGCTTTATCCTTGGACCTATGTTATCGAAAATCTTCTATCATACAGCTATTTACTCCTATCTTAGTAGCAAGGCCGACAATTCCGACAAAGTAAAACTAGAAACTTCTCTCGAAAATGACCTCCAGTCAGTGGATAACTGGGGCAAGGAATGCCGTGTAAATTTTAACGCCTCCAAATACGAAAATGTTTTAATTTAACCACCATAGAAAAACTTTGCTGCCTGTCATCAGCATAAATAATCAGAGCAACACTCTGTTCCTTCTGTTTTCCACTGACATGAAGTGGAGTGATTATATTGAATTACTTGTTAGGTCTACTGCTAGGAAATTTGTGCCAGAAAAAGTTCGCGTCAAAATCCATTTTGCATATTTATAAATCTACCATTTGTTCGTGTGTAGAATACTGCTGTCATGTCTGGTCTGTGGTTTCTACTAGATATCTCGAAATTCTTACCAAATTCAAAGAGTCTGTAATGTAATCGATCCTGACCTGGCATTTTTACTTCAGTCACTTTCGCATCGATGTGACGTGGCTTCCCTTTGTCTTCCTCCCTTCTCATATCTTGTGTGTACTTTAATTTTTTTTTAGGGTAGGGGGTCGTTAAACTTTTTTTTACATTAAACAAAAATACCTGAAGCTATTTTTTCAGTAAAAAAAAAGAAGAAAAATCAAGTGTGAACATACGTATAGAACAAAAAAAATATTCTTAAACTATTGGTTATATAAGTTAAAGAAAATTTATTTTTAACGAATTCTGCTGGTCTTCCGTATTTCTTTATGCATTTTTTACGTTTTCGCGTGCTTTTTAGTTACAGAGTTTTTCATACCGTGCGTAAATAAAACGTTATTTCCATTCTGTTTTAACTAAAAGATAAGCATTATTTTTAGAAAATCAAGCTTAAATTTACTGAAAGACTTCGAAACATATCATTCGGACAAATGTTGAATTTTAAAGAGATTTTTAAATTGTTTTGTTTACTTTTTCTTATACAATTCCTGTTCGATGGGTAACAAAAAACTTGCCAAGGTTTTAAAAAATCCTGATCGATAAAACAATTAATGCAGAATGAAATTCAATAAAAATAATCTTGAATATTGAAAAGTGAATAACGAGCATAATTGAAGTGGGTAAAAAATTGCAATAAATTGTTTATAAATATTATAAATGTTAATTGATCTAAAATTATCTATAAAATTCATCTTGAAATTCCTATTCATATTATTATTTGAAACAGTTGTATCGAACGAGCTAGGAATTACTGTCTCAATAAACAATAAACAGACGTTGACATTTAAAATTCCTTTGTGTTCCGTAGATTGTGTCGGCACACCGATAATAAGTGCTTAGAAGCAAGCAATATGTGAATGCAAATATAACATGAGTTTAATGATAAACTTATTAGAGATTGTTGCAGTTCAGTTACCCTTCCCCCAAATTGCTTTGTGGCAGACAAGCCTGAGTCAATTTGCAGATGCACTTTGGTAGATATACTATTATCGGTTTCGTTCGCATCTTGTATCTTGTACACCAGGTGCCTCTTTATCACAGGATTGTCACCAATAGCGTATTGACACAATTTAGCACTCCTAAGAGTTTCATTTATTTCGAAAAGCACATGACAAGCTTGACTTAGAATCGATTTCTATAAGACCACCAGCGAGCATGTATTTATTTATGATCTGGTCGATCGACTGAATCCGTTTACTGAACATTTTCTACTCAAGAAACTATTTTAATCCACTGAATAAGTCTTTGTGAAAACAACTTAGTCTCAAGGATATTTCGAGATCATTTCTGATTTCGACCGAGGAAGTAATTTTTCATCATTTTCGCTCGATTTGACGAGTGGATAAAAGACCATACCCCGTTATACTAAGTTATCAAATTATCACCATTTCAATATTCGGATTCTATTCTTTAATAACCTGTCAATCCATCTAATTCCTCTTAGCTAATTAACTTTTTAAATTAAATCTAATTCTTATTTCATTCTAATAATCATTAAACATAATGAAGCCTTCTCTCTTGTTTTTCCCCAGTTCTACGCCATAAAACCTTACCTGTCTACATTTAACCCTGTTTGTAATCTGCAATTAAGTGTTCATGTGCTCTACTAGTGTCAATTTGGGAATCTACTAGTGCCAATTTAGAAATCTACTAGTGTCAATTTGGAAATTGTCAGACCTTGTTTGAGAAGATCATTCAAGTGTAATTTTATGATTTCTGACGTTCCCAATCTTTTACTGGGATTCTGTTTTCAGAATAACTTTGATTTGACAATAGATTGCAAAAATAGCCTCATCCACGATGATGTAACGAAAAGAAAAAATGAACTTTAAAGTGTCTTCTTCTCACGTTTATTTGGCGTTGATAAATGATAGTGTGTAGTTTGATAAAAGTCAGCAAAAATTAAACAAATCTCGACACATAACCTCACGAGAAGATTAGTGAGAAATACTTTGGTAACTAAAGAACTGAGGCATGCATATTTCTCATTTTGCCATTGAGGTGTGCAAGGAATTTATAGAGAAGAACCACATACATTATATTCGTGTGTCTCCATACCATCCGTCCAAAAAAATCTACTGACAGGAGACGCCAAGTTTTTGAAAATGATGTAAAAGCATTTTCGAAAGACACAATCAGTTTCAGATGTTCAAAAGATAAAAAATCTGTTTAGAATCATTAACAATTAACATAATTTTTATTTATTTGGCATGATTTTGAAGCATTCATTTTTTTGTGATTAAGTATAAGGGAATTCCAGAGAATTAGAAATTTTCCCAATAAAGAAATCAGCTGCTATATGAAAGAATGGATTTAGATAGCTAATTACTAATTTTTTGGGTAACAGATGGAATGATGCCAATTAAAATCATTACTTTGATCATCCAAAGCCAACTGAATAATTTATCTTCTGGATAATGTAATATTTCATGAAAAAGAAAAACAGGAGACTTTTGTGTGGTTCTGTTTATGATAAGACACATTTTGCCTTTGAAAAATATTTGCTTCCAAATAATCGTTCCTCGGGAAGGTTCAAAATAATTTCCAGAGATTACAATGTATAAAATAAAGCATTGCATATCAACGATGTCATCATATTTCTTTGTGCTATCTTATGTAGAAAATCTAATTATATTATTTCTTAGATTTTAGGCCTTTAGTTCTCGCTCGAAACTTTTTTGTTAAAATTTCTTAGTGATATTTAATAAAAAGAGAAAGTAAACATTTAAATGTGTCACTTTAAATGTTTCAAATTTTTTTATATGATCACAAATTGTGTAAACGAAATGTTAAGAAAATATTAAAGAAATGGTTGATCATTTTAAAATAAATATTTCAAATGATAAAAGAAGATAAAAAAATGATAAAACAAAAATACAAAAAGAAGTCATGAAACATGGATGAAATTTGATAATAATTGCTTTATTAATATTTTTCAGTCAGGCAAAATAAATTTGTTTCTTTGGAGTCCTTTTGCACTTGGAGACATTCTGAAAAATATAAATGAATTCATTAGGGAAGAAAACAGTTTTTCGAGAATTTATATTGATCTATAAAATCAAAATTCAAAATAATTTCTTTTTGAAAATTAATGAAGTAAATCTTTTTGCTTGGATGAAATCCTTAACACTGAAAGAAGCTCATTCAACCATGAAAATATAATAAATAAAATTGAAATGGCAGAAAGCAACAACTAACAACAAGAAGTAGTGTGATAAAACCACTAAGGCACATTGAGGAGAGAGACATAAAAAACAGGATTCAAGGAGACAGAAGATGACGATTGATGTTGCATTTAAATTTTTGAAGATCGTAGTTGACAGGAAAGCAAGAAGCCAGAAGAGAATTCCACAAGCAAGAAGTGCAAAATAAGAAACCATCAACATAGAACTTATCAGTAATAACCCCCCGCCCACAAACCTGAAATGTAGCAGAAACATCAGTTAACTGGACGGAACCAATGCGGGACTATAATAATATAAAACATTGATTCATCCCAAGCACTCACACAAACACACACTCAGACACAACAACAAATACGAAAAACACACCCCAAACGAAAAGCACCGTGCATCCACCAGAGAACTGACATCACTGGCCACCTAACGCGGAAGTGGAGGGGAAATTAAACCAATTAAGGAATGGGGACAGAAATAAAAGCGGCAAATGAGCATACATACCCTAGCTAAGTTAACTGAAAGAAAAACAAAAAAAAACAACAAAAAACAAAAAACAAACTAAAGATTCAAAACAACCCTAGACTAGCCTAATTTTGGGAAGAGTTGCCTAAGTTCAACCCAGGTAGAACAATATCCAGATGCCTAACCGGTATCAAAATGCCACTTCAGGTCAGCCCCTTTCACTCAACACAAACGCGCCAGATTCACCCTCATTTTGACAAATTCTGATGAAGTGAGCCGCCGCTTTTCCGTCCCAATCTTGATTTTAAACTGATGCTTAAAGTACAATATCAGTTGGGAAGAAATGAACTTCTCGCCTCCATAGAATCCCTTCTGAAGTGTCGTCCAAATCACGACTCTCATAACACCTAATAAGCAAAAGAACACGTTCATTTAGCCTTTGTCAACGGCGGTGTCACTTTGCTACAAACAGAACAGGCCTCAAGGACAAAGATCTTTCATTGCAGCATGTGAACCATGATGCCTTCAACAAACTTGCACAACGGCGCTACCACCCTGCAATCAAAGAAGGCATGGCCTAGGTTCTCGACTTCCCCATCACAGAGTTGGCAGAGTTGGCGATTTCTCCAATCCTGCTGAACAAAGTCTTTTGGTGACCCAGAGGGCCCCACGAATCACCAGACAGGTAAGTGATGCCTCATCGTTGTTGAGGCATTTCAACCAGGGCGCCCGAGGCTATATTGAGTGAGCCTCCTGCTTCGCAAGACCGAGATCATCAATCAGCTCATTACGAACGGGCCCCTTGACAATTGATATAATGCCCTACGAGACAACGCCTGGACGTTGGAGAAGCCATCCGACGCCCATAAGATGCGTTTTAGAGCAAGCAACATTCGCGATAGAAGGAGAATTCGGCTCGGGGTAAACGGTGGGCCTCCTCCTCGCTCGAGTGCACACTTCTCAGGGATGGGAAGTTCTTACAGGCGTCTTCCGATTCGCGACACATTCGGTCTAGGAAGGCGATGCAAAGCATATATTGACGAATCTCATTGCTAAGCATATCCAGACCGCCTTCAGATGGATGAAGGCAACAGATCTCCCGAGAGACTCTGGCGGACTTGCCTCTCCACAAGAAGGAAAACAAGAGCCTCACTATCACCAGTAAAGTGTCAAACGGAAGTGGAAGCACAGAGAGTCGATAAAGGAGAATCGGGTAGATGTGTGAAACACTTCCGCCCTCCTCCGAAACCACAAATTAATTGCGATCTCGGCCTTCCCTTGCACCTCCGACCAATTCATTTCTAACTGGAGATCAGGACCGAACCAGACGCCGAGAATCTTGACTGGCCCATCTGTCCAGAGGAAAGGACCGGGAAGAGAAACTCCCACGCACCCAACCGCAAGTCAACCGCGATTGATCTTGGCCCCAATCACCATCTCATACCCACTGATTTCTTTGCTGACTTCGTCAGTCTTGGCTCTGCTCGACACAAGAAACGTCATCAGCATAGGCAGAATACTTAGCCGAGGTGGTAGCATCAGGTAGGGGAATTCCGCGTAGGACGGGATTCGTCTTTAAATTGCGAAGGAAAGGTTTCAAGGCAAGAACGTAAAGCAAAGGCGAAAGCGGACAACCTTGACGAAAAGGCTCCGATCGTACCCCATTCACCTCCACCAGAGCACCGGGAGTCGCATACAGAAGTCGGATCCGGGTGCGAAAGTATGGCCCAAAAACGGCCGCCGAAAGGACAGCCTCCAGAAATCGATGGTCAACTCTATCGATGGTCAACCCTATCGAAGATCTTGAACTGATCTAAATCAGTGCGGCTTCACTGTCGACTTGCTCGATGATCAAGCGTACCATATGAAGGTTGTCCTGAATAGTCCTACATTTCACAGCACAAGTCTGTTCAGAGCTAATCAGACTAGACAGGACAGCCTGCAAACGGTTCGCTAAGATCTTAGCCAAAATCTTTAACTCTGTTTTTAACATAGTTAAAGGGCAAAAGTTACCTAACCCATCCCCACCGTTCTTGTCTTTGCGTAACAACTTAATCACGCCCCTGGTGAAGCGTTGGGGTATAAACCCTTGCTTCATCCTGTTGCCGAAAATTAGTGCTAGCAAAGGAACAAAAACGGGTGACTGCCTCAAGTATACTTCATAAGGAAGGCCATCTAATCACGGAGATTTGTCCAGGCCAACATGCTTCAGCGCTTCCCAGATTTCAGACTCTGTAATAGAACCCTCGCACATAGCCGCTTCAGCTGCCTCAAGTCAGAGAAAGCCAGTTAAATAGGTGTCGTGAAAAGTTCCTTAAAGTAATCACGAAAAGCCTCAAATATGCCCTCGTTTGTAGTCACGGTCCACTTATCTGGCAATGTAACGCATGCGGTATATCGCCGAGATGCATTCCGAGCTTCCTCTACGCGCAATTCAGCGACCATATTCGTTGCCTCAGAAGACATTCTTTTTAACCTAGCCCTAACTACGAGAGCTTGATCCTTCTTGATAAGCAAGGAGGCCAACTCTGTCTTAGCTGAAGCTACGTCCCCACTATCACGGGATTTTATTGCCCGATCAACTTTCTGCTCACAAGCCGTTTTTCGCCGCTAATCTATCTAGATTGAGCCGACGACTATAATCAACAGCAAACATTCTAATTTTGGATTTTAAATTATCCTACCAGGGATTCACAACCATAGCCCCTGTCAGTTCCCTCTGTATCATTAGTAGCAGCTGGTCCCGGAAATCTTGCTCACCAAATAATGATGAGTTTAATTTCCAGTAGCCAGCCATCTTAAACTTAGGCTTATCTAAGTTTACACGGACCCGGACGAGCCTATGATCCGAATAAACTATATAATGGAACCTTGGACACTCTAAGAGCATTACATCGACTCTCCTAGCTAAGACTCGGTCGAGGTAGCTAGAACGCACCTCAGTAAACGAGCCGTCACTATTAGACCAAGTCCACACTACCTCCCGAGGGTGTTCATTCCGTTACTTGTCGATAAAGTCCAAAAATGGTTTAACGTCCCGGTTGTTAGTACCCGAATTTGGCCCTATACGATCTATGTCGGGGTCAAGGACGGCAGTCCAATCCCCCGCCATAACTACCCGACGTGATGTCATCAAAAACAGCTCGATCTGCCGAAAGAAAGCAGTCGGCTCAGAATGGACATTGGGCGCATAAACCCCAATGAGACGAAGAGCCTTATCCTTTATGGTAACATCCAGCACGCAAAATCTGCCTTTCGGATCTGTGAAGACAAGAACACACGCAGCCTTCAAAGACTTCAAAGAGCGTCCATCAAAACATACGGAATGGAGGGAAAACCCCCTAGACAGAATGCCTTCATAATTGCGAGAAGAAAAACGGGTCTCTTGCGCACAACATATATTCACCCCGAATCGCTGAATATCACGAGTGAGCCTCGTCTTGTGAGACTCTGACCTCAGGCCTCAGACCTCGAGCATTCATACTTGATAACCAGAGAGCCATAATAAAACCGATTAGGGTTGCTCTCCTGCAGTGACAATGGCGTCCAAAAAGGTAAAATAAATGAAAACTTGACCAAAACAGAGTTTGATGTTCAAAAAACAAAGTTCACAAAGTGGCAGTAAAACATGTGTGGTAGCAATCACCCGTTGAATTCAGTCTGCAAAAAAAGAACTCTCCTCACGGAGGTACCAAAGAGGAAAAGCTCATCAGATCAGTTACTACGAAAGTATTTATAGAAAAGGCACAGGGAAGCTACAGCAGTGGGAAAGTAGCTGAGATGCTAGATTAGGACTGCTAACATTGCAGATTCTAATTTAGTTTTTCTCAAGAATCTCTCGATATAAAACAGAAGCACTAGACCAGATGTGGCAAAATTATCTGATGCACAGACGAGTGATTGACTTATAAATGTCCAAGATAGATTATGGCAAGAAAAACTGATAGCAGACATAGCAATTGATTCAATATAATCACTTCACTTCATGTCAGGGGAAAATGTTAGACTGAGAGGTTGCAGTGAGTTACACTTCTTGAAGTAAGCATCAGCCATATTGATGGAAGGCAAAAAAACTTCTCATATGATTAAAGGAGAGTAGTTTTGTTTGGGAGATATTAAAATTAACAAGCCATTTCTTGTCTCAGTTAACAACAGATTGATGGTCATTTTTGAGATGAGCTGTCAAATTGACTTTATTGAACCTATCATACTTTAAACAGGAGTAAGTAATGATTACATTGGAAAGGTCATTGAGGAATATTAGGAATAAAGTAGGTCCATGGATAGAGTTCTGAAGGACACCCATATTAATGTAAAAAATCTAGAAAAGTGTCTGTCCAAGATAACATACATATCACGATTGGGTAAGAAAGGTTGAATCAAATCAAACATTCATCAGGAAACACCATAATCCTTTAACTTGTGAAGTAGACCAGCATGCCAAACTCTGTCAAATGCCTTTGAGGTATCTAGGGCAACAGCCCAGGCTTCATCATTCTTAGATAAAGATTAACAGACATTTTCAGCAACAACCACTAACACATGAACAGTAGATGCAGAGAAGCAAAAGACATATTGTTTGTCTGAAAGAAGACTTGCAGTGTGAGACACTTAACCAATTCAGAGTTGATTAAGACCTCTAGTTCTTTGCCAAAAAGAAGTAGAAGACTAATAAGTTGAGGGATCAGATGGTTCACCTGAATTCTTAAAATCAGAAAAGGCCTTATTATAGGCTGTGGTATTTTAAAATAGTATAAAGGAAGTATTAAGAAAAGTCTTAAAAAGTCTTCTTAGGCTCCAATATAAAAGTAATTTTTGCACCTGAGGTGACTGCTTTTACATGGGTCTAAAATATCCATCATCAAAATTGTGACCTTCATTTCAAATCCCATGACTTCATATAGAGGCCTCACAATTCCTAATTTTAAATGATTTTCTTCCTTCCTTTTTTGAGTAGCAGGGGATTTTGCACTGTGAGATTCAGAGAAACCTCTTGACTACTTCTCATATGTCTGGGATTAAATACATAGAAACACCTGTGAAGTCTTTGAAGGAAGCCATTGGTTGAAGTAAAAATGGAAATCCCTATCTGTTTGTTAGTGACCATGTGGAATCTTTTTCCTTCTGAATATGATTGAATAAAATCTGGTAATGTATGTCTAAAAGAGAAATTTTTTGAATACCCCCAAAGAAAAAGATCTGAGTAGAAATGTTACTACCACCAGACAAATAAATTGGACACTGTTTCATTTCTTTCTTGTTCTGTTTGCTTTTGCACAACTCATTTTAACACTTAAAATGATTTCTAGTACAAATATTTGAACTTGCTTTCATTATACAAGATTATTTAAAAAATATCCAATATTGAGCTGACAAAATTTCTTTGTGTTTCATGTTCGTAAATTTTATTTGTAATATGGATATACACCCATGAACATATGCAAACCGCCATCTCAAATTGGTAATGTCAATGCTGGAAAATATAATACTCTGATAATTTAATCCAATCCATTTTTAATACAACTATCTTTTCACAGAACACAGTAAAATGACATTCAACCACCTGTAAAATATCCTTAAACCTCAGTTCACAAGCAAAAAACTACATTAGTAATTAAAATAATTTCAGAGAAAATTGGAAATAATAAAGTTTCTGGTATATTCTCATACAAATCAGAAATTAAAAAGTGAAGAATTTGCAGAAATAAAATGAAAATTAAGAAGGCTGTGCATGTCTGATATTTCTCAATTTTTAAGAAAGGAATTATTCTTGATAATAAAATATTTACATATTTTACTTACCTTAAGAACAGCGATTACATGCACAACTACAAATCTGAGGATAATACATAACTGTCTCTGTCTGTTCAGGGCCACACAGAGCAATTACTTCCTTCATTTTGGTAGCTTTTCCTTGGCAGCACAAGCAATGATTCTCATACACTATGTCTGAATCAGAAACTGGCTTTTCAGTTAATAAAGCTGGCATCGAAATACTATCACCACACTTTCCAGAACAATAAGTGATCTTCACTTTTTCAATTGATCGGCAGTTGCTGCTAATATTTTCAAGACTTACAAACATTGATTTCAACTGACACTGGCCCTCTGAAAAGAAAGAATGTCAATATTTTTGTTTAATTAGGTTTCATGTAAGCTAAACTTCACTGATTTTTTATTCACATTGGGAATAATTTACTGGAATATTTAATTCATCTTTAAATGAATTTCACAGTTTATGATTATTTGTAAAATGTGCCGTTCAGGGACTAAATAGTGGTGTATGAGTGTGAGTTCATAACGCTAGTGAATAAAGCTTCAAGAGGATCTTGCTAACATTTATGCAATAACAAATAACAATAATGCAGAGCTTTACATATTTGACAAAAAATTCAACAAAAACTGAGATGAAATCCACAGAAATTTTTAAAGAGGGAAAAATTGAATAAAATAAAATGCATAATTTAATAAAAAGATAAAATTACAAACTTACGAGATTTTGGCCTGCATACTGGACAGCAAGGATCAGATTCAAGATAGAATAATTCTTCACCCTAAAAGTAATAACAAAAATTATTATTTTAGTTAATTTTTCAAAGAAAAATCGCCATTTTGAAAACTATAATTTTACTTCCATTCACAATTTTAAGTTGCTGTGACATTGCAGTGATTTCATAAAATAAAAAAAATCTAATTTCCATGACTTCATAGAAAAAAGGAAACTGTCCTATTGGCAGGAAATTTAGAGAGTACCTCTTTTTGCTGGTCCCTCATAAGGTGAGCACGCAGAATTGAGCAGCTTCAGAAATGAAGACCACAGACAAGACAACTTACTTAAATATTGCTTTCTCATGTTTAATATTGTCTCTTACTGATAGACTTATCACTTCCAAATAATCTATTCATTCACCAACACATTTACTAACAACCACATTACAAGAACTTTTTTATTCCATTGAACTTGTACAACTAAATCCTTTTGATCCTTCTCATTATATATATATATATATATATATATATATATGATAAATGTCTCACTTTGTTGTTGCAATGAATATATGTTATATTTTATTAACCAAAAATAGGAAGCAAGCATAGCTCATTATAACAACCTAAAAAAACAATATAATTTATGATAAAGTTTAGTTGTAAACAAAAGTAGTAAAATGGACTTAGAAGCAAATGACCTTGACTTATTGTAGTGCAGAAAATGGGGCAAAAACATTTTTTGTTAAAAATTCCCACACCTTAATGGCCAGATATGAAAATAATTGCACTAAAAAGTAACAAACAGAGAATTTTACTAGTTTACAAACTATTAAAAAAAGAAAGAATGCATAGCAATAAAAAAAACAAAAACAAGAATGTCAACAATAAAAAAGAAAGAAAGACCAAGCAACAATAAAGTCCTGGAAAAGGTGTTTTTATAAGAATGCATATATCTTTGAAAAAAACCTGTAATTATTTATTTTATCATTTTTTATATTTTTTTAATATTTGAATTTAAATAAATTTTTAAATTGCAAACAAGAATTTTTGATATTTTCTGAAAAAGTAGTGTTTTCTAAACCACCACTGATTTGAATAATTTGGTTTTGTATGTCATTTGACAAATCTCCATGAAGAAAACAAAAACTGAGCTTATAGCTACAGATTAGAAAATGGAGATGAATTTTAAAATTGCTAATTGATGAATTTATTTCACCACAGATAAGCATTAAATAAAAGGTTGAACATAAACTGATGACAATGTTGCAAAAGAATTCTGATCACACATTTATTAATATTAATAATATGTATAGTATAGAAGCAATGATCAAATCTTTTGTTTCTATAGAAATTAAAGCTGAAATTAAAATCTAGAAGGAGCATATATGTGTCTGGTTGGTTTGTGGGTTAGGAGAATCTACTTACTGCTGTGCATGATGGAAATTGGCAGATTCGTGTACATTTCACTTGACCGCCAATGCATTCACATTTTGAACAGTTGTCCTTTGGATCTGTCCAGATTTCTTTTGCCTAGTAAAAAAAAAAAATAGTTTCGAAATTTAATTTAATCTTTTGTTAATCATCAATACTTAAATAATCTTTAGAAATATCACATTTACTAAGGAAAGAAAAATTTATTGAACTAAGTTGAAACATTTTGAAAACTTTCTGTATGATAGCTTGATAAATTGTTTTTTTAACAGTTGAAAAGAATGAAGACTCCAGATGTTATAAAATATTTTTAACTTTAAAAAATGTTTAATTTTTAATTTTGCAACTGAATTAAAAATTAAAGAATAGGAATGGGGATTTTATGAGTAACATTTGCAGAAACTCACTCTTTTAATTGTTCCTTCAACTTTGCAGGTAAGTTCACATTTATTTTGCTCAATACACTTGCCATTGGTATCCCTGAACATACCATCTTTACACTTGCAGCCATACTTGAGGTTATCACAGGCAGTCTTATTCACTGGCACTATTCCTTCTTCACATTTGTATTCACAGCCGGCCACCTCAGACCATTCTTCAGAAGCACCGCATGCTTCAAAAAATAAATGCATAATGAAAACAAGGGATCTAGGTAGTTAAAATTTAGATATTTTAATCAGTATGTTTCTATTTATGATTTTGAAGTAGCTTTTATTTCATTAGATTCTATTTACTTTCTGTTATCATAGCCAGTAAAAATATATTCTCTTCTTACAGTTCTAAGGTTGATGTGATAATTGAAATCCTATAAGTCTTGTTTGTTAATGAAGTATTGATTAGCTTCAGTTCTACTCAATAATAAATGATTGCATTCATGCTCAGTTTTCATAATTTCTGGTCAAATTGATTAACACACAGTAGTAAAATTTGGTGGTAGTAGCATTTTTGAAGAAGCAGCTAGAATGAGCTCCCAACAGGACTTGTATTAGGGTGACTGTTTTCAATTGTTTCAGTCAATGGAAGCTAATTTTTATTATTACCTATAAGCCAAATTAATCTTCTCAAAACAACTTGTGCTAAATTTGACCATTGTTCTTTCTAATTGTTAATGCTTTTTAATAAAAAATGGATTGACACAAGCCTTTAAATAAATGAGCAGTTGCATTTCTTGTATTGCTTAATTTTTATTCTGTGAAATAACATGATGAGTGTTACAAGTGGGAAACCTCATCCAACCATCTTTTTTTTACCACAGCCATAATATCAGGTTATTCATTTCCTCTTCCTTCTCTCTTCATTATTTTTCTGAACATATTTATATCCCACTGATACAGTTGACTTGATAGTAAGATAAATGTAATATTTATTAATATTTTGTTTTTGGAATGATAGAAAGTATTTTCATTGTTACACATCTTAGAACTACTATACTCTTTATTATCATTTTTATACAACCTTTTCAATTAATTTGTCAATGTTGCCTCAGGTAGTCATGAGAAATCTTTTAGTAAGACATATGAAAAATATGTTAAAAACATACAAGATGAAGATAATCTGAAAAATGAAAATAATTTCTTCATGAAATAAAAAGTAATGCGATTTTGTTTTTAAAGAGCTTCAATTTTATAAAAAAGTTTTACATACTGCATGTGTTGTTCAGGTCACAAGACTTTGATTCCGTAATCTCTTTGCATAACAGATTGTGAATTTGTGCGGGAGAAACTTGGAAAACTCTTCTACTTATTCCTTTATTGCAGACGCCTTCACAACGAGACCAAGCTGACCATGAGCCACAATTGACTAAATAGAAAATAAAAGAAGCAATCAACTATGAATTTCCACCTAGAGAAAGGTAAACTAAAAGAGAAATATCACAAAATAAGTTCTGAAGTAAGAGTCATTTTAATTCAGTATGAAATTACTTTTGAATGGTAACCAATGACTTTAAATATGTATACTTAGCTGCACCTGGATAATAAGTAGAAAAAAAAAAGACATTTTATATACAAAAAGAAGAAAAAAATTGATGGAAAGTGTTCCTATTCTACTTGGATAATTTTGCTTTTGACATTGTTTTCAATTCTGAAGGCCAATTTACAGAAAAGAGATTGTTGAGACCTGTTGCCATGATTTATACAATCTCTATTGTTCAGTGCCATTGTTTGGATGGCATATGTGATTCCTCATGCCCATTGGTCTGTGTCATGATCTAGAACCCTTCATAGCATTTGCAGGGTAAATAGAATTATTTGTCATTTCATCATTTTGAAAGTAGATCATACTACATTATACGATATTAGCAATCCTTGGTCTGTCTATATTCTTCCTTGTCAACTTCCATAGCATAATAGCAATGTGAATTTTGTCAATTAGGCAGAGGTATTTTCTCAGGGATTAAATGTAGAGTTAATTTATATAACCTTATAGTTTACTACTACTATTTTTGTTTACTATTAAATCACTTGACAATTTATATTGTTCAGTTTTTATTCTCATTATTTTGAAAGTTGACTTTCTCTTCATGTTATACTTTTTGAAACTACATTTTTAATAATGTAATACTTACCATCACAAGGCTGTATTGCACAAGTCTGCTGAGTATACAGTTGGGGAACAGAACAAGAAGAGAACTTTGCTTCTTTTCGTGTCCTTGTTTGAATCCCTGCACCACAAGTTTTACTGCAGGTTGACCAAGCTGACCATGGTTCATACATACAGCCTAAAATTAATGAAAAAATATTTTTTAATTTTAATCAAACTTTAATATTCAGTAACTTTCTATCATGTTCAATAATTTCAAGCATTTTAGCTGAAACAAGGTTTTATCTACAATTAAAGAAGCAAGATTATTTAGAATGTAATAGTGGAAAAATAAAATTCCGATTGTGTTTTTTACTTCTATAAATTCTGTTATAAAATATTTGGGATTACCAATTATTCATTATTTTAGATGAAAGAAGTTCAGCATAATAAAATTAGGTTATGGCTTCATTAACAAATTATGATAGAAAACAGTTTTTAATTTTCACTAAGTTACATGGTAAAAATGAGGCATTCCTTGTCGTACAAATTCTGGCTTTGTTTTTATGAATTTAATTGCCTGTGGCAGATGTAGAATTAATTTTTAAAGAGAAGATATTTTAATGCATGCTGAGATAGAAGAATAAATATATGTGGGTAGTTTAATTTCAAACTTTTGCTTTTGTAAAATGAATTAGTTCAGAAACTTTCATCTGGGAAAAAAGATTTGAATTATAAAGAAAAAAGGTCTTTTTAAAAGTTTGCTATAGAAAATAAAGTTTTGTATTCAAAATGATTTGTGATTTTGTGGTATCAAGATATATTTAAGTAGGTGTGTATTTTGTTGTTTAATTTGCTATTGTAAATCTGGTTATTCTACTTTTGTGTCTCACATTTTAGATTGTCCTTTCATCATAAAATTTATTTTCCACTTGTGAAAATCTGTTATTAACAGAGAAACCATGAGGACTCATTTTATAAGCATTTAAATTGAGAAACAATGCAGGAAGGAATATCAAAGTAGGAAAAATACTGATTTGATATTTAGAAAAGATATTAACAGGTAAACAATACACCATCGTAATTTTCATTCTGGTTATGAGCATATTCTTCCTTGATAAAAGCTTACAAACACCATTAATGGTGAATTGAAAAAGCTATAAAAGAAAACACTTGGAGGTTTTCCTCTGTTTTGATTGTAAAAAAGAAGGTAACAATTGGATAAATCAACAATGACCCATTTCTGAAATGGGATGAAAAATGTAACGTTTATGATGATTATAAAGACACCTTCCTTTTGTTAAAAATGCAGTTTTATTTTTCTCTATCAAAATTTGACATTTTATGTGATACAAGCTAATAAGAAGTCATCAAGCAAAAGGTAAGAAGGTAGAAAAATCTGACACTGATCTCTGATCCTTTGGGGAAAAGAAGTGAAAATTGGTTCAGTGATCATAAAAGACAACAACATTATTTAATTTCTAGGAATTATGGTTTTGTAAAACTCCAGCTTTGGAGAAAAAATTTATGTGAAATGTCTTCAAGTCACACTCACATTTGCCCTGTTGGTTGCACTGCTTGAATTCAATTGTATTTCCTGTACACATTTCCCCACCACAACGAGGAAGAGGTTTTGAACAAGAACGTGTTCGGCTTCTCACACCCCCAGGCGAACATGAACGACTGCAGTCACTCCATGCAGACCATTCTGTCCAGTTTCCATCAGCTAGTTGAAAAGAAAAGAAAAAAAGTATAGCAAAGAATTATTTGGAAGCAAGTTTTCATTGAAGAGACTATTTTTAAAACTGCAAGTATGGAAGGAGAGTTCTTTACCTTTTGCTCGGGGTTGTGCATAACATTTAAGTGATGCAGATTGGCAATAACTGAAAAATGAAAAGCATTTCCAAATAAGAATTAAATGATTGAACTGCAGCTAAAGATAAAATCAAGTGAATGCAATTTGTTAATTCATAAATCTTTGGGGTAAATAAATAAATAAACTAAATTCTATCATGTAAAATTACATTTCAACTGTTGTTATATTGCAAAAATGATTATATAATTAAGTTTTATACATGTTTTAATGCAAGTGAGGAGATTTGCATGACATTTAAATAGTAAATGCTGAATTTTAAAGTTAAAAAAGTTTTTATTATAAATTAAATTTCTGAAATCATGTTTAGTTTTCAATCTAATTACTGATGAGTAAATTTTCTTTTTAAATAACTTACCAAACTTCACAAGCATCTTCTCGTACCAAATCATTATCATTGTAACCAAAATTATCAATGATACAATCAAATGGACACCTCCCCAATGTGCAAGTTCGATTTTCAACAAGATATTCATTTTCACAGATGGATCCTTTTGAAATGAGCTTTCTGGAATTCCAAAATAATGTTTGCATTGCATGAATCCATGTTTCATTGAATATTTAATATTGAATTCCGTGGTAAATAGAAACATACCTGAGAAGTTTTACTTGCTAGCATTTAATTTCATTAAATCATATATGAGTACTGGGATGCATATTTTAAAGCACACACACACACACACACACACATGATAATGGAAAAGATGAAACATTTGTGCTGTTTCCCTTTGGGATGTGGATAACCATGACTCTCTATAACTTCTTATCCTTTGTAGCTTTAACTAATATTTGTATTCTTACTACTCATTCCAGTTCATGTTCTGTCATTTATTTACACAAGCTTGTTAGGTTACTTGTGTCCTCTGTTCCTCTTGCTTTCAATATGTTCTGTGAGTGTCAGCTTCTCCAAACTCCCTTTCCTAAAATTTCAACTGTGTCTTTCTGATACTAACTATAAGTGTGCCCTTTGTTTCAATTTTCTTTAAAACTTCCTTGTTGATCACATGCTCTGTCCATAGTATCATCAGCATCATTCTGTAGAACCACATAACATTTGCCTCAAATCTCCTCTTAACATATGAAAAAATTATCCCACATTAACTGACATATAGCAGGATTGATACTACATAGAAGTTCAGCACTCTTTTCTTTGTTTCTAATGAATTTTTTTTATTTCTTAATACTTTGGTTAGTTTTTGGAAGGGCATATTTTGATATTCCAATGGGCCTTTGGGTTTTAGTGTCCTATTTTCTGTCATATGTTAAAACACTTCCCAGACAGAATTCATGTACTTGCTTACTAAAGATGAATGCATATATAATCAACGTGCATAAAATTTAAATTCTTTTCCTTGAAATCTTGTGGGATATATCTGTTAAGGCTGAGAGATAACAAAATAATTTTTGTACATTTTTTTCTGCAAGTCAGTTGAAAACATGAAGACATTTAAGATAGAAGAAATTTTAAAACAGGTGTATCTTTTAGACTGAAAACAAAGATAATAAAAAAAAACATGAAATTTGTCAAGAGAATTCAGTCAAATTTTGATTTTTCCCTCCAACAGAGCAGAAGATTTCAGCAAGAGACAAACGGTTTGTTCAGAAGAAAACATATTTGATTAATTCAGAATCTAATTTGAGAATTTCAAGAAATTAGATTACCCTTTGAGTATATATATATATATATATATATATATATATATATATATATGTTTATATTGAGTGGAGGGGGATGTATGACAAGAGATATTAAATTAAACCCTCCCTAAACTCTACCATGTCTCTTTAACACTCTTTTACACTCTCTGTTAAATTACAAAAACTTACATCAATTTTCATTTCACTTTTCGTTTCATTTTTGGAAGTGCTATCTGATGATCCGCCATCCTTTAAAAGGGCTCTGGTGAAATAAATTATTATAATGGTAGCTTAAAGTGGTCTGTTTTTTCTTTAAAATATTAGCTCTGGATTTACATTGAGCTCTCAGGATTTCATCCTCCTTGGGATTACCCATACGGATTAACAAGTTTTCATAACTTATATATATATATAAATATAAAAGTGAACGTTGAAGTCAACACTCAGAGGTGACAGGCTGTTTCATGCTATACCCAATTGTCAGGCCGACGATTGTATCTAACATGAAACAGCCTGTCACCTCTGAGTGTTGACTTCAATGTTCACTTTTATATTTATATTTACATATGTTCTATCTATGATATAGAGCAATTTATCCCTTAAATATAGCCCACCTTAAAACTATATATATATATATATATATATATATATATATATATATATATAAATATACAACAATATATATTTTTATATATATATATATAGTTGTATATTTTGGCAGCAATGCTTCATTTATGCATGTTTCATTAAAAATGACAGACAAGGTATTACAGTTAAGCTTTTATCTAATTTTCCTTGTGTTCAAACAAGAGCTTTCTTTTCTGGAAAAAGAGTGTGTAAAAACTGTTCAAATGTTTTATAGTTCTGAGCAATTTCGACTATACCTTTAGCCATTATCAAGATGATTCAATTTTATAATTTATAAAAAATTACATCAGTTACACAACTACATGCTTATCCAGTCATCTTATGTTACACCTATCTGATCACAGCTCCATTAGAACCCATTTAAACATACACACAAACTTACAAACTCCATTAGAAACATACTAGTAGAAAACACAAATATAATAACTTCATCCACCTATAAAAAAGATTAAAAATAATGGAAGTTTTAATAATAAAAAAGAAAAAGCCAACTCTTAACAATATTAACTATGAATAAGGCCACAATGTGCTAACCATGTTTGGAAAATTAAAACACCTCTATAACACACTAAAAGCATACACATAATGCACACACTTAATTAAGCTGAAAAGTCGAATCATCCTTGCTAATGGCTAAAAGTATAGCTGAAAGTGCTCGGAGCAATAAAACATTTGGACATTTTTCACACACTCTTTGTCCAGAAAAGAAAGCTCTTGTTCGAACACAAGAAAAATTAAATAAAAAGATTAACCATAGTACCTTGTCTGTTGTTTTTAATGAAACATGCATGGGTTATGGTTAGGGTTAGGGTTAGGGTTAGATATATGAATGATATGAGTGGAGCAGTATTTATATAGCCTGATATTTAGCTATTAGGTGAATTTTGAATTGAAATTTTGACTGTATAATATTTGATCTATGTGATATATATGAATATTCAACACTGAATTATGTGAATTGATAGGGAAAGAAATTATATTGAAAAATAGATATTTTTTGCACAAAATTAAAGATTTTCACCATTAAGCTACAAACTTATTGATTAATTTATATATGCATCTGCATATATATTTACGTAGTTTTATATATGATCTGTTAAATATTTTTTTTATTTATCTGTGAATAATATGAAATGGATAAAAATTTAGTTTAGAAATTATTTCTCTATATTTTACAAGTAGGAATGAGTAAAAATTGTCTTAATGAAGATGATGTTATGATTATTCAATGAATTACATGCATGCACTCATACAAACACACACATCTACACATTTGCATATACACACATGCACACATAAATATTTAAGTTGATGTGTATTTGTTGTACATATGTTATTAAATCATCATGTAAAAAATGTGATGTTAATAATCTTTGCAAACCAACAAACATCAGATTACTTTGTTGTAAACAAAAATATTAGATAATATTTTACCTGTATCGATGTTGTAAGCCAGCACCACATGTTTGACTGCAAGCTCCCCAAGGTGTCCATTCTGAATAAACACAGCCTGTAACACATATTTCTTTCATTTTATCCAGATGACTTTTAACAACATTTGCTATACAGATATCATCAGTAAAATTAAATGGCACAAATTGCTGGACAGATTGTATGACAGAAGTTGAAAGAAAGTAAAAAATAGAAAAAGTAACAGGATAATTGTGTGAAATAGAAAGTTCCGAGAAGCAAAAAACAAAACAAAAAGACAAAAAATAAAAACAAAGATTTTTATGCACTGTATCTGGCAATTGTATGAGATTTCTAATGAGGCTTGATGGTAAACAAAAAAAAACATACATGTGCAAGACACATACTAAATGTCTATATATGTATTTATGTTTTTATTTTGGTGTGTGTGTGTGCGTGCGTGTGTGTGTGTGCGTGTGTGTGCGTGTGCGTTTACAAGTAACATTGTGGATAAAGAAAAGGGAGACTGTGAGCATTCTCCTTCAGTTCAGAACTTATGTTGAATTTTGAGTTTGGCCATCCTAACCAAGAGATTCCATCTCTTCCTCAGATTACATTTTATCTTAACATCTTGATCCCAAGATATCTCTTTGTATATGTAAATATTTTTGTTCAATTACTAATCTATGCACAATAAAATTTTCAAGTAAAATGGAATAGAATGAAAAGATTTCTTGTTTATAGCAGATTTTGATTTGGTGGGGATATGAAAAGTTAAACAAATAAATCATTATACTAAGTAACATCATAATTATTTATAGTTGTATTACGAGGGGTTGTTGAAAGTTCTTTGCAAAACCTACTTCCTAAAATGTGATGAAATGGCCAAGCGCCAGAATATTTTTTTCAAATATTTCTTGATTAGGCCAATAACTTTTCAGCATGTCCCTCATAACTGCTTTATATTCATTATAAAAACACTAAATGCATCATAATTGTTTTAAGTACAATTAGCCTTAAAATGCATTAGAATAAAAAAGATTTTGAAAGCTTATGATTAATAATGGCATCATAATAAATAAAGATTCAAACGACAATCAAATATAAAAAAGAACAATTATATTAAATTGCAAGAATATTCCAGAACATTGTTCTCAAAGAATATACAAAGCATTAAATTATTAAATAATTAAACTAGTTATTATTAAAATTCAGCTTGTTATCTTACTTATTATAAAACGCAGATTGCGTGTGTGTGTGTCTGTATGTTTATATATTGGATTGGATTTCCTACATTTTTCAACCAATTTCAACAAAACTTCACTTTTTTTTGGCAGGTAGTGTTTCTTATTGTCTTGCACACTTTTTTCTTTATTTTTACATTCAGAATGCTTTAAAAATTCCATTTACAAGACAATTTTTTATAATAAAATTCTATTCAATTGGTAGACTCATAACAATTGAAAACAATGTTTTTGTTTGAGTTTGGGTTTGACCAGTTCGTAAAAAAACAACAAAAAAACAAAACAAAAAATAAAACTAATTAAGACATGCGTATCTATCAGCCTTAAACAATAATCTTTGTCAATTTTATTTTTCAATCTTTATGATGGTCGATACTTGATCTATCTCTTACTGTTACATCCCCGGGCAACGCCGGGCTCTACTGCTAGTTATAAATAAAATTAAAATTATTTTCCATTTGATTTTCTAATTAACAAGAGACTCATAAAACCAATTTACAATTTGGAAATTTCATTTTATCACATATAACACTTAACTTCTTTCTTTTAATACAAGAAAACCTTTTTCCTCCAAATAATATAAACATACTTACAGTTTTCTGTGATGTTTGAACAAACAATTCCGCCTTGTTCACATATACTGAAATCAATTCAGACACATGAATAACATTCTTTAGTTGAAAACAAAGGTCTTAAAAGAAACATATAGTAATTTGCTTTTATAATTTGGTAAAAATGTAAAAATAAATGGCAATTTTTAATACATTTTAATTATTTTACCCTTTATTATTATATGTTTAATGAATTGTTTGTTTTTGAAGAAATTGAGAAAAAGTTATTGTACTGATAAATCATCAGTTACCTCCCCTGAAGATCTAGGCAGTATAAAAAGCACCTTGTTATACCCGTCAGTAGATGAGTAGTCAGAGTAAAGTGCAATAAATCTTTGGTATAAGTTTATTCACTTGTTCTGTTTTTACTACAATTATTACATACAAACAACAGATAACACCAGGCCAAAACTTCATAAACTTGAATGTTACAACCATCTTTTTTGCATTATCAATAATCTTTCTAATAATTAATTAATAATTGACTAAGGCTTTCATTGAATTATTTCATATGAGCTTTTAGTTATATATTTGGCTAGTAATACTTAAATGTGTTGCAAAAACATTATTTTTAAAAGGTATGTAGCCAATGCAGAATGTTTGGAAAGCCCTATGGTAATTATTTTCAAGGATTCTGTTTCATTTGTATCATTTCCTATATCCTATGAGGTTCAGCAGGACATTCAGTTGATCTGAAGATTTTACTATCCAGACAGAAAACAAAATCTTACTTTGTTTTCACCATTTTCATTACATTTATAAAGCAGCAAACAGAAAAATTTAATTTTTTTACCTTATGAATTACATTTGAAGTAAAGTATATCTATCTGCTTGTTGAATGTATCATGCTGGAGACAACCATGCATCTCCAGGACATTAGGGTTAATTGGCAACAAATGTCTCCTCTTCAGTTAATCAAATGTGTGGGATGGTACAGAAAATGGAATTAATAAACTGAGTTGAAAATATGGCTAACAGTACTCATATTTATTTTTAATTAATGCCTTAGAGAAAAGAATGAATGTATCTCTTCCTTCATTCTGTGTCACCACCAGATAAATTAAAATGTTTTTGTTACTTGCACAATAAAGTGACAAAGAATGCAGACAGTCCAAGATCTTTCCTTACTACAAGTACCTTTTAGCTCAACATTACCTTGGTATTTGTTATCTAGAGAAAAAAGTTTCAAATTTCAACTCACCATCTTTGGCATAGGCCATGTGTTTTTGTTTCAAAATTTTCCAAAACAGTATTTCCATATTCATCATAGCAGTAACAATCTTTTTCATTAACACATTGTCCATTTTGTTCTCTTGTACCATTTGGACATTGACAACCTGGCTGGCAATTATCATCTTCTTGGCAGATGTCAATGCCAAGTCTGAAATCCACACAAGTCAAGGGACATTTGTTGGCACAATCTGACCAAACTTTGCCATTGGTGCAAGTTTCTATGAAGAAAAAAATGTTTTATATAAATATGTTTGAATTATACAAATTAGTTACATGAATTTTTTATATGAAACTGGTTCATAAAATTGAAATCTGTGGAATCTGTGTAAGTTTTATAAATGTAAAGTTACTTAAAATAGGATGTTTGTTGATTATTACATCAACTGTTTTGAGTGAAAGTCAAATTTCAAATATTTTGTATCATTAGAAAATAACTAATATTTGTTTAATTGTTTTATATTTTTGTTTAAGAAATGAAAATAATTCCAACAGTTTGAATTAAAAGGGAAGGAAAGAAAAAAGGTTTGTTTAGATTTTAAAATAACAGGACAATGTTCACATGAAAAATGGAAGTTATAGATAGAAAACGCAGTGTCTTACACACACTGAGTAATTGTTATTATTGGAATTCTTTTATAGAGATGATAAAATAATTGCAATAATATCGTAATTTACTTATCCTGTTAAGTAATTCAAAATAGATTTCTTCAAATCAAAATGACAAAAATAACATCAAACCTTTCTCATTAGGACAAACAATGTTTTTGCAAGGACGTATTTGGTGTCCTTTTCCTGGACATTTTCGATAGGTCTCTGCATTGTTGCAAGTTCTCATTCTAATACTGTGTCCCATTCCACAAGTAGCAGAGCATTCTTGCCATGAACCCCAAGAACTCCACATTGGTGTTTCTAGAAAATGAAAAACCAAAAGAAGAAAATAAAAGTGAATATATAGTTAAGTATTATGAACCATAAGTAGCTTCAAAAATATTGTACAAGATAATGGTTAGTTACAAATGGAAACAGTAGGAATTTATTTAATAAAATATTTAATAATTAACATTTATGAGTTACTTTGTAAGTCTTTATAGAAGTAAAGAAAATGACTTCTTGTGGATGAACTTGTTAGAAAAGTTGAATAGCATGAAATTTCAGTGATGGGAAGTTGAAATATAAGAAAAAAATTCTTCATTTATATATTTCAAAGGCCTTTGACAAAGTGTCAAATAAAGAGTTACTGCTCCAGCTCTCTAGCTATGAAATCACTGGAAGAGTCTTCTCAATTATAAAGTCATTCTTAATGGGTAGGGACCTGAAGCTAGTTGCTAACAGTCAATCCTCTGAAGTCCAAGTGATCAACACAGGCATCCCAAAAATTTGTTTCTTGGTTCAACCCTCTTTCTACTTAGATAAATATTTGCTGATAATTTATAACTATCTATGCTGATGGTACAATGGTATATGGGTGCAGCTTCAGAACTCTCAAACAGAGCTTAGTAGCTGATCCCTCCTCTAATCTAGCTTTAACAGCCCAGTGAGATAAGAACTGGTTGGTCGCATTCCTCAAAAACCAAGCTAGTGACATTCCCTCAAGTGAAACTCATACATACGATCTATCATTAAAATGCTGGATAAATGGTTGGTTCCTTGTACCACTCCAGTAAGTACCTAATTCCTCCTGCTATCCTCTAGCATTACAAGAGCCAGATCAGGCTGAAAATGGAGTACTGCTGCTATATATGGACAGGAGCTGCCCAGTTTTACTTTCCAGTCCTTGTAGGTGACAAATTATTTTCCACTCTACAACCCTTTCTCAGAAATGAAGTGTCACAAGCCTCTCACTACTCTATCAATGTTTCCATGGAAAGCGTTCAGATGAACTACATTCCTTAGTTCCACCAGTTCTAAACTTCACAGCTAAGAACAACTATACCACGCCCATTGTAGCAAACAACTATAATTACTTTTTGTGAGATGTAAATTCCTCTCAAGCAGCTTCTTCAGCCAAACTACTATTTTGTGGAACTCACTCCCAAGAGGATGCTTCCTCAATGATCACAATCTTAATCTGTTCAACTTACAGTTCTTACTACAGTCACCATAATATGACAGTTTCTCTATGAGGTTCTAACTAATCCCCATATGTGCAATTTGTCTGTGAGGTAGAGAGAATATCAACTTTTTTAAGTGTAACCCCAATGCCTATATACAATGATGAAAAGAAATATATGCAAAGCATAAATAAAATAGTGCTTGTAATAAAAGTTCCCCGAATCCTAAATTGTGGCAGAAATATCAGTTACTGCAGATGATGTTAATGTACAATTGAGCAGACACTGCTGCAGTGCAAGAGGGTATAATAGGAGTATATAGGTTCATCTATTATCCGGTTCATACACCTCCCTGATCTTTTGAACAAGAGTAGAGATTTATCCCTGGTTTCTTGTTTAGGATTTGATCAAAACAGGCTACAGATCAGGCTCCATAGTTAACAGATATTGAAAATAATCCAGAAAGGATTCACATATGTCCACTTTTGTGGCCATGGTATGCCTATTCTGCAATATGAAGTGAGCAATATGTCAATTGAACTATAGAGTGGAAACTTGAACTAAAAGCCTTACATTGACTCACCTAACTAGGGCTCGATCAATATAGTGAGATCGCACCACCTTAGCCAAACTTCCCCTATGATTCCAAGTTCATACTATATCCCGAGGTTACTCATTTCGATACCTATCAACAAGATCAAACTTGCTGATAAAGTTGTGAAAGGGTTTCACATCCAAGTTGTTAGTACCTGGTCTTTTCCCCTATGCAATATAAATCGGGGGTCAAGGATTGCATTCCATTCACCTGCTAAAAATGGCTCAATTCACTGTTGGGGATGGAGATGAATGCTCTACATTCCAATATTATATAGAAATCTCATGACTTGTTCATGTGGTTGGAGGTAGCACCTAGAATTTGTCCATATTGTGCAAGTTACACAGCAAGGTACACTCTAAAACATGAGGTGTGACCCCGAATACTCCTACTGGGTCCAACACTTGCTGACATACTCTGTTCAGATGATGATGTCTTTCATAATAAGTTCTCTGCTGACTGTGGCCATGCAGTTCTCAGGTGTGGTAATATGTCCCATGTGAAAACTCCCATGTCCTTTATGATCCATTGAGGCTTAACCTCCAGGGATGTCAGTGATTTGGCCAATTGATGTCTTTCATGAAATGGCAAATTTTGTGTAAATGCTTATCCACCCAAAAGACTAACACAATTCTTTTGTTCAACCTTCTGATTGTTCTTGGGTGTTTACCAAAAGGCTATCTTCTTTTATGAGATGGACATAACTTACTTTTGGCCTTCTACAAAAACTCTACAATGTAGATGATACATTTTGGTGGAGATTTCCAACAAGTGGGCAATTTCCTGGTTGCTACATTGTTACCATTTTGTGATTCCATATTTTGTTGACTGAATATCTTTAGCTGTTGTACATTTTACATTTTTTAATTAAAAAAATTGTCAGTAATGGGCAAAACAGCACATCAGTCAATGGTAGAAGAATGACTGATAAATAAAACTTTTTACCTCTGAATAAATTGTTAAAAGCTCTATGGAAAAGGGCAGGTTTATTTTTAATTAGCAGGTGGGGCAGGATAATTCTAACAATACTTGTTAATCAAGGATGAAGAGTTAAATCCTTGAGAGAATTAGCATGAACAATCTCACCCATAATAGTTATCTGAAAGGTAAAAAGAGTATAGAATAAACCAATATTCATAAAACCTATAGTTAAAGAATGTAAGATCCAAACATTTGTAGATAATGTAACCTAGCTTCACACATTCACTTCCAATATTTACCGTATTCAGCATACAATTAAAATACACTAATAAACCAAAATTTTAATAGATATTTAAGTGATGTGAACATTTTAAGAATGCCATGAGAAATACTCATAATATCCACACAATGAATAGAATTTAAAAATTGAAACATAAATCTGCATTAAACAACTTCCAGAATTTCTAATAAAGATAAAAAAATTGAGAAATGTTCAATTTTAAAGGTCTTCCTATTTTTTCCTTATTTAATCAGTTAAAAGGAAATAAGGAATTTATTAATAAAAAATGTTTCATATTTTCAAAATACAAGCTAAACTTATTTACTATAGATTTACACCTTTTTCATTTTACAACATACAGTAACATAAAAGATATTTGAAAAACTCATCCAGTTCTGTCATATTATACTTGAGGCTATGGTTATGAAAAAAAAAATGTTTTTAATTTTTGATTTGGAAACAAATATGATCATATAAGAATCAGTTCATACCCTCACAAGGTATAAAGTTGCAATCTTCAGATTCTTCTGTGGCCAAATTGCAGCTCTTGTCACCCTTTCCAGTAACTCGTTTACGGGATCTAATTCTATTGCCTGCATTACAACTTTTACTGCAACCACTCCACAGAGACCATTCAGTGTAAGCACATCCTGTAACCACAATAGAAAGAATTCATAAACGATACTGAAACTACTAATTATATACTATTCATCAATTACATAGAAATTGGTTTTAAAACAATATCACTTACCATGGCATACATCATTTGTACACAGGAGGTGACCACTGATACATGTACTGCAAAGTGAATGATTATTCCCATTAGATTTATTTCTAAAACACTTCAACTTTAAACAAAATATTTAAAAATTTTAAACATTGAATAAAACAAGTTATATTCTGAGTTGACAATTTATTTATAAGATTTGATAATATTTGAAATACTTATGAAAGCATTAAAATTTTTTATATGCATAAATAAAAATTAAATGTGTTTTCAAAAGTTCAAAGGTCGTAGCAAAAATATTTGAATTTGACTTCATTGAACTGTTTCTGTTCCATATATTTTTGATTATTGTTAATTATAACCAATGAGTTTTTCTTTACAAATGTCTAGTCATTCTCTATTAGTATCTAGTCATTTTCTACTAGTGTCTCATCACTTTCACGGAGAACAAGTGACAGCAAGCCCCCCCCCCATTCAATTAGCTTTACAAGTTGTAAATCTACTCTCTAACTCTTTTGAATTTTATAGTCCCACTTAACTTTACATTTTCTATCCTCTAGGATAAATTAATTGGCTTTTATGTTCAAACCACAATTGTTTGCATAGTTTACAGTGGATTGTCTCATATCTACATATTTATTTTAGTTCTCTGTTTGAGCTAACTGACTGCAGTAATTTAATATATGACTAATTATTTTTCATTTTATTATTATTCAGATAATAGTCCTAAAATGTATGAAAAATATTTACCAACGCTTGTAATAAACAAAAAATATAGAGAAATAATCAAATTAAGTAAATAATAAACAAATTTTCAAACTACGAATGCGCACATAAACACAAGTAATTGTAATAATAATAATCCACAACAAAGAATTAAGTAATCAATAATAAATAATGAGTAAAAACTTAACAATCAACATTATAAAATAGCTTCATATAACTGGTTTCAGAATTTTAGAAAACACTAGAATTATTTTGTAAAAATTGTTACTTTTTGAAAGTATGAATAGAAAATAAGAGCTAAATTTTAGTTCATAATTTGTTGCTGATACAAATAAGATCCTATAAAACAGGTTTTTTGGATATTTATTTTAATATTAATTAAAATAATTTTGTATTTCAAGAAGGCAAAACAAGCTTAGATTTTTAAATGGAGATTCAATGGTAAATCTGAATAAAAAATCTGAAATGATTATTTCGTATATCTTGTAGTGGTCTATGATATAAGTAAGAATTGTGTTAATACTTTTGTATCTCAAATTCTGTCTTTAAGCATTTTCTTTATTGTAAAATTTATTTTTATTGAAATGATGTTTTTTCACCACAAGCAAAGTGCCACGACACAGGATTAGAGAGAGTAAAAGAGAATGAAAGACTTTAGTGAAAAGAAGTAAGGAAATCCTTTTTAAAAGATTCAGGGAAATAAAAGATGGTGATTGGTGTTGCATTTAAATTCTTGAAGAGTGTAGGTGGCAGTGTAGTGAGAAATCAGAAAGGTGTTCCACAGGTAAAAAAAGCAAGAAACTGTTAGAATATAAGAGAATGTTGAACATTCTTGTTTTTTTGATTGCCTTTTTGATAATTCATGGAATATTTATATCATGTTTCAAAGTTCATATCTTTTCTGATTTGAATACCTTATATTTAAACTATTAACTAATTTTTTGTTGTACTTACCAGTTATTGCAAGAAACATGAACAGTTACTCCATCTTCAATTTGATCAAGTGCATGAGCTACTTCTTGGTCACTAGAGACACCAGCTTTTCCATCTTTCTCAACCCATCCAATTACATCTCCTGGCATATAGCCAAGCATTGCATCAATGTCACAAGGCAAGAGTATGCAGACTGAAAATAAGTAGTTAAGAATACATTTATAAAAAAAATGTATATTGCTTATTGGACAATGTATATTGTTGATAAATGAAAATAAAAAGGTAGGTGCAAAATTCAAAAACATACTAATACAATTGAAATAACAGAACAATAATTTTTTACAAATATAGGTACATAATATTTGTTTAGAAAGCATTTTAATAACCTTATGTTTTATTAGTATTTAGAACCAATAAATTGCATATTTGGCAAATGCAAATACTAGACAATACAAATGGAGAAGGTGCTTTGTTGCAAAGATAGTCTTAGATTAGGTTTGATTTTCATTAGAAAGCCTGCATTCTTATGTCAGAATGAGCTAAAACTGATGAATAACACTTATACACAGTACTTTTTAATATGCTTTATCAAAGTAAAATAATTAAACTTGACTTGTTATAGCCAATATTTTAGCATTTCTTGAAGAGATAATGAGCAGTGTGAAATAACAACCTATTGTCTTTTCAAACACCATAAAGAGCCCAGCATACTAACTTAATGATATAATAGATCAAAGGATGATATATATATATATATATATATATATATATACTAATTTAATTTTAATGTAGGTCAGCGATTCGGTAGTGAATTATGCATCAAAAAATAATTCATAGTTATCTGTATCTCACTCATTTAAACCATTATCACCTTTAGGCCATTCCTGTTCTTCTTTCTTCTATTACACCCCTCTCTAGATCTTTCATACATCTCACTTTCAAACTTGTTTCACACTCCTGCACATACACTCTCACTAAAAGTTTTTTTATACCCAGAGTTATATTTTCCGATTTATTTTTGAATTTGTAGGTCTGATGAATTGGACTGTGATTACGATTCCAATGTAATAAATTGTAACCATGGAATATTAGTGTTTGAGCTCTTTTTATTATATATATATATATATATATATATATATATATATATATATGTATACAGATAATGTAACATACTTTAGACAAAGCCAATAGTTTAGAGTAAACAATTAAGATAACCAATACTTGTAATAAACAAAAAATACAGAGAAATAAACAAATTAAGTAAATAATATACAAATTGACAAACTATGAATGCTCACATAAACACAAGTAATTGTAATAATAATCCACAACAAAACATTAAATAATCAATAATAAATAATGAGTAAAAGTTAACAATCAACATTTTAAAATAGCTTCATATAACTGGATTTGGATACATAATTATTTCTACTCAATATCCTTTGAAATAATTTAAAACATATTTGTTACCATTTACCTAATAACTGCTAGGATAGTACAATTATGCTACCCATAATGTACTGTTGATTAGTGTATAAAATAGTTGAGCCCAAAAACATTGCATATAACCTGAACATTGCTTTCAAGCATGAAACAGACTGTTGCTGCTTGTATTGACTTCAATGTACACTTTTATATTTTACATTTGCATATAGTCTATTCCTGATATTGAGAACTTTTATCAGTAAATATAGCATATTGTAAAAGTATATTTTTATCGGACATGTGCACACACACACACACACACACACATGTATGTTTGAAGTAGTAGAATATATATATATATATATATATATATATATATATATATATATATATATATATAAATATATATATGCATTTGTATATGTATATATGTAATTTTCTTACATATATATATATATATATATAAATAAAAAGAAAGAACAGTAAGTTATATAATCCGGTGTTTTTATTGATATTTTTTATTTTTATTTTTACAAAGCAGTGCTCAATGTAAATTTACAGAGCATAAATATTATAAATTAACTGATTTAAAATATGGTTTTTCGCTACACAGTAATAACCATGTTTCAAAAATGGAAGCTAAAAACTTCAAATTTAATTATATAATTAAATTAAAAGTATTTGTTCCCTTTCATCTTTATGCAAATATTGGAATAACTTATTTTTGATTTTACTGAGTTTTAAGCACACACATAAATTCATAATTTCCTGTTTCCAAGGATACAGAGAAATCCAATCATTCAAACAGGGGTGGTAGTATGTTCATTTTTATTAACTATTGTTGTATCAATTATGAGTTACGTTTGAAAAAGAGGTTAAGTTTAGGGAGGGTAGGGTTGTATTTTTCAATGAATTCCAATATTCACTTTAAGATGAAACAGAACTCATGCTTTTAATTTAATTATATAATTAAATTTGAAGTTTTTAGCTTCCATTTTTGAAACATGGTTATCATTGTGTAGCGAAAAACATTTTAAATCAGTTAATTTATAATATATATATATATATATATATATATATATATATATATATATAAGGGAGAAAATGATGTATAAAACTTTATATACAAGAACAATGATGTTAGGAAACTTGACAATGTAAGAAATTTTTTTATGTAACATATTTCATCTTTTACAACCTCATCAGACTAAAGTAATGTTTATGTTGATCTAACTACACATGCACACAAAGGAAAGGCTATGTGGAATTTTTAAACTTTTAAATTAATTTTTTTTTATATGTGTTTGGGTATATAGTCTAGTCAGTTTCATTTAGTTTCTTTTTGTTTACATTTTTATTGCTTTTGTTATTAAGTATTCCACATTGTTATAATAATAAAAGAACTTGTAAGAAAAGTGAAATATTGTTAGAACCTGGATGCAAATTTACTGTGGATGATCTACAACTTAATGTACTTTTGATATGTTTTTGTTTTAGTAAATTGCTTTCTCTTTTAATAAAAGTAGCATTCTGTGAACAACTTATAAACTGAGTGTGTTGTATTGTTACAGATCACTTTTGTGTTTATATAATATTTTATTTAAATTCATTGATTTTTCTTCTATGTATAACATATGGCAATTATTGTAAGTAATAGAGTAAATTCCTCCTTGAAGTTTTAGCTTATTATTATTTTGTTTTGAATTAATTCTTTTATTGTTGTAGTTGTAACAAATTTTACGTTAAATAATTTTTTTAGTTGTAGTTGTGAGACAATGTATTTTAATTGTTAGGTCTGTCAGAATGGCCAACTTTTCTATTTTGAAATATTTTATGAGTCATCAGTTTCATGTTTAATATAAAATAAGTAAGGTATTGGAAAAGATTAAATGTATTTTCAATATATTTCTCCTCTTCATATAAATATAGAGGATTACAAATACTGAGTGCTCTTAAATAGAACCTAATAATTATTTCAGATTTTATTTTGTTGTCATTGTGAAAACAGAAATTTCAAAACAGACACATTATCAGTATGGTGTAACATGATATCTAAGAAAGGTAAAAAAATCTTATTTGTTTCTCTTTAATAAATGAATTCTGTTGCATGTTTGACTTTTTAATTTTATCGACAAGGTCAGGTAATGTGGTTTTGCAGTGATATATTAATAGAACATCAATAATAAATTAAAAATATGTTGTTTTGGTAAAATACTCTGGAAAGGACTTGATTCAAGAAATTTTAAGAAAATACATGCTAAAACATCATTTATAATCCATTGGAAATCACAATTTTTGCTTATAAAAGTATTGTTAAAGACAAAATATTGACTGGGATGAGTCAGAAGATTTTTATGATTGTGTTAGATGCTTTTTAAAAGATTTAAGCATTTGTTAACAGGAATGTTGATGTAAAGGGATTTAACATCTAAACTAGTTATTAGTTTGTTAGTTATATTTATTCCCTTAGTTTTTCGAGGTTGCCTGAATTTTTAACATATGATAAGCTGAGTGTTCCAAGAAGTGGGTGTTACAATTTTTGTTATGGCTCTTGCAAGGTTGTGGGGGAGAATTACCAATATCTGATATAATCAGGCACACCGAAAAATGCCTGTTTTATGGGTTTTAGACAGACAATAAAGTTTGTGCTATATTATTAGTTTATACCATGATTTGTTTTAATCACTAACTAGTTTTCAATTGCTGTATTAAATTTCTGTGTTTCTGTGATTACTTTACATTGGTGTGCAGAATGAGAGTGAAAAAGGAGATATTACAAGTACAACAGTGAAAAGTACAGAAACATTATGACTTTGTCATTGTACTATTGCCAGAGGAGGTGGAGAGTTAGTCAGAAACCATAGTTGAGTGGGAGATTTTGAGACCCAAGTACATGTGTGCAGGTAAAGGTAACAGATGTAACTTTTACATGAGTGAAAAACTGGCAATCTTACTAGGCAAGAAGAATGATAGAATGCTAAATACAAGACAAGAGCTCACATGCATATGTAGGGAGATTTTAAATGTAAGATTTTAAAATATTAAAAATGAATTACTTTTTGGAATAGAAGTTGTTGATGAGAAAGTTGGAAAGACAGAGGTTGTTGATCCTGTAAACAAGAAAATGAATGATAATATTTTAGCAAATGATTTAAACATGAAACTGATCAGATGAAAATATATAAATTATGCCTTTTTAATATTGAAGATTTCTTTTACTGCAGATATTTAATCTGATTTTTTTATAATCCTGCTCGAAATAAATGAATATTATATTTTTTTGCCTGAAGAAGTAAATGCTATTTTTCAAGTTTGAAAGAAATTCATTAAAAATGTACAAATAAGAAAATCAAAAGAGTTTAAGGATAGGAGGAGTTATGCAATGACATCACATAGGAGACAAAGGTTTTCTTTATGTGAGCCACAAAATGCTTAGCAAAATGTCACCCTCCAGTCCACAAACTCTCATTGTGCTCATATTTGGACTGAAAAGATACAAATCAGATCAAAAACAAGAAAGAAGTGAAAAACTTGAGATAATCTCATTAATTTCATGTTACTTCTTGATCAGATACAATTTTTGAAATTCTTTTCAACATAAAATTTGTATAAAATTTATATAGAAGAAAATAGAATTGCATTTTTAATCATGGTGTTAATAATATTAGTAAATCAACATATTACATATGCATACTTGTTGACGGCAATGAAAAATATGTTGGTGTTGGAGATAGTAAAATAGTTGATGTAGTAGGAGCCAGGGAGGATGTTGTCAATGAGGATGGAGATAATGGCATAGTAACTGTTGTGGTTGGAACTAATGTGGTTGGAGCTGCTGTGGATGGTGTAAGTGTAGATGGAGTTGAGGGTGTTGCTGGAGCTATAGTTGATGGCGGTTTTGTGGATGGCATTACTGTTGATGCAACTGAGGGTTTGGGAACTGGTATAGTTGGAGCCAAAGTTGAGGGAGATTTGACTGAGGTGGTGGGAGACAATGTGGGAATTATCGTGGATAGTGCATTTGAGGGTATATGAGTTGATGTAGTTTCAGCCAGAGTTGTGAATGTTGCTGGTGCTGGTGTTGTTACTACTAAAGGTGTTGTACCTGGTGCTGGTGTTGTCATGGCGGAAGGTATTGTAGCAGGAGTGGGGGTTGTTACAGCTGAAGGTGTAGTACCTGGTGCTGGTGTTGTTACAGAAGAGGGTGTTGTAGTAGGAGCTAGTGTTGTTTCCACATATGGTGTGCTAACAGATGATGTTGTTGAAGATATCGGTGGTGTAGTTGAAGAAGGTATAGTGAATGATATTGTAGCCATTGTTACTGGTTTGACACCTGTGACAGCTGTCGTTGTTCTAAATGATGGAGCTGGGGTCGTTACTTCTGAAGGTGTTGTAAATGGTACGGCTGTAGTCACAGCTGAAGGTGTTGTACCTGGTGCTAGCGTTGTTACTCCTGAAGGTGTACCTGATGATGGTGTTGTTAATGAAGGAGGTGTTGTAACTGGTACTGCTGTGGTTAGGGCAGAAGGTGCTGTAGCAGGAGTGGGTGTTGATACTGCGGAAGGTGTTGTACCTGGTGCTAGTGTTGTTACAACTGAAGATGTTAGACCTGCTGCAGGGGTTGTTAATGAAGGTGTTGTACCTGGGGCTGCAGTTGTTAATGAAGGAGGTATTGTAACTGGTACTGGCGTTGTTACTGCTGAAGGTGTTGTACCAGGAGCTGGGCTTGTTACTGCAGAAGGTGTAGTACCTGGTGCTGGTGTTGTCACTGCTGAAGGTGTTGTACCTGGTGCTGGGCTTGTTACTGCAGAAGGTGTAGTACCTGGTGCTGGTGTTGTCACTGCTGAAGGTGTTGTACCTGGTGCTGGTGTTGTTACTGCTGATGGTGTCGTACCAGGAGCTGTTGTTGTCACAGCTGATGGTGTTGTACTAGGAGCTGGTGTTGTTACAGCTGATGGTGTTGTACCCGGAGCTGGTGTGGTTACAGCTGATAGTGTTGTACCAGGAGCTGGCATGGTTACCGGAGACGGTGTTGTGCCGGTAGCTAGGCTTGTTACTGCAGAAGGTGTTGTACCTGGTGCAGGCGATGTGACAGCAGAAGGTGTTGTACCTAGTGCTGGTGATGTGAGTGCTGAAGGTGTTGTACCTGGTGCTGGCGTTGTTACAGCTGATGGTGTTGTACCCGGAGCTGGTGTTGTAGCAACTGGTGGTGTCGTACCCGGAGGTGGGGTTGTTACTGCTGATGGTGTTGAAACAGGAGCTGGTGTTGTTACAGCTGATGGTGTTGTACCCGGAGCTGGCGTTGTTAAAACTGATGGTGTTGTACCCAAAGCTGGTGTTGTTACTGCTGCTGGTGTTGTACCCGGAGCTGGTGTTGTAGCAAATGACGGTGTCGTAACTTGAGCCGGCGAAGTTACTGGAGAAGGTGTTGTACCGGGAACTAGGCTTGTTACTGCAGAAGTTGTTGTACCAGGAGCGGGTGTCGTTGCAGCTGATGGTGTTTTACCCGGAGCTGGCGTTGTTAAAGCTGATGGTGTTGTAACCGGAGCTGGTGTTGTTACTGCTGAAGGTGTTGTAGCAGGAGCTGGTGTTGTTACTGCTGATGGTGTTGTACCGGGAGCTGGCGTGGTTACAGCTGATGGTGTTGTACCTGGTGCTGGCGTGGTTACTGGAGAAGGTGTTGTGCCGGGAGCTGGGCTTGTTACTGCAGAAGGTGTTGTACCTGGTGCTGGCGATGTGACCGCTGAAATTGTCGTACCTGGTGCTGGCGTTGTTACAGCTGATGGTGTTGTACCAGGAGCTGGTGTTGTTACAGCTGATGGTGTTGTACCCGGAGCTGGTGTTGTTACAGCTGATGGTGTTGTACCCGGAGCTGGTGTTGTTACTGCTGATGGTGTTGTACCGGGAGCTGGCGTTGTTACAGCTGACGGTGTTGTACCCGGAGCTGGTGTTGTAGCAAATGATGGTGTCGTACCAGGAGCTGTTGTTGACACAGTTGATGGTGTTGTACCCGGAGCTGGTGTTGTTACTGCTGATGGTGTTGTACCAGGACCTAACGTGGTTACTACAGAAGGTGTTGTACCCGGCGCTGGCGTTGTTATAACTGATGGTGTTGTACCCGGAGCTGGCGTTGTTACAGCTGAGGGTGTTGTGCCAGGAGCTGGCGTTGTTACTGCTGATGGTGTTGTAGCAGGGGCTGGCGATGTGATCGCTGAAGGTGTTGTAACTGCTGCTGGCGTTGTTACAGCTGATGGTGTTGTACCCGGAGCTGGTGTTGTTACTGCTGATGGTGTTGTACCAAGAGCTGGCGTGGTTACTGCAGAAGGTGTTGTGACTGGTGCGGGCGTTGTTACAGTTGATGGTGTTGTACCAGAAGCTGGTGTTGTTACAGCTGACGGTGTTGTACCCGGAGCTGGTGTTGTAGCAAATGATGGTGTCGTACCCGGAGCCGGCGTAGTTACTGGAGAAGGTGTTGTGCCGGGAACTGGGCTTGTTACTGCAGAAGGTGTTGTACCTGGTGCTGGCGATGTGACCGCTGAAATTGTCGTACCTGGTGCTGGCGTTGTTACAGCTGATGGTGTTGTAACCGGAGCTGGTGTTGTTACAGCTGATGGTGTTGTACCCGGGACTGGTGTTGTGGCAACTGATGGTGTTGTACCCGGAGCTGGCGTTGTTACAGCTGATGGTGTTGTGCCAGGAGCTGGTGTTGTTACTGCTGATGGTGTTGTAGCAGGTGCTGGCGATGTGACAGCTGAAGGTGTTGTACCTGCTGCTGGCGTTGTTACAGCTGATGGTGTTGTACCGAGAGCTGGCGTGGTTACTGCAGAAGGTGTTGTGCCTGGTGCTGGCGATGTTACTGCAGAAGGTGTTGTAACTGGTGCTGACGTTGTTACAGCTGATGGTGTTGTACCAGGAGCTGGTGTTGTTAAAGCTGATGGTGTTGTACCAGGAGCTGATGTTGTAGCAAATGATGGTGTCGTACCAGGAGCTGTTGTTGTCACAGCTGATGGTGTTGTACCCGGAGCTGGTGTTGTAGCAACTGATGGTGTTGTACCCGGAGCTGGCGTTGTTACAGCTGATGGTGTTGTGCCAGGAGCTGGTGTTGTTACTGCTGATGGTGTTGTAGCAGGTGCTGGCGATGTGACAGCTGAAGGTGTTGTACCTGCTGCTGGCGTTGTTACAGCTGATGGTGTTGTACCGAGAGCTGGCGTGGTTACTGCAGAAGGTGTTGTGCCTGGTGCTGGCGATGTTACTGCAGAAGGTGTTGTAACTGGTGCTGACGTTGTTACAGCTGATGGTGTTGTACCAGGAGCTGGTGTTGTTACAGCTGATGGTGTTGTACCAGGAGCTGATGTTGTAGCAAATGATGGTGTCGTACCAGGAGCTGTTGTTGTCACAGCTGATGGTGTTGTACCCGGAGCTGGTGTTGTAGCAACTGATGGTGTTGTACCCGGAGCTGGCGTTGTTACAGCTGATGGTGTTGTGCCAGGAGCTGGTGTTGTAGCAGGTGCCGGCGATGTGACAGCTGAAGGTGTTGTACCTGCTGCTGGCGTTGTTACAGCTGATGGTGTTGTACCAAGAGCTGGCGTAGTTACTGCAGAAGGTGTTGTGCCTGGTGCTGGCGTTGTTACAGCTGATGGTGTTGCACCCGGAGCTGGCGTTGTTACAGCTGATGGTGTTGTGCCAGGAGCTGGTGTTGTAGCAGGTGCTGGCGATGTGACAGCTGAAGGTGTTGTACCTGCTGCTGGCGTTGTTACAGCTGATGGTGTTGTACCAAGAGCTGGCGTAGTTACTGCAGAAGGTGTTGTGCCTGGTGCTGGCGTTGTTACAGCTGATGGTGTTGTACCTGGGGCTGGCGTTGTTACAGCTGATGGTGTTGTACCTGGGGCTGGCGTAGTTACTGGAGACGGTGATGTGCCGGGACCTGGGCTTGTTACTGCAGAAGGTGTTGTACCTGGTGCTGGTGTTGTTACAGCTGATGGTGTTGTACCCGGAGCTGGTGTTGTTACTGCTGATGGTGTTGTACCGGGAGCTGGCGTGGTTACAGCTGATGGTGTTGTACCTGGTGCTGGCGTGGTTACTGGAGAAGGTGTTGTGCCGGGAGCTGGGCTTGTTACTGCAGAAGGTGTTGTACCTGGTGCTGGCGATGTGACCGCTGAAATTGTCGTACCTGGTGCTGGCGTTGTTACAGCTGATGGTGTTGTACCCGGAGCTGGTGTTGTTACAGCTGATGGTGTTGTACCCGGAGCTGGTGTTGTTACAGCTGATGGTGTTGTACCCGGAGCTGGTGTTGTTACTGCTGATGGTGTTGTACCGGGAGCTGGCGTTGTTACAGCTGACGGTGTTGTACCCGGAGCTGGTGTTGTAGCAAATGATGGTGTCGTACCAGGAGCTGTTGTTGACACAGTTGATGGTGTTGTACCCGGAGCTGGTGTTGTTACTGCTGATGGTGTTGTACCAGGAGCTGGCGATGTGACAGCTGAAGGTGTTGTACCTGCTGCTGGCGTTGTTACTGCAGAAGGTGTTGTGCCTGGTGCTGGCGTTGTTACTGCAGAAGGTGTTGTACCTGGTGCTGGCGTTGTTAGGGCTGATGGTGTTGTACCAGGAGCTGATGTTGTTACAGCTGATGGTGTCGTACCAGGAGCTGTTGTTGTCACAGCTGATGGTGTTGTACCCGGAGCTGGCGTTGTTACAGCTGATGGTGTTGTACCAAGTGCTGGCGTAGTTACTGCAGAAGGTGTTGTGCCTGGTGCTGGCGTTGTTACTGCAGAAGGTGTTGTACCTGGTGCTGGCGTTGTTACAGCTGATGGTGTTGTGCCAGGAGCTGGTGTTGTTACTGCTGATGGTGTTGTAGCAGGTGCTGGCGATGTTACAGCTGATGGTGTCGTACCAGGAGCTCTTGTTGTCACAGCTGATGGTGTTGTACCAGGAGCTGGTGTTGTTACTGCTGATGGTGTTGTACCTGGGGCTGGCGTTGTTACAGCTGATGGTGTTGTACCAGGAGCTGGTGTTGTTTGTGCCGATGGTGTTGTACCCGGAGCTGGCGTTGTTACAGCTGATGGTGTTGTACCCGGAGCTGGTGTTGTTACTGTTGATGGTGTTGTACCTGGAGCTGGCGTTGTTACACTTGATGGTGTTGTACCTGGGGCTGGCGTTGTTACAGCTGATGGTGTTGTACCAAGAGCTGGCGTGGTTACTGCAGAAGGTGTTGTGCCTGGTGTTGGCGTTGTTAAAACTGATGGTGTTGTACCAGGAGCTGGCGTTGTTACAGCTGATGGTGTTGTACCTGGGGTTGGTGATGTAGCAAATGATGGTGTCGTACCAGGAGCTGTTGTTGTCACAGCTGATGGTGTTGTACCAGGGGGTGGTGTTGTGGCAACTGATGGAGTAGTACCTGGAGCTGGCGTTGTTACAGCTGATGGTGTTGTGCCAGGAGCTTGCGTTGTTACTGCTGATGGTGTTGTAGGAAGGGCTGGCGATGTGACCGCTGAAGGTGTTTTACCAAGAGCTGGCGTGGTTACAGCTGATGGTGTTGTACCGGGAGCTGGCGTTGTTACAGCTGACGGTGTAGTACCCGGAGCTGGTGTTGTAGCAAATGATAGTGTCGTACCAGGAGCTGTTGTTGACACAGCTGATGGTGTTGTACCCGGAGCTGGTGTTGTAGCAAATGATGGTGTCGTACCCGGAGCCGGCGTAGTTACTGGAGAAGGTGTTGTGCCGGCAAGTGGGCTTGTTAATGCAGAAGGTGTTGTACCTGGTGCTGGCGATGTGACCGCTGAAATTGTCGTACCTGGTGCTGGCGTTGTTACAGCTGATAGTGTTGTACCCGGAGCTGGTGTTGTTACTGCTGATGGTGTTGTACCGGGAGCTGGCGTTGTTACAGCTGACGGTGTTGTACCGGGAGCTGGTGTTGTAGCAAATGATGGTGTCGTACCAGGAGATGTTGTTGACACAGCTGATGGTGTTGTACCCGGAGCTGGTGTTGTAGCAACTGATGACGTTGTACGCGGAGGTGGCGTTGTTACAGCTGAAGGTGTTGTACCAAGAGCTGGCGTTGTTACAGCTGATGGTGTTGTACCCGGAGATGGTGTTGTTACTGCTGATGGTGTTGTACCTGGAGCTGGCGTTGTTACAGCTGATGGTGTTGTACCTGGGGCTGGCGTTGTTACAGCTGATGGTGTTGTACCAGGAGCTGGTGTTGTTACAGCCGATGGTGTTGTACCGGGAGTTGGCGTTGTTACAGCTGACGGTGTTGAACCTGGAGCTGGCGTTGTTACTGGAGAAGGTGTTGTGCCGGGAGCTGGGCTTGTTACTGCAGAAGGTGTTGTACCTGGTGCTGGCGTTGTTACAGCTGAGGGTGTTGTACCCGGAGCTGGTGTTGTAGCAAATGAGGGTGTCGTACCAGGAGCTGTTGTTGTCACAGCTGATGGTGTTGTACCAGGGGCTGGTGTTGTGGCTACTGATGTTGTAGTACCTGGAGCTGGCGTTGTTACAGCTGATGGTGTTGTGCCAGGAGCTGGCGTTGTTACAGCTGAGGGTGTTGTACCCGGAGCTGGTGTTGTAGCAAATGAGGGTGTCGTACCAGGAGCTGTTGTTGTCACAGCTGATGGTGTTGTACCAGGGGCTGGTGTTGTGGCTACTGATGTTGTAGTACCTGGAGCTGGCGTTGTTACAGCTGATGGTGTTGTGCCAGGAGCTGGCGTTGTTAATCCTGATGGTGTTGTAGCAAGGGCTGGCGTTGTCACAGCTGATGGTGTTGTACCCGGAGCTGGTGTTGTTACAGCTGACGGTGTTGTACCCGGAGCTGGTGTTGTAGCAAATGATGGTGTTGTACCCGGAGCTGGCGTGGTTACTGCAGAAGGTGTTGTGCCTGGTGCTGGCGTTGTTACAGCTGATGTTGTTGTAGCAGGTGCTGGCGATGTGACCGCTGAAGTTGTTGTCCCTGCTGCTGGCGTTGTTACAGCTGATGGTGTTGTACCCGGAGCTGGTGTTGTAGCAAATGATGGTGTCGTACCAGGAGCCGGCGTTGTTACTGCTGATGGTGTTGTACCGGGAGCTAGAGTTGTTACACCTGACGGTGTTGAACCCGGAGCTGGCGTAGTTATTGGAGAAGGTGTTGTGCCGGGAACTGGGCTTGTTACAGCTGATGGTGTTGTACCAGGAGCTGCTGTTGTTACAGCTGATGATGTTGTACCCGGAGCTGGTGTTGTGGAAACTGATGGTGTTATACCCGGAGCTGGAGTTGTTACAGCTGAAGGTGTTGTGCCAGGAGCTGGCGTGGTTACAGGTGATGGAGTTGTACCAGGAGCTGGTGTTGTTAATGCTGATGGTGTTGTACCCGGAGCTTGTGTTGTGGCAACTGATTGGGTCGTACCCGGAGCTGGTGTTGTTACTGCTGATGGTGTTGTACCAGGAGCTGGTGTTGTTAATGCTGATGGTGTTGTACCCGGAGCTTGTGTTGTGGCAACTGATTGGGTCGTACCTGCTGCTGGCGTTGTTACAGCTGATGGTGTTGTACCGGGAGCTAGTGTTGTTACAGCTGACGGTGTTGTACCCGGGGCTGGTGTTGTGGCAACCGATTGTGTTGTACCAGGAGCTGGAGTTGTTATTACTGCAGGTGTTGTACCTTGTGCTGCCGTTGTCACTGCTGAAGGTGTTGTACCAGGAGCTGGTTTGGTTACTGTAGAAGCGCTGGTAACTCGTGGAGTGGACGTAGGTATCTTAAATGACACTGTAGCCATTGTTTGTGGTTTTACTTCCGTGATAACTGTCGTCGCTGTTAATGATGGGGTTGTAGAAATCAGTGAAACTGTAGACGAATATAGGGTTGTAGACACTGCTTGTGAACTAAAAAACGTTGGCGTAGTTTCAGGTGAAAGCATTGTAGTTAAATATGGCGTGATTGTAGTAGTAGACGATAAGGGTTTTGTGATTGTTGCACGCGTTGTTACTGCAGATAGTGTGGTACCAGCAGTTAAGGTCGTTGTACCAGGAGCTGGCGTGGTTACTGCTGATGGTGTTGTTCCAGGGGCTGGCGTTGTTACAGCTGATGGTGTTGTACCTGGTGCTGGTGTTGTGGCTACTGATGATGTCGTACCCGGTGCTGCTGTTGTTACAGCTGATGGTGTTGTACCAGGAGCTGGCGTTGTAACAGCTGATGGTGTTGTACCTGGTGTTGGTGTTGTTACAGCTGATGGTGTTGTACCAGGAGCTGGCGTTGATACAGCTGATGGTGTTGTAACCGGAGCTGGCGTTGTTACAGCTGATGGTGTTTTACCCGGAAATTGTGTTGTGGCAACTGATGGTGTTGTACCCGGAGCGGATGTTGTTACAGCAGATGGTATTGTGCCAGGAGCTGGTGTGGTTACTGGAGAAGGTGTTGTACCAGGAGCTGGTGATGTTACAGCAGATGGGGCTGTACCAGCTGCTGGCGTGGTTACTGGAGAAGGTGTTGTACCCGGAGCTGGTGTTGTAACAGCTGATAGTGTTGTGCCAGGAGGTGGCGTGGTTACTAGAGATGGTGTTGTTTCGGGAGCTAGGCTTGTTACGGCAGAACTTGTTGTACCTGGTGCTGGCGACGTAACCGCTGAAGGTGTTGTACCTAGTGTTGTCGCTACTGATGATGTCGTACCCGGAGCTGCTGTTGTTACAGCTGATGGTGTTGTACCAGGAGCTGGCGTTGTAACAACTGATGGTGTTGTACTAGGAACTGGCGTTGTAACAGCTGATGGTTTTGTACCTGGTGCTGGCGTTGTTACAGCTGATGGTGTTGTACCTGGTGCTGGCGTTGTAACAGCTGATGGTGTTGTACCCGGAGCTGGCGTTGTTACAGCTGATGGTGTCGTACCCGGAGCTGCTGTTGTCACTGCTGATGGTGTTGTACCAGGAGCTGGGGTAGTTAGAACTGATGGTGTTGTACCTGGTGCTGGCGTTGTAACAGCTGATGGTGTTGTGCCAGGCGCTGGCGTGGTTACTGTAGAAGTTGTGGTAACATGTGGAGTGGACGTAGGTATCTTAAATGACACTGAAGCCATTGTTTGTGGTTTTACTTCCGTGATAACTGTCGTCGTTGTTAATGATGGTGTTGTACCAGGAGCTGGCGTTGTTACAGCTGATGGTGTTGTACCTAGTGCTGGCGTTGTTACAGTTGATGCTGTTGTACCCGGAGCTGGTGTTGTGGCTACTGATGATGTCGTACCCGGAGCTGGTGTTGTGGCTACTGATGATGTCGTAACCGGAGCTGGTGTTGTTACTGCTGATGGTGTTGTACCAGTAGCTTGTGTTGTTACAGCTGATGGTGTTGTACCTGGTGTCCCTGTTGGTACAGCTGATGGTGTTGTACCAGGAGCTGGCGTTGATACAGCTGATGGTGTTGTACCAGGTGCTGGCGTTGTAACACCTGATGGTGTTGTACCAGGAGCTGGCGTTGTAACAGCTGATGGTGTTGTACCAGGTGCTGGCGTTGTCACAGCTGATGGTGTTGTAACCGGAGCTGGCGTTGTAACAGGTGATGGTGATGTACCAGGAGCTGGCGTTGTAACAGCTGATGGTGTTGTACCAGGTGCAGGCGTTGTCACAGCTGATGGTGTTGTACCCGGAGCTGGCGTTGTTACAGCTGATGGTGTCGTACCCGGAGCTGCTGTTGTCACTTCTGATGGTGTTGTACCTGGTGCTGGCGTTGTAACAGCTGATGGTGTTGTGCCAGGAACTGGCGTGGTTACTGGAGAAGGTCTTGTTCCGGGAGCTGCTGTTGTAACAGCTAATGTTGTTGTACCAGGAGCTGGAGTTGTTACAGCTGATGGTGTTGTACCAGGAGCTGGTGTTGTTGCTGCTGATGGTGTTGTACCCAGGGCTGGTGTTGTGGCAACCGATGGTGTTGTACCAGGAGCTGGAGTTGTTATTACTGTAAGTGTTGTACCTTGTGCTGCCGTTGTCACTGCTGAAGATGTTGTAGCAGGAGCTGGTTTGGTTACTGTAGAAGTTGTGGTAACATGTGGAGTGGACGTAGGTATCTTAAATGACACTGTAGCCATTGTTTGTGGCTTTACTTCTGTGATAACTGTCGTCGTTGTTAATGATGGTGTTGTACCCGGAGCTGCTGTTGTTACTGCTGATGTTGTTGTACCAGGAGCTTGTGTTGTTACAGCTGATGGTGTTGTACCTGGTGTTGGTGTTGGTACAGCTGATGGTGTTGTACCCGGAGCTGGCGTTGTTACAGCTGATGGTGTCGTACCCGGAGCTGCTGTTGTCACTGCTGATGGTGTTGTACCAGGAGCTGGGGTAGTTAGAACTGATGGTGTTGTACCTGGTGCTGGCGTTGTAACAGCTGATGGTGTTGTGCCAGGCGCTGGCGTGGTTACTGTAGAAGTTGTGGTAACATGTGGAGTGGACGTAGGTATCTTAAATGACACTGTAGCCATTGTTTGTGGTTTTACTTCCGTGATAACTGTCGTCGTTGTTAATGATGGTGTTGTACCAGGAGCTGGCGTTGTTACAGCTGATGGTGTTGTACCTAGTGCTGGCGTTGTTACAGTTGATGCTGTTGTACCCGGAGCTGGTGTTGTGGCTACTGATGATGTCGTAACCGGAGCTGGTGTTGTTACTGCTGATGGTGTTGTACCAGTAGCTTGTGTTGTTACAGCTGATGGTGTTGTACCTGGTGTCCCTGTTGGTACAGCTGATGGTGTTGTACCAGGAGCTGGCGTTGATACAGCTGATGGTGTTGTACCAGGTGCTGGCGTTGTAACACCTGATGGTGTTGTACCAGGAGCTGGCGTTGTAACAGCTGATGGTGTTGTACCAGGTGCTGGCGTTGTCACAGCTGATGGTGTTGTAACCGGAGCTGGCGTTGTAACAGGTGATGGTGATGTACCAGGAGCTGGCGTTGTAACAGCTGATGGTGTTGTACCAGGTGCAGGCGTTGTCACAGCTGATGGTGTTGTACCCGGAGCTGGCGTTGTTACAGCTGATGGTGTTGTGCCAGGCGCTGGCGTGGTTACTGTAGAAGTTGTGGTAACATGTGGAGTGGACGTAGGTATCTTAAATGACACTGAAGCCATTGTTTGTGGTTTTACTTCCGTGATAACTGTCGTCGTTGTTAATGATGGTGTTGTACCAGGAGCTGGCGTTGTTACAGCTGATGGTGTTGTACCTAGTGCTGGCGTTGTTACAGTTGATGCTGTTGTACCCGGAGCTGGTGTTGTGGCTACTGATGATGTCGTACCCGGAGCTGGTGTTGTGGCTACTGATGATGTCGTAACCGGAGCTGGTGTTGTTACTGCTGATGGTGTTGTACCAGTAGCTTGTGTTGTTACAGCTGATGGTGTTGTACCTGGTGTCCCTGTTGGTACAGCTGATGGTGTTGTACCAGGAGCTGGCGTTGATACAGCTGATGGTGTTGTACCAGGTGCTGGCGTTGTAACACCTGATGGTGTTGTACCAGGAGCTGGCGTTGTAACAGCTGATGGTGTTGTACCAGGTGCAGGCGTTGTCACAGCTGATGGTGTTGTACCCGGAGCTGGCGTTGTTACAGCTGATGGTGTCGTACCCGGAGCTGCTGTTGTCACTTCTGATGGTGTTGTACCTGGTGCTGGCGTTGTAACAGCTGATGGTGTTGTGCCAGGAACTGGCGTGGTTACTGGAGAAGGTCTTGTTCCGGGAGCTGCTGTTGTAACAGCTAATGTTGTTGTACCAGGAGCTGGAGTTGTTACAGCTGATGGTGTTGTACCAGGAGCTGGTGTTGTTGCTGCTGATGGTGTTGTACCCAGGGCTGGTGTTGTGGCAACCGATGGTGTTGTACCAGGAGCTGGAGTTGTTATTACTGTAAGTGTTGTACCTTGTGCTGCCGTTGTCACTGCTGAAGATGTTGTAGCAGGAGCTGGTTTGGTTACTGTAGAAGTTGTGGTAACATGTGGAGTGGACGTAGGTATCTTAAATGACACTGTAGCCATTGTTTGTGGCTTTACTTCTGTGATAACTGTCGTCGTTGTTAATGATGGTGTTGTACCCGGAGCTGCTGTTGTTACTGCTGATGTTGTTGTACCAGGAGCTTGTGTTGTTACAGCTGATGGTGTTGTACCTGGTGTTGGTGTTGGTACAGCTGATGGTGTTGTACCCGGAGCTGGCGTTGTTACAGCTGATGGTGTCGTACCCGGAGCTGCTGTTGTCACTGCTGATGGTGTTGTACCAGGAGCTGGGGTAGTTAGAACTGATGGTGTTGTACCTGGTGCTGGCGTTGTAACAGCTGATGGTGTTGTGCCAGGCGCTGGCGTGGTTACTGTAGAAGTTGTGGTAACATGTGGAGTGGACGTAGGTATCTTAAATGACACTGTAGCCATTGTTTGTGGTTTTACTTCCGTGATAACTGTCGTCGTTGTTAATGATGGTGTTGTACCAGGAGCTGGCGTTGTTACAGCTGATGGTGTTGTACCTAGTGCTGGCGTTGTTACAGTTGATGCTGTTGTACCCGGAGCTGGTGTTGTGGCTACTGATGATGTCGTAACCGGAGCTGGTGTTGTTACTGCTGATGGTGTTGTACCAGTAGCTTGTGTTGTTACAGCTGATGGTGTTGTACCTGGTGTCCCTGTTGGTACAGCTGATGGTGTTGTACCAGGAGCTGGCGTTGATACAGCTGATGGTGTTGTACCAGGTGCTGGCGTTGTAACACCTGATGGTGTTGTACCAGGAGCTGGCGTTGTAACAGCTGATGGTGTTGTACCAGGTGCTGGCGTTGTCACAGCTGATGGTGTTGTAACCGGAGCTGGCGTTGTAACAGGTGATGGTGATGTACCAGGAGCTGGCGTTGTAACAGCTGATGGTGTTGTACCAGGTGCAGGCGTTGTCACAGCTGATGGTGTTGTACCCGGAGCTGGCGTTGTTACAGCTGATGGTGTTGTGCCAGGAACTGGCGTGGTTACTGGAGAAGGTCTTGTTCCGGGAGCTGCTGTTGTAACAGCTAATGTTGTTGTACCAGGAGCTGGAGTTGTTACAGCTGATGGTGTTGTACCAGGAGCTGGTGTTGTTGCTGCTGATGGTGTTGTACCCAGGGCTGGTGTTGTGGCAACCGATGGTGTTGTACCAGGAGCTGGAGTTGTTATTACTGTAAGTGTTGTACCTTGTGCTGCCGTTGTCACTGCTGAAGTTGTTGTAGCAGGAGCTGGTTTGGTTACTGTAGAAGTTGTGGTAACATGTGGAGTGGACGTAGGTATCTTAAATGACACTGTAGCCATTGTTTGTGGCTTTACTTCTGTGATAACTGTCGTCGTTGTTAATGATGGTGTTGTACCCGGAGCTGCTGTTGTTACTGCTGATGTTGTTGTACCAGGAGCTTGTGTTGTTACAGCTGATGGTGTTGTACCTGGTGTTGGTGTTGGTACAGCTGATGGTGTTGTACCCGGAGCTGGCGTTGTTACAGCTGATGGTGTCGTACCCGGAGCTGCTGTTGTCACTGCTGATGGTGTTGTACCAGGAGCTGGGGTAGTTAGAACTGATGGTGTTGTACCTGGTGCTGGCGTTGTAACAGCTGATGGTGTTGTGCCAGGCGCTGGCGTGGTTACTGTAGAAGTTGTGGTAACATGTGGAGTGGACGTAGGTATCTTAAATGACACTGTAGCCATTGTTTGTGGTTTTACTTCCGTGATAACTGTCGTCGTTGTTAATGATGGTGTTGTACCAGGAGCTGGCGTTGTTACAGCTGATGGTGTTGTACCTAGTGCTGGCGTTGTTACAGTTGATGCTGTTGTACCCGGAGCTGGTGTTGTGGCTACTGATGATGTCGTAACCGGAGCTGGTGTTGTTACTGCTGATGGTGTTGTACCAGTAGCTTGTGTTGTTACAGCTGATGGTGTTGTACCTGGTGTCCCTGTTGGTACAGCTGATGGTGTTGTACCAGGAGCTGGCGTTGATACAGCTGATGGTGTTGTACCAGGTGCTGGCGTTGTCACAGCTGATGGTGTTGTAACCGGAGCTGGCGTTGTAACAGGTGATGGTGATGTACCAGGAGCTGGCGTTGTAACAGCTGATGGTGTTGTACCAGGTGCAGGCGTTGTCACAGCTGATGGTGTTGTACCCGGAGCTGGCGTTGTTACAGCTGATGGTGTTGTGCCAGGAACTGGCGTGGTTACTGGAGAAGGTCTTGTTCCGGGAGCTGCTGTTGTAACAGCTAATGTTGTTGTACCAGGAGCTGGAGTTGTTACAGCTGATGGTGTTGTACCAGGAGCTGGTGTTGTTGCTGCTGATGGTGTTGTACCCAGGGCTGGTGTTGTGGCAACCGATGGTGTTGTACCAGGAGCTGGAGTTGTTATTACTGTAAGTGTTGTACCTTGTGCTGCCGTTGTCACTGCTGAAGTTGTTGTAGCAGGAGCTGGTTTGGTTACTGTAGAAGTTGTGGTAACATGTGGAGTGGACGTAGGTATCTTAAATGACACTGTAGCCATTGTTTGTGGCTTTACTTCTGTGATAACTGTCGTCGTTGTTAATGATGGTGTTGTACCCGGAGCTGCTGTTGTTACAGCTGATGGTGTTGTACCTGGTGTTGGTGTTGGTACAGCTGATGGTGTTGTACCAGGCGCTGGCGTTGATACAGCTGATGGGGTTGTACCCGGAGCTGGCGTTGTTACACCTGATGGTGTTGTACCCGGAAATTTTGTTGTGGAAACTGATGGTGTTGTACCCGGAGCTGGCGTTGTAACACCTGATGGTGTTGTACCAGGAGCTGGCGTTGTAACAGCTGATGGTGTTGTACCAGGTGCTGGTGTTGCCACAGCTGATGGTGTTGTACCCGGAGCAGGCGTTGTAACAGCTGATGGTGTTGTACCAGGAGCTGGCGTTGTAACAGCTGATGGTGTTGTACCAGGAGCTGGCGTTGTAACAGCTGATGGTGTTGTACCAGGTGCTGGCGTTGTCACAGCTGATGGTGTTGTACCAGGAGCTGGCGTTGTAACAGCTGATGGTGTTGTACCAGGAGCTGGTGTAGTTAGAGCTGATGGTGTTGTGCCAGGAGCTGGCGTGGTTACCGGAGAAGGTCTTGTTCCGGGAGCTGGGCTTGTTACGGCCGAAATTGTTGTACCAGGAGCTGGTGTTGTTACAGCTGATGGTGTTGTACCCGGGGCTGGTGTTGTGGCAACCGATGGTGTTGTACCAGGACCTGGTGTTGTTATTACTGCAGGTGTTGTACCTTGTGCTGCCGTTGTCACTGCTGAAGGTGTTGTTCCAGGAGCTGGTTTGGTTACTGTAGAAGCTGTGGTAACATGTGGAGTGGACGTAGGCATCTTAAATGACACTGTAGCCATTGTTTGTGGCTTTACTTCCGTGATAACTGTTGTCGTTGTTAATGATGGTGTTGTACCCGGAGCTGCTGTTGTTACTGCTGATGTTGTTGTACCAGGAGCTTGTGTTGTTACAGCTGATGGTGTTGTACCTGGTGTTGGTGTTGGTACAGCTGATGGTGTTGTACCAGGTGCTGGCGTTGATACAGCTGATGGGGTTGTACCCGGAGCTGGCGTTGATACACCTGATGGTGTTGTACCCGGAAATTTTGTTGTGGAAACTGATGGTGTTGTACCTGGAGCTGGCGTTGTAACACCTGATGGTGTTGTACCAGGAGCTGGCGTTGTAACAGCTGATGGTGTTGTACCCGGAGCAGGCGTTGTAACAGCTGATGGTGTTGTACCAGGAGCTGGCGTTGTAACAGCTGATGGTGTTGTACCCGGAGCTGGCGTTGTAACAGCTGATGGTGTTGTACCAGGAGCTGGCGTTGTAACAGCTGATGGTGTTGTACCAGGTGCTGGCGTTGTCACAGCTGATGGTGTTGTACCAGGAGCTGGCGTTGTAACAGCTGATGGTGTTGTACCAGGAGCTGGTGTAGTTAGAGCTGATGGTGTTGTGCCAGGAGCTGGCGTGGTTACCGGAGAAGGTCTTGTTCCGGGAGCTGGGCTTGTTACGGCCGAAATTGTTGTACCTGGTGCTGGCGTTGTTACAGCTGATGGTGTTGTACCAGGAGCTGGTGTTGTTACAGCTGATGGTGTTGTACCCGGGGCTGGTGTTGTGGCAACCGATGGTGTTGTACCAGGACCTGGTGTTGTTATTACTGCAGGTGTTGTACCTTGTGCTGCCGTTGTCACTGCTGAAGGTGTTGTTCCAGGAGCTGGTTTGGTTACTGTAGAAGCTGTGGTAATATGTGGAGTGGACGTAGGTATCTTAAATGACACTGTAGCCATTGTTTGTGGTTTTACTTCCGTGATAACTGTCGTCGTTTTTAATGATGGTGTTGTCCCAAGAGCTGGCGTTGTTACAGCTGATGGTGTTGTACCAGGAGCTGGCGTTGTTACAGCTGATGGTGTTGCCCCTGTTGCTGGCGTTGTTACAGCTGATGGTGTTGTGCCTGGTTTTGGTGTTGTTACAGCAGATGGTGTACTCGGAGCTGGTGTTGTAACAGCTGATGGTGTTGTACCCGGAGATAGCGTTGTTACAGCTGATGGTGTCGTGCCCGGTGTTGGTGTTTTGGCCACCGATGTTGTCGTTCTCGGAACTGGACTTGTTACAGCTGATGGTGTTGTTCCCGGTGCTGGCGTTGTTACAGCTGATGGTGTTGTACCCGGAGCTGGTGTTGTTACTGCTGATGGTGTTATACCCGGAGCTTGTGTTGTGGCAACTGATGGTGTCGTACCCGGAGCTGGCGTGGTTACAGCTGATGGAGTTGTACCTTCTACTGGTGTTGTTACCTTAGATGGTGTTGTACCTTGTGTTGCCGTTGTTACCATAGACTTTGTTGAACCTTGTGTTGAAAATACTGTTATTAATTTGTTTGTAAATGAAAAAATAATTTTCGGCCAAGGAAATGAGTCAACCTTCTATATATAGTTTTAATATAAAAAATCCCGATTATTTTCTGTGGAATATGTATTGGACAATATGTAATATGTAGAAATGTCAACCTACCCGTTGTGCTAATAGCTGTAGTTGTTAGTCTCGTGTACACTGATGGAATTGGTGTGGTCGACCCTCTTAATATAGTCGTTGCTGCAGCGATAATGAAAAATAAATTCATGTGTTACATATATGAAGATTGCTTTAAGTATTTTTAAGTCAATGAATCTTTATAAGTTAACATGAAATAATAACTTAAATATGAATGAAATTATTAGATTGCAAGGCATTTAAAGCTTTATAGATGCCTTTGCATGTACGTGAAATATATATATTTGTACTGTTTAAAGTAATAATGAATGCAGGCAATATGACATCTCCGGTATTGCATACGTTATCACCTATTCATGAGCGTATTGCAAACACAATTTGCGTTCAATAATTTTTCCTATTAGTTTTGCCATTTCAAATATTAATACTTCAATTTGTCATTAACATTATTAAATCGTATGAAACGTGTTTGTCTGACAAATACTCAAGTAAAAATTCTTCAAAGTATTTGTCAGAAAATTTAAATCACTTTTTCTTCGCAGTATACACATTCATAAGTCATATAAATGTTTAATGTGTATAGATTGTGGAACTAACTGTATTAAAAATTAATTGTTATGAACAAGTCTCGTTTGAAATTGATGCAAACAAAAACTTATATTTCCTTATATTATTTATTTTGGTCAAATATATTATGCCATTTATTTTGCCAGCATAAATTTTCACTAGGCTCTAATACTGTTCGCTCTTTACATATTTATACATACACATTTACGGTTATACTGTGGAATCTTCCACATTAGCCTTTCACCCCTTACGGGAAGATGTATTCTTCCCTAAAAAAAGCCTTATCCAATCACCACTTCGTTTCTGTAAATTCAATCTTCTATTGGTTAAGAAACACTAAACTGTAGCAAAGTCGAAACAGATCCTTTTTCCCATCGAAGCTCCCTGGAGCCGATTTTGAAATAGCAAATTCTATAAAAACGGCCGCATGACTCAATTCAAGTCAGTCAGTCATCGAGTTTCGTGAGATGCTACCAAACTCCACGCGTGTCATTTCACCGACACAACATCACTTCAAAATTCTCAACAAACACTCAATCACCCATTGTCCGCGTGGTAATCAGCTTACAATTGACTTAAAAAGTGAACGTTTTCACTACACAAACAGTAATTGTACAATTCATGAATTTAGCTTATCAGTTAAAGGCAAACAACTCTTCACAACTTAAATTCTAACTAACAAGTAACACACACATACCCACTAGTATTTGAACGAATACATTTGAGATCTTTCTTTGCAGAAATCAAATTGTTTTAATTTTTCTAACAAATCAAAACCATTAACTTTTATTGACCAAATTTCTGCATGAACATTCTTCATAACCTTGTCTCAATTGCCACATTCTGTTATCCTTGCATGTATAACTATTGTATATATAAAAATCTCTTTATTGTTGGAAATTGTCCTTGAATTCTTTATTTGATCTACGTATTGCGGGATAATGCATAATAAGCACGCATAATCTTTGCCTTACACAAATTTACCTTCTGATACATTTTCACTCAGCCACAACCCGCAACAATACTCATTTGCTTAATATGAACATTGCATATATATGCACTCATGCTTTTTTTTCCAAATCTACAAGTACTTTCACTTTCAATCATTTTTTCCAATCATTTTTTCCATTTAATTTCATGTCTTTGAAGGATGTCGGCAATTCAAAGATTACTTTTCTTTATTATTTGTGAATTGCCACAACTTCTTGATAAAGACAACTACGCTTTGTTATTCTTCTCTTATACTGTTTGCTGCCCAAAGCTATAGAATTCAATCTTTCCTCTTCTTTAATCTCCATCTTTTTCATCGGTGAAGGACGTGAACATTATTTTACTTATTGTAAATGTACTGTAAAAGAAGAAATACATGAAATGCATTAAAACAGGAACTGGCTAAGATTGTAGTGATCAGGGAAGTATCTTGTTGGGAGTCAATGGAAGAAGCTGTATGAGTGGAAATTACATCTCAACAATGGAATGCAAAGGGAATGAGGGTGACTTGCTACAATGATCTTGATATGGCGGATCTCAGCCGTTAAGGTTAGAACTGGTGGAACTAAGGAATGTAATTTGTTTGAACACTTTCCATGGAAATTGTGAGTAGCGATAGACTTGCAGCGATTCGCCAATGGAAAGGGGGCTGTGGGGTGGAAAATAATTATCTACAAAGCCGTGTAGACGCTTTTTGTCTCTATTGAGACTGAAAAGTGAAAACTGGGCAACATCTCACTAAGTCTTTGTCTTGTAAAGGATAAAGATTAGCAGGAGAAACCATGTATTTACTGGAGCGATGAAGGGAAGCGACCATTTTTCCATAGCCATTAGCGATGGATCGTATGTAAGTGTTCCACATAAGGATTGGGGTGAGATTCAATGAGCGCTCAAGTGACGGAGCCTTAGATGATAATGCACTGTCCGCACAGTGATGATGGAATCTCACTAGTTTGGCTTTTGTGGCATTGAATGCAAAAGCTACTTTCCACTCCCAATGAGCTGTTATAACTAGTTCAGAGGAAAGATCAGCTGCTAGGCTCTGGTCATCTAGAATTTTGAAGATGTACCCATATACCGTTGTAGCATCAACATAGACTTCCACAAAAGATATACTCAGTGTATCAGTGTATAATTAATGTAAGGTAGAAAGAGAATTGGAACGAGAAGTGAGACGAGTAGTTCGCCTGCGTTGTTCACTCTTAACGGCTAGTTATCCGATGTCCACCTCGGATAACTAGCCGTTAAGAGACTTACCCATTAGGAAGGACTCTTCCATTGATTCCATATATGAAGAGCTTGTACAAGCAACTGTATATATCACATCTTGTCAAAGGTCTTCAAAACGTGTAATGCGATTGTCCTTGAGATGTACTTTTTACATAGCACCTCAATTATTCTGTGAGTAATGACAGTTAAGATATTAGCAGTGGATCGAGACGATTGAAATTCGTACTGCTTGCGCTTAAAAAGTTGTTCCTATTGAAATAATCAACAATCATCTTGTTACAGCTTTAATACATTTACAGTTGTCGGGGCGGCATTCATACGGAGATGAGCACTCACGTGCATTCTTGAAACAGGGCATACAGTTGACACCTTCAAAGACTTCGGAAATATTTCTTCTTCAAGCAGCGGTTAAATATTTTTGCGAAGGTCGGGGATAACTTAGGGTTAATATTGTTCGAAAAGTTTCCGGACTTATCAAATGTCTTGACTCTAAGAAAGCTACCTGCTCATAAAATCCCAGCATTTTATCTGAGCAAGTAGCTTTCTTAGAGTCCAGACTTTTGATAAGTCTTCAGACATCACTACAATAAAAAATATTACTAAGTTTGTGCTCTGTGAGAGGGAAAAATCCGGAAGAGGATAACGTTTGTCGTCATACGTGAAGTTATGTTGCCGAAAGAGATACCATCAACAACACCATATGACAGGATTTTTTGTAAATTAGTTTACAATTAACGCACGAAGGCTACAAGTATTTATCTTATTGTGTGTGTATGTGGGTGTGTGTGTATTTTCACGCGCATATGTATGAATATTTGCAGTTTAGGCTTTTTCCATACTGCAATCTATTTTTGTTTTAATATTCAGCTAGCTATTACAGTACAAAAGTAAATGAACCAAATCATAATAAACATTATTTGAATGATCAATGAGAAAATGATTTCTTACAATATGACATAAGAAAAACTACTATATTGTATAGAGACTTTCCAAGCGTAGCTTAGATATGGCACAAGGCCAAAAGTATGGGACACCCAGTGAGGATCGAAATCACTACTCAGTCTTAATTGTTCTAGCAAGACCAGCTTGCTAACCATTACACCACCACGAGGTTCCCTAAGCTGGTGTATTGTATATTGCGCATAATGGAAGAAATGATCTTAATGGGCACTAAACACAAAACGGAGTAAAATAGAAGACATAGGGCCGGGGTTCTTATTTTTGGGAGGAATGCGGACATAATAAAGAAGAGGGAAACAAAAGAAGAGATAATCATCGGCTTTATATCGTATCCAAGAATTTAATTTCTTCTTTTCTGATCGCTTCACTTATGATGATGGCATTGATAACTAATTGGACCAATTCTTGCATGGAAGAGGCAATGGCATTGAATGCGTTGTAATGTTAGTGGAGGCGAAGGTTGATTTTTGTCGAGCATTTCTTTCTTATCGTTTGATTTCTACCTTTTCTCTTCTAAAGGCTTGGAAGATTTTGGTTCTGACGGTGATTGAACACAGCCAGTTTTTACGGACTGGGGCTTGTGTTTAAAACGATTTTAACAGCTTAAAACGATTTAATGGCTTTCAGTATTGTTTTGAGTTATGCTTTGTATCTTCATAGAGAGCAACCCTGTGGCTTTTCCCCTGAAGTGTGATCGCTAAATAAGACTTCACATGGAAGCCATGACTATTCCATTCTTGCTACATGTCCTGAACATCGGTGTTTCATGATTAGCAATATGATGCTTGAACTATAGTCTTTTTCCAGAACTTTGGTGTTGGTCAAATATTATTCCCATTTTTGCTGGTGGAAGCGTTCTAATTTTCGTATTTTGCAACGAGACCAAACTTAGCAGCTATATAGCAAAACTGAAATGACAACAGAATTATAGGGCATAATATTTGCAGTTAAGTTGAAGCATTTTATTAGCTTTCCAAATGTCCGGGTGAAGTTCCAATTCTGTGTTCGATATCATTTTCTGGGGTGCTTTTTTTTTTAATAAAAGGCTGCTTCGATATGGAAAATGCTCGACTTGTTCGAGAGGTGTATCAGAGTCGGAAATATCAAAATCTAGTAAGATGGTATTTGGGGCTTTCTTGACTTTTACTGTAAGGTCAGAACACTGGTAGACCAAAGAAGATTTGTTCACAGATTGTTGGAGTTCTTTTGAATGAAAGGAGATAGCTTTCGTTAGCATATTAAAGTTCTGACATGTGTTGCATATGTGTTAGACATTTAAATCGAAATCTACCCCAGGTTGAAAAGTCCTTCATCGTATCGGCATCTAATGTCACTTCCTGAATTGTCTGGGGGAAGTTTGTGAAGCACACTTCTGGTAGCATGTTTTGGTGGAAGACATAATGTTATGTATTGCTTGAATCAGAGATAAAGTGGTCAGGACATCCAACCGATGAATTATCCACATAGCTCTCGGAAAGCTATCAAAGAAAACAGGAAAAATGAGATTTTGCTGTACTTTGATTTTAAATTGGAATTGCCTTGTAAAGAAAACCAGGCCAACAGTACCACGAGAGGCATATAATCAACATTGATATTCTGGTAGGATCTATTCAGCGATGATCTAGAGCCGATTCAGAAGGATCCTAGCAAAAGACATAGAATGATGGAGAATAAGGATATTCCTCTATAGTTCCGACAGACGCCTTTTTTATGTTCGAACAGTTAGAAAGGGATGTTGTCTGAGCTTGGGAACATTCTTGATATCTGCTTCATAGCTTGCTTCAAGTCTTGGTCTTGAAATTTAGATTTCATATTTATACATAAGATTTGGTAAGTTCTTCAATTGAAGTCAAGTTGTTATTTAGCAGGATAGAATAATGTTCCTGACGGCATAGACGGATGTCTTGTGAAACGGTCCGTATGATTTTATTGTAAGCTGCTAGAAGGGAAATAGTTGATGTTCGTACCGATCCAAAGAGTTGATTCTTTCCAGCAGAGGCATTTCTGAGATCATGATCATCTGCATAGCTCTGAAGTTTCATTGCTTTGTGTGAACAACAGATGTTCTACAGTTCAGTTATTTGTGTTTGACACGAATGTCTAAGCTACTGGAAATGATTATTTTGTGACAGGATCTTCGTTCTTGTTTATTTTGACCCAATCAGGATGTAGATTTCAATAGAACTTTCAACAAACCAGTTCAGAATATTGGTCCTGGTTCAGCTGATGTCAGTGTTTGATGTGTCTTTGAACATATAACGGATAGTTCTCCAATGTTCACCAAAAGATTGGACGTTGAATACATTAGATAAAAGTTCCTAAAAGGTTTCGGATTAAAAAGTATTTGAAGTGTCAGGGACTTGGAGTCGAACTTTTCAAGGACAATAGATGGTTGACCGGAGAAGCGGTACACATAATGAGGACTACCAAGACACGAATACAGGAACGATCTAAGAAGTCAGAGGTTTTTCGGAGGGCGAACATCATATATCAAAGGGCAAAGTGCAGTTTAAAAAAAAAGCTTACACTTCAGCCAAACATAAAGAGGAGGTCGAGAAATATCAGCACTAGATTTGCAGGAGTTAAAGAAAACTGACAGAATAATATAAATGAAAAGCTATGATTTAAAAAAAAGGAAAACGGAAAAAGAAGTAAAAGAAATAGAAAGAGCAAAAAAAAAACATTTATAAGAATAAAATTCCTGATTAATACGCATCAGGAAAAAAGATGTTCCTTAAAAGATATGATATATTTCTAAGTGAAATGATATAGTCTAGAAACTGGTGACAAGATTTCAGAAGACAACATTGAAAAATGATGCAGCTGTTTCATCTTATCACCCAGAAGGAAGGAGAAAGAAGGTTAAGTGAAATTAATAGAGTAAAAAGGAAATAAACAAAACAAGAATCTATTATTAACAACTGGGAGCAAATGTCATATAGAAACAACTGAAAGAAGGCGGGTATATTGGGAAAAATAAAAGTTCAGGAAATATGAGATAAGTGATGAGAGAAACAAGGATAATTGAATTAAAGTGAAAAGATCTTTTCAAGAAAAATAAATTTCAATTAATAGAGCAAGATTGCACTCTCTTAATTCTAGCCTAAACACAAAGAAATAAATGATCTTTGATGATTCTTAAATGCTATGGCACATTTGTATGTGAAATAATATTGTCTAGTGCTTGGTAACAAAGTCATTAAAAATATACAGAAAATAAATAAAGAAATACTGAAAAGAAATGAATTTGTAAGGCTCAGAAGAAAGAGCATGGTAATGAGAAGGGGATGTGTTTAGATATGGTTGAGATTTGGAGAAACAGAGAAAAATATCGACAGGGCTAATGTACACAATGCACCCGGAGAAAGATATGTTTGAATAGATTAAGAAATGCAAATACTGACTTGATTTATTCACGCAGATTTTGATGGATGCTTTCACTACAACTGGCAGTGACACAGCGTCAGGGACAATTGTAATTTTGACCACAGTGTTATCTGTATCAGTTGGAATGTCGACGGATTTATTAGGCGGTGCAGTTATTATAACTGGAGAAGGTGTAAGAAGAGCTGCTGGTGTTGTTCCTACACCAGACACCCCGCCGGCTGCCGGTGTGGTGCCTGCGGTTGGAGGTATTCCTCCCGACGGCTGAAAGAAAACGTCATTATATATTTCAGAAAATCACACGACAAAATTGAAATGGGTGTGTATTACAGCCATTGTTATTTATGTTTAGACATGCGCGCTAAATGCAAGCGATGAATTTTTAGGAAACGGAGAATGAAACATGATATAATATTTTTAGATAAAATCAACGTGTATATTACCTGTGTCGGTTTAGTTAGTTCGATAATATATTCTTTGACGTTCTCAGGAGTGATCAATTTAATTACACCTCCAGGTGACAGATCTCCAGTCATAATTGTGGCTACTCTATTGTTTGGTCCTGTGGTATTCCATCCCACACTAGTAGGTCTTATATCCGAGGGATTTGATGATGGATTCGGCTCGAGATTGATGTTACTGTCTGGGATTATGGTTCCTTCATCCATTCCATCCACAAGATCACATTTCCCTGCCAATGCACAAATATATAACATATATTAGCGGGATATCTGGAAGTGTTCGGTGAGCATGATATAATAATACATAGATATACAAGGGGCTACACATGAAACGCATGGGATATATTGCATGTGAACTCTTAAATGTTTAGCAAACATAACTGTCAGTAGCCAATGGCAATTTAAGTCGCAAGACCACAAATGAAGAAGTCGTATCAACCTTTGGTTTCAAGTGAAATTCGTCATTATAATAGAATATACTTTCAGGTGTATGACACAAACATATGACATATATTAGAGGGATATCTACAAGTGTTTGGTGAGCAACGTTTACTAATATATAGATATATCTGCGTCGGCACATGAAACGCAAAGGAATATAATGCTTGTGAATTCATACAAAGATTAGCAAATATATCTGATATTAATCAATGGAAATTTCAGTCGCTAGACCACAAATGAAGAAGTCGTATCAAACTTTGGTGTCTAGTGAAATTCGTCATTATAATTGATTATAATTTCAGTTTGTATGGCACGTGCCAATCAGAAATAATAACTCACCGGGTGTTGTGATAGCAGAAACTTGTTGTGTAGTCGACAATGTTGGCGTTGGTGTTGTCGGCACAGTTGGTACAGTTTTTACCGAAGTTACCAAAGGAGTGACAGTTGTTGTTGGCGGTTGCATCGTTGCTATAGCACAATGAAAAGATATGTATCATTAGTGCATGTATGAATATTTTCTACATACCGCATATATGCTGTGAAATGAGAAATATATGTAATGGATTGGAATTAAGCCATACTTGTATGATCAGTGTAAAGCGAAATCAAAATGAATGTGATTGCAGTAAATAGATGTAAATGGATTTCAAGCCGAATAGATGATCTGCGCCCACTTCGTGTGGATTCATTGGTACTGTTTCCAATGATAACGTAATTATTGTCTCGTAATACATTTTCATGTCGAATGAAGCCGCCGTACTAACGGCCGAATTTTCCGGCAATTTTCTGCGAATTCAAATACATAAATGATTTGCCGTAGACCGCTGAGCCTCTATCCAATAATGCAACTGCCGACGTTACTTTTATGAGTATCCTTTGAAAAGTTTGAAAATAACGTACTTGTCCAATTTATTAAGATGCTTATACTTGAAATGTGTCAAAATTTAGTGTGCTCCTTATCCTCAATAGAAAGACGATACATATCCAGGAATTATGATGTTTAGTTGAGTTTTTAAAGGCGATGCTAAAGGTTGGCATGATTTCAGAAGACAACATTGAAAACTGATGCATATGTTTCATCTTATCAGTCGGAAGGAAGGAGAAAGCAAGTTAAGTGTATTGAATAGTGCAAAAAGGAAATGGATAAATTTCAAATCCGTTATTGTCAACTGGGAATAAATGTCTTATAGAAACAAGTGAAAGGAGACGGGCATTTTGGGAAAATGAACGTTTAGGAAATACGTGATAAGTGATGAGTGAAACAAGTGAATTAAAGTGAAAAGATCATTCCAGAAGAAATAAATTTCAATTAATAGAGCAAGATTGCACTCTCTTAATTCTAGCCTAATCACAAAGAAATAAATGATCGTTGATGTTTCTTAAAAGCTATGCGACATTCGTATGTGAAATAATATTATCAATTGCTTGGTGTAAATGTCATTAAATTATATACAGAAAATAAAGAATGAAATACTGAAAAGAAATGAATTTGTGGAGCCCAGAAGAAAGAGCATGGTAATGAGAAGGCGTTGTGTTTAGATATGGTTGAGATATTGAGCAATAGAGAAAAATATCGACAGGGCTAATGTACACAAAGCACCCGGAGAAAGATATGTTTGAATAGATTAAGAAATGCAACTACTCACTTGATTTCTTCACGCAGATTTTGATGGACACTTTCACTACAACTGGCTGTGAAATATCTTCAGGTACAATTGTAATTTTGACCACAGTGTTATCTGTATCAGTTGGAATGTCGACGGCTTTATTAGGCGGTGCAGTTATTATAACCGGAGAAGGTGTAAGAAGAGCTGCTGGTGTTGTTCCTACACCAGACACCCCGCCGGCTGCCGGTGTGGTGCCTGCGGTTGGAGGTATTCCTCCCGACGGCTGCAAGAAAACGTCATTATATATTTCAGAAAATCACATGACAAAATTGAAATGGGTGTGTATTTCTCGTCAAGCCATTGTTATTTATGTTTAGACATGCGCGCTAAATGCAAGCGATGAATTTATGGCAAACGGAGAATGAAACATGACATAATATTTTTAGATAAAATCAACATGTATATTACCTGTGTCGGTTTAGTTAGTTCGATAATATATTCTTTGACGTTCTCAGGAGTGATCAATTTAATTGCACCTCCAGGTGACAGATCTCCAGTAATAATTGTGGCTACTCTATTGTTTGGTCCTGTGGTCTTCCATCCCACTTCATTGGGTCTTATATCCGAGGGATTTGATGATGGATTCGGCACGAGATTGATGTTACTGTCTGGTATTATGGTTTCATCGTCCATTCCATCCACAAGTTCACATCTCGCTGCCAATGCACAAACATACAACATACATTAGCGGGATATCTACAAGTGTTTGGTGAGCAACGTTTCCTAATATATAGATATATCTGTGTCGGCACATGAAACACAAAGGAATATAATGCTTGTGAATTCATACAAAGATTAGCAAATATATCTGATATTAACCAATGGAAATTTCAGTCGCTAGACCACAAATGAAGAAGTCGTATCAAACTTTGGTGTCTAGTGAAATTCGTCATTATAATTGATTATAATTTCAGTTTGTATGGCACGTGCCAATCAGAAATAATAACTCACCGGGTGTTGTGATAGCAGAAACTTGTTGTGTAGTCGACAATGTTGGCGTTGGTGTTGTCGGCACAGTTGGTACAGTTTTTACCGAAGTTACCAAAGGAGTGACAGTTGTTGTTGGCGGTTGCATCGTTGCTATAGCACAATGAAAAGATATGTATCATTAGTGCATGTATGAATATTTTCTACATACCGCATATATGCTGTGAAATGAGAAATATATGTAATGGATTGGAATTAAGCCATACTTGTATGATCAGTGTAAAGCGAAATCAAAATGAATGTGATTGCAGTAAATAGATGTAAATGGATTTCAAGCCGAATAGATGATCTGCGCCCACTTCGTGTGGATTCATTGGTACTGTTTCCAATGATAACGTAATTATTGTCTCGTAATACATTTTCATGTCGAATGAAGCCGCCGTACTAACGGCCGAATTTTCCGGCAATTTTCTGCGAATTCAAATACATAAATGATTTGCCGTAGACCGCTGAGCCTCTATCCAATAATGCAACTGCCGACGTTACTTTTATGAGTATCCTTTGAAAAGTTTGAAAATAACGTACTTGTCCAATTTATTAAGATGCTTATACTTGAAATGTGTCAAAATTTAGTGTGCTCCTTATCCTCAATAGAAAGACGATACATATCCAGGAATTATGATGTTTAGTTGAGTTTTTAAAGGCGATGCTAAAGGTTGGCATGATTTCAGAAGACAACATTGAAAACTGATGCATATGTTTCATCTTATCAGTCGGAAGGAAGGAGAAAGCAAGTTAAGTGTATTGAATAGTGCAAAAAGGAAATGGATAAATTTCAAATCCGTTATTGTCAACTGGGAATAAATGTCTTATAGAAACAAGTGAAAGGAGACGGGCATTTTGGGAAAATGAACGTTTAGGAAATACGTGATAAGTGATGAGTGAAACAAGTGAATTAAAGTGAAAAGATCATTCCAGAAGAAATAAATTTCAATTAATAGAGCAAGATTGCACTCTCTTAATTCTAGCCTAATCACAAAGAAATAAATGATCGTTGATGTTTCTTAAAAGCTATGCGACATTCGTATGTGAAATAATATTATCAATTGCTTGGTGTAAATGTCATTAAATTATATACAGAAAATAAAGAATGAAATACTGAAAAGAAATGAATTTGTGGAGCCCAGAAGAAAGAGCATGGTAATGAGAAGGCGTTGTGTTTAGATATGGTTGAGATATTGAGCAATAGAGAAAAATATCGACAGGGCTAATGTACACAAAGCACCCGGAGAAAGATATGTTTGAATAGATTAAGAAATGCAACTACTCACTTGATTTCTTCACGCAGATTTTGATGGACACTTTCACTACAACTGGCTGTGAAATATCTTCAGGTACAATTGTAATTTTGACCACAGTGTTATCTGTATCAGTTGGAATGTCGACGGCTTTATTAGGCGGTGCAGTTATTATAACCGGAGAAGGTGTAAGAAGAGCTGCTGGTGTTGTTCCTACACCAGACACCCCGCCGGCTGCCGGTGTGGTGCCTGCGGTTGGAGGTATTCCTCCCGACGGCTGCAAGAAAACGTCATTATATATTTCAGAAAATCACATGACAAAATTGAAATGGGTGTGTATTTCTCGTCAAGCCATTGTTATTTATGTTTAGACATGCGCGCTAAATGCAAGCGATGAATTTATGGCAAACGGAGAATGAAACATGACATAATATTTTTAGATAAAATCAACATGTATATTACCTGTGTCGGTTTAGTTAGTTCGATAATATATTCTTTGACGTTCTCAGGAGTGATCAATTTAATTGCACCTCCAGGTGACAGATCTCCAGTAATAATTGTGGCTACTCTATTGTTTGGTCCTGTGGTCTTCCATCCCACTTCATTGGGTCTTATATCCGAGGGATTTGATGATGGATTCGGCACGAGATTGATGTTACTGTCTGGTATTATGGTTTCATCGTCCATTCCATCCACAAGTTCACATCTCGCTGCCAATGCACAAACATACAACATACATTAGCGGGATATCTACAAGTGTTTGGTGAGCAACGTTTCCTAATATATAGATATATCTGTGTCGGCACATGAAACACAAAGGAATATAATGCTTGTGAATTCATACAAAGATTAGCAAATATATCTGATATTAACCAATGGAAATTTCAGTCGCTAGACCACAAATGAAGAAGTCGTATCAAACTTTGGTGTCTAGTGAAATTCGTCATTATAATTGATTATAATTTCAGTTTGTATGGCACGTGCCAATCAGAAATAATAACTCACCGGGTGTTGTGATAGCAGAAACTTGTTGTGTAGTCGACAATGTTGGCGTTGGTGTTGTCGGCACAGTTGGTACAGTTTTTACCGAAGTTACCAAAGGAGTGACAGTTGTTGTTGGCGGTTGCATCGTTGCTATAGCACAATGAAAAGATATGTATCATTAGTGCATGTATGAATATTTTCTACATACCGCATATATGCTGTGAAATGAGAAATATATGTAATGGATTGGAATTAAGCCATACTTGTATGATCAGTGTAAAGCGAAATCAAAATGAATGTGATTGCAGTAAATAGATGTAAATGGATTTCAAGCCGAATAGATGATCTGCGCCCACTTCGTGTGGATTCATTGGTACTGTTTCCAATGATAACGTAATTATTGTCTCGTAATACATTTTCATGTCGAATGAAGCCGCCGTACTAACGGCCGAATTTTCCGGCAATTTTCTGCGAATTCAAATACATAAATGATTTGCCGTAGACCGCTGAGCCTCTATCCAATAATGCAACTGCCGACGTTACTTTTATGAGTATCCTTTGAAAAGTTTGAAAATAACGTACTTGTCCAATTTATTAAGATGCTTATACTTGAAATGTGTCAAAATTTAGTGTGCTCCTTATCCTCAATAGAAAGACGATACATATCCAGGAATTATGATGTTTAGTTGAGTTTTTAAAGGCGATGCTAAAGGTTGGCATGATTTCAGAAGACAACATTGAAAACTGATGCATATGTTTCATCTTATCAGTCGGAAGGAAGGAGAAAGCAAGTTAAGTGTATTGAATAGTGCAAAAAGGAAATGGATAAATTTCAAATCCGTTATTGTCAACTGGGAATAAATGTCTTATAGAAACAAGTGAAAGGAGACGGGCATTTTGGGAAAATGAACGTTTAGGAAATACGTGATAAGTGATGAGTGAAACAAGTGAATTAAAGTGAAAAGATCATTCCAGAAGAAATAAATTTCAATTAATAGAGCAAGTTTGCACTCTCTTAATTCTAGCCTAATCACAAAGAAATAAATGATCGTTGATGTTTCTTAAAAGCTATGCGACATTCGTATGTGAAATAATATTATCAATTGCTTGGTGTAAATGTCATTAAATTATATACAGAAAATAAAGAATGAAATACTGAAAAGAAATGAATTTGTGGAGCCCAGAAGAAAGAGCATGGTAATGAGAAGGCGTTGTGTTTAGATATGGTTGAGATATTGAGCAATAGAGAAAAATATCGACAGGGCTAATGTACACAAAGCACCCGGAGAAAGATATGTTTGAATAGATTAAGAAATGCAACTACTCACTTGATTTCTTCACGCAGATTTTGATGGACACTTTCACTACAACTGGCTGTGAAATATCTTCAGGTACAATTGTAATTTTGACCACAGTGTTATCTGTATCAGTTGGAATGTCGACGGCTTTATTAGGCGGTGCAGTTATTATAACCGGAGAAGGTGTAAGAAGAGCTGCTGGTGTTGTTCCTACACCAGACACCCCGCCGGCTGCCGGTGTGGTGCCTGCGGTTGGAGGTATTCCTCCCGACGGCTGCAAGAAAACGTCATTATATATTTCAGAAAATCACATGACAAAATTGAAATGGGTGTGTATTTCTCGTCAAGCCATTGTTATTTATGTTTAGACATGCGCGCTAAATGCAAGCGATGAATTTATGGCAAACGGAGAATGAAACATGACATAATATTTTTAGATAAAATCAACATGTATATTACCTGTGTCGGTTTAGTTAGTTCGATAATATATTCTTTGACGTTCTCAGGAGTGATCAATTTAATTGCACCTCCAGGTGACAGATCTCCAGTAATAATTGTGGCTACTCTATTGTTTGGTCCTGTGGTCTTCCATCCCACTTCATTGGGTCTTATATCCGAGGGATTTGATGATGGATTCGGCACGAGATTGATGTTACTGTCTGGTATTATGGTTTCATCGTCCATTCCATCCACAAGTTCACATCTCGCTGCCAATGCACAAACATACAACATACATTAGCGGGATATCTACAAGTGTTTGGTGAGCAACGTTTCCTAATATATAGATATATCTGTGTCGGCACATGAAACACAAAGGAATATAATGCTTGTGAATTCATACAAAGATTAGCAAATATATCTGATATTAACCAATGGAAATTTCAGTCGCTAGACCACAAATGAAGAAGTCGTATCAAACTTTGGTGTCTAGTGAAATTCGTCATTATAATTGATTATAATTTCAGTTTGTATGGCACGTGCCAATCAGAAATAATAACTCACCGGGTGTTGTGATAGCAGAAACTTGTTGTGTAGTCGACAATGTTGGCGTTGGTGTTGTCGGCACAGTTGGTACAGTTTTTACCGAAGTTACCAAAGGAGTGACAGTTGTTGTTGGCGGTTGCATCGTTGCTATAGCACAATGAAAAGATATGTATCATTAGTGCATGTATGAATATTTTCTACATACCGCATATATGCTGTGAAATGAGAAATATATGTAATGGATTGGAATTAAGCCATACTTGTATGATCAGTGTAAAGCGAAATCAAAATGAATGTGATTGCAGTAAATAGATGTAAATGGATTTCAAGCCGAATAGATGATCTGCGCCCACTTCGTGTGGATTCATTGGTACTGTTTCCAATGATAACGTAATTATTGTCTCGTAATACATTTTCATGTCGAATGAAGCCGCCGTACTAACGGCCGAATTTTCCGGCAATTTTCTGCGAATTCAAATACATAAATGATTTGCCGTAGACCGCTGAGCCTCTATCCAATAATGCAACTGCCGACGTTACTTTTATGAGTATCCTTTGAAAAGTTTGAAAATAACGTACTTGTCCAATTTATTAAGATGCTTATACTTGAAATGTGTCAAAATTTAGTGTGCTCCTTATCCTCAATAGAAAGACGATACATATCCAGGAATTATGATGTTTAGTTGAGTTTTTAAAGGCGATGCTAAAGGTTGGCATGATTTCAGAAGACAACATTGAAAACTGATGCATATGTTTCATCTTATCAGTCGGAAGGAAGGAGAAAGCAAGTTAAGTGTATTGAATAGTGCAAAAAGGAAATGGATAAATTTCAAATCCGTTATTGTCAACTGGGAATAAATGTCTTATAGAAACAAGTGAAAGGAGACGAGCATTTTGGGAAAATGAACGTTTAGGAAATACGTGATAAGTGATGAGTGAAACAAGTGAATTAAAGTGAAAAGATCATTCCAGAAGAAATAAATTTCAATTAATAGAGCAAGTTTGCACTCTCTTAATTCTAGCCTAATCACAAAGAAATAAATGATCGTTGATGTTTCTTAAAAGCTATGCGACATTCGTATGTGAAATAATATTATCAATTGCTTGGTGTAAATGTCATTAAATTATATACAGAAAATAAAGAATGAAATACTGAAAAGAAATGAATTTGTGGAGCCCAGAAGAAAGAGCATGGTAATGAGAAGGCGTTGTGTTTAGATATGGTTGAGATATTGAGCAATAGAGAAAAATATCGACAGGGCTAATGTACACAAAGCACCCGGAGAAAGATATGTTTGAATAGATTAAGAAATGCAACTACTCACTTGATTTCTTCACGCAGATTTTGATGGACACTTTCACTACAACTGGCTGTGAAATATCTTCAGGTACAATTGTAATTTTGACCACAGTGTTATCTGTATCAGTTGGAATGTCGACGGCTTTATTAGGCGGTGCAGTTATTATAACCGGAGAAGGTGTAAGAAGAGCTGCTGGTGTTGTTCCTACACCAGACACCCCGCCGGCTGCCGGTGTGGTGCCTGCGGTTGGAGGTATTCCTCCCGACGGCTGCAAGAAAACGTCATTATATATTTCAGAAAATCACATGACAAAATTGAAATGGGTGTGTATTTCTCGTCAAGCCATTGTTATTTATGTTTAGACATGCGCGCTAAATGCAAGCGATGAATTTATGGCAAACGGAGAATGAAACATGACATAATATTTTTAGATAAAATCAACATGTATATTACCTGTGTCGGTTTAGTTAGTTCGATAATATATTCTTTGACGTTCTCAGGAGTGATCAATTTAATTGCACCTCCAGGTGACAGATCTCCAGTAATAATTGTGGCTACTCTATTGTTTGGTCCTGTGGTCTTCCATCCCACTTCATTGGGTCTTATATCCGAGGGATTTGATGATGGATTCGGCACGAGATTGATGTTACTGTCTGGTATTATGGTTTCATCGTCCATTCCATCCACAAGTTCACATCTCGCTGCCAATGCACAAACATACAACATACATTAGCGGGATATCTACAAGTGTTTGGTGAGCAACGTTTCCTAATATATAGATATATCTGTGTCGGCACATGAAACACAAAGGAATATAATGCTTGTGAATTCATACAAAGATTAGCAAATATATCTGATATTAAACAATGGAAATTTCAGTCGCTAGACCACAAATGAAGAAGTCGTATCAAACTTTGGTGTCTAGTGAAATTCGTCATTATAATTGATTATAATTTCAGTTTGTATGGCACGTGCCAATCAGAAATAATAACTCACCGGGTGTTGTGATAGCAGAAACTTGTTGTGTAGTCGACAATGTTGGCGTTGGTGTTGTCGGCACAGTTGGTACAGTTTTTACCGAAGTTACCAAAGGAGTGACAGTTGTTGTTGGCGGTTGCATCGTTGCTATAGCACAATGAAAAGATATGTATCATTAGTGCATGTATGAATATTTTCTACATACCGCATATATGCTGTGAAATGAGAAATATATGTAATGGATTGGAATTAAGCCATACTTGTATGATCAGTGTAAAGCGAAATCAAAATGAATGTGATTGCAGTAAATAGATGTAAATGGATTTCAAGCCGAATAGATGATCTGCGCCCACTTCGTGTGGATTCATTGGTACTGTTTCCAATGATAACGTAATTATTGTCTCGTAATACATTTTCATGTCGAATGAAGCCGCCGTACTAACGGCCGAATTTTCCGGCAATTTTCTGCGAATTCAAATACATAAATGATTTGCCGTAGACCGCTGAGCCTCTATCCAATAATGCAACTGCCGACGTTACTTTTATGAGTATCCTTTGAAAAGTTTGAAAATAACGTACTTGTCCAATTTATTAAGATGCTTATACTTGAAATGTGTCAAAATTTAGTGTGCTCCTTATCCTCAATAGAAAGACGATACATATCCAGGAATTATGATGTTTAGTTGAGTTTTTAAAGGCGATGCTAAAGGTTGGCATGATTTCAGAAGACAACATTGAAAACTGATGCATATGTTTCATCTTATCAGTCGGAAGGAAGGAGAAAGCAAGTTAAGTGTATTGAATAGTGCAAAAAGGAAATGGATAAATTTCAAATCCGTTATTGTCAACTGGGAATAAATGTCTTATAGAAACAAGTGAAAGGAGACGGGCATTTTGGGAAAATGAACGTTTAGGAAATACGTGATAAGTGATGAGTGAAACAAGTGAATTAAAGTGAAAAGATCATTCCAGAAGAAATAAATTTCAATTAATAGAGCAAGATTGCACTCTCTTAATTCTAGCCTAATCACAAAGAAATAAATGATCGTTGATGTTTCTTAAAAGCTATGCGACATTCGTATGTGAAATAATATTATCAATTGCTTGGTGTAAATGTCATTAAATTATATACAGAAAATAAAGAATGAAATACTGAAAAGAAATGAATTTGTGGAGCCCAGAAGAAAGAGCATGGTAATGAGAAGGCGTTGTGTTTAGATATGGTTGAGATATTGAGCAATAGAGAAAAATATCGACAGGGCTAATGTACACAAAGCACCCGGAGAAAGATATGTTTGAATAGATTAAGAAATGCAACTACTCACTTGATTTCTTCACGCAGATTTTGATGGACACTTTCACTACAACTGGCTGTGAAATATCTTCAGGTACAATTGTAATTTTGACCACAGTGTTATCTGTATCAGTTGGAATGTCGACGGCTTTATTAGGCGGTGCAGTTATTATAACCGGAGAAGGTGTAAGAAGAGCTGCTGGTGTTGTTCCTACACCAGACACCCCGCCGGCTGCCGGTGTGGTGCCTGCGGTTGGAGGTATTCCTCCCGACGGCTGCAAGAAAACGTCATTATATATTTCAGAAAATCACATGACAAAATTGAAATGGGTGTGTATTTCTCGTCAAGCCATTGTTATTTATGTTTAGACATGCGCGCTAAATGCAAGCGATGAATTTATGGCAAACGGAGAATGAAACATGACATAATATTTTTAGATAAAATCAACATGTATATTACCTGTGTCGGTTTAGTTAGTTCGATAATATATTCTTTGACGTTCTCAGGAGTGATCAATTTAATTGCACCTCCAGGTGACAGATCTCCAGTAATAATTGTGGCTACTCTATTGTTTGGTCCTGTGGTCTTCCATCCCACTTCATTGGGTCTTATATCCGAGGGATTTGATGATGGATTCGGCACGAGATTGATGTTACTGTCTGGTATTATGGTTTCATCGTCCATTCCATCCACAAGTTCACATCTCGCTGCCAATGCACAAACATACAACATACATTAGCGGGATATCTACAAGTGTTTGGTGAGCAACGTTTCCTAATATATAGATATATCTGTGTCGGCACATGAAACACAAAGGAATATAATGCTTGTGAATTCATACAAAGATTAGCAAATATATCTGATATTAACCAATGGAAATTTCAGTCGCTAGACCACAAATGAAGAAGTCGTATCAAACTTTGGTGTCTAGTGAAATTCGTCATTATAATTGATTATAATTTCAGTTTGTATGGCACATGCCAATCAGAAATAATAACTCACCGGGTGTTGTGATAGCAGAAACTTGTTGTGTAGTCGACAATGTTGGCGTTGGTGTTGTCGGCACAGTTGGTACAGTTTTTACCGAAGTTACCAAAGGAGTGACAGTTGTTGTTGGCGGTTGCATCGTTGCTATAGCACAATGAAAAGATATGTATCATTAGTGCATGTATGAATATTTTCTACATACCGCATATATGCTGTGAAATGAGAAATATATGTAATGGATTGGAATTAAGCCATACTTGTATGATCAGTGTAAAGCGAAATCAAAATGAATGTGATTGCTGTAAATAGATGTAAATGGATTTCAAGCCGAATAGATGATCTGCGCCCACTTCGTGTGGATTCATTGGTACTGTTTCCAATGATAACGTAATTATTGTCTCGTAATACATTTTCATGTCGAATGAAGCCGCCGTACTAACGGCCGAATTTTCCGGCAATTTTCTGCGAATTCAAATACATAAATGATTTGCCGTAGACCGCTGAGCCTCTATCCAATAATGCAACTGCCGACGTTACTTTTATGAGTATCCTTTGAAAAGTTTGAAAATAACGTACTTGTCCAATTTATTAAGATGCTTATACTTGAAATGTGTCAAAATTTAGTGTGCTCCTTATCCTCAATAGAAAGACGATACATATCCAGGAATTATGATGTTTAGTTGAGTTTTTAAAGGCGATGCTAAAGGTTGGCATGATTTCAGAAGACAACATTGAAAACTGATGCATATGTTTCATCTTATCAGTCGGAAGGAAGGAGAAAGCAAGTTAAGTGTATTGAATAGTGCAAAAAGGAAATGGATAAATTTCAAATCCGTTATTGTCAACTGGGAATAAATGTCTTATAGAAACAAGTGAAAGGAGACGGGCATTTTGGGAAAATGAACGTTTAGGAAATACGTGATAAGTGATGAGTGAAACAAGTGAATTAAAGTGAAAAGATCATTCCAGAAGAAATAAATTTCAATTAATAGAGCAAGATTGCACTCTCTTAATTCTAGCCTAATCACAAAGAAATAAATGATCGTTGATGTTTCTTAAAAGCTATGCGACATTCGTATGTGAAATAATATTATCAATTGCTTGGTGTAAATGTCATTAAATTATATACAGAAAATAAAGAATGAAATACTGAAAAGAAATGAATTTGTGGAGCCCAGAAGAAAGAGCATGGTAATGAGAAGGCGTTGTGTTTAGATATGGTTGAGATATTGAGCAATAGAGAAAAATATCGACAGGGCTAATGTACACAAAGCACCCGGAGAAAGATATGTTTGAATAGATTAAGAAATGCAACTACTCACTTGATTTCTTCACGCAGATTTTGATGGACACTTTCACTACAACTGGCTGTGAAATATCTTCAGGTACAATTGTAATTTTGACCACAGTGTTATCTGTATCAGTTGGAATGTCGACGGCTTTATTAGGCGGTGCAGTTATTATAACCGGAGAAGGTGTAAGAAGAGCTGCTGGTGTTGTTCCTACACCAGACACCCCGCCGGCTGCCGGTGTGGTGCCTGCGGTTGGAGGTATTCCTCCCGACGGCTGCAAGAAAACGTCATTATATATTTCAGAAAATCACATGACAAAATTGAAATGGGTGTGTATTTCTCGTCAAGCCATTGTTATTTATGTTTAGACATGCGCGCTAAATGCAAGCGATGAATTTATGGCAAACGGAGAATGAAACATGACATAATATTTTTAGATAAAATCAACATGTATATTACCTGTGTCGGTTTAGTTAGTTCGATAATATATTCTTTGACGTTCTCAGGAGTGATCAATTTAATTGCACCTCCAGGTGACAGATCTCCAGTAATAATTGTGGCTACTCTATTGTTTGGTCCTGTGGTCTTCCATCCCACTTCATTGGGTCTTATATCCGAGGGATTTGATGATGGATTCGGCACGAGATTGATGTTACTGTCTGGTATTATGGTTTCATCGTCCATTCCATCCACAAGTTCACATCTCGCTGCCAATGCACAAACATACAACATACATTAGCGGGATATCTACAAGTGTTTGGTGAGCAACGTTTCCTAATATATAGATATATCTGTGTCGGCACATGAAACACAAAGGAATATAATGCTTGTGAATTCATACAAAGATTAGCAAATATATCTGATATTAACCAATGGAAATTTCAGTCGCTAGACCACAAATGAAGAAGTCGTATCAAACTTTGGTGTCTAGTGAAATTCGTCATTATAATTGATTATAATTTCAGTTTGTATGGCACGTGCCAATCAGAAATAATAACTCACCGGGTGTTGTGATAGCAGAAACTTGTTGTGTAGTCGACAATGTTGGCGTTGGTGTTGTCGGCACAGTTGGTACAGTTTTTACCGAAGTTACCAAAGGAGTGACAGTTGTTGTTGGCGGTTGCATCGTTGCTATAGCACAATGAAAAGATATGTATCATTAGTGCATGTATGAATATTTTCTACATACCGCATATATGCTGTGAAATGAGAAATATATGTAATGGATTGGAATTAAGCCATACTTGTATGATCAGTGTAAAGCGAAATCAAAATGAATGTGATTGCAGTAAATAGATGTAAATGGATTTCAAGCCGAATAGATGATCTGCGCCCACTTCGTGTGGATTCATTGGTACTGTTTCCAATGATAACGTAATTATTGTCTCGTAATACATTTTCATGTCGAATGAAGCCGCCGTACTAACGGCCGAATTTTCCGGCAATTTTCTGCGAATTCAAATACATAAATGATTTGCCGTAGACCGCTGAGCCTCTATCCAATAATGCAACTGCCGACGTTACTTTTATGAGTATCCTTTGAAAAGTTTGAAAATAACGTACTTGTCCAATTTATTAAGATGCTTATACTTGAAATGTGTCAAAATTTAGTGTGCTCCTTATCCTCAATAGAAAGACGATACATATCCAGGAATTATGATGTTTAGTTGAGTTTTTAAAGGCGATGCTAAAGGTTGGCATGATTTCAGAAGACAACATTGAAAACTGATGCATATGTTTCATCTTATCAGTCGGAAGGAAGGAGAAAGCAAGTTAAGTGTATTGAATAGTGCAAAAAGGAAATGGATAAATTTCAAATCCGTTATTGTCAACTGGGAATAAATGTCTTATAGAAACAAGTGAAAGGAGACGGGCATTTTGGGAAAATGAACGTTTAGGAAATACGTGATAAGTGATGAGTGAAACAAGTGAATTAAAGTGAAAAGATCATTCCAGAAGAAATAAATTTCAATTAATAGAGCAAGATTGCACTCTCTTAATTCTAGCCTAATCACAAAGAAATAAATGATCGTTGATGTTTCTTAAAAGCTATGCGACATTCGTATGTGAAATAATATTATCAATTGCTTGGTGTAAATGTCATTAAATTATATACAGAAAATAAAGAATGAAATACTGAAAAGAAATGAATTTGTGGAGCCCAGAAGAAAGAGCATGGTAATGAGAAGGCGTTGTGTTTAGATATGGTTGAGATATTGAGCAATAGAGAAAAATATCGACAGGGCTAATGTACACAAAGCACCCGGAGAAAGATATGTTTGAATAGATTAAGAAATGCAACTACTCACTTGATTTCTTCACGCAGATTTTGATGGACACTTTCACTACAACTGGCTGTGAAATATCTTCAGGTACAATTGTAATTTTGACCACAGTGTTATCTGTATCAGTTGGAATGTCGACGGCTTTATTAGGCGGTGCAGTTATTATAACCGGAGAAGGTGTAAGAAGAGCTGCTGGTGTTGTTCCTACACCAGACACCCCGCCGGCTGCCGGTGTGGTGCCTGCGGTTGGAGGTATTCCTCCCGACGGCTGCAAGAAAACGTCATTATATATTTCAGAAAATCACATGACAAAATTGAAATGGGTGTGTATTTCTCGTCAAGCCATTGTTATTTATGTTTAGACATGCGCGCTAAATGCAAGCGATGAATTTATGGCAAACGGAGAATGAAACATGACATAATATTTTTAGATAAAATCAACATGTATATTACCTGTGTCGGTTTAGTTAGTTCGATAATATATTCTTTGACGTTCTCAGGAGTGATCAATTTAATTGCACCTCCAGGTGACAGATCTCCAGTAATAATTGTGGCTACTCTATTGTTTGGTCCTGTGGTCTTCCATCCCACTTCATTGGGTCTTATATCCGAGGGATTTGATGATGGATTCGGCACGAGATTGATGTTACTGTCTGGTATTATGGTTTCATCGTCCATTCCATCCACAAGTTCACATCTCGCTGCCAATGCACAAACATACAACATACATTAGCGGGATATCTACAAGTGTTTAGTGAGCAACGTTTCCTAATATATAGATATATCTGTGTCGGCACATGAAACACAAAGGAATATAATGCTTGTGAATTCATACAAAGATTAGCAAATATATCTGATATTAACCAATGGAAATTTCAGTCGCTAGACCACAAATGAAGAAGTCGTATCAAACTTTGGTGTCTAGTGAAATTCGTCATTATAATTGATTATAATTTCAGTTTGTATGGCACGTGCCAATCAGAAATAATAACTCACCGGGTGTTGTGATAGCAGAAACTTGTTGTGTAGTCGACAATGTTGGCGTTGGTGTTGTCGGCACAGTTGGTACAGTTTTTACCGAAGTTACCAAAGGAGTGACAGTTGTTGTTGGCGGTTGCATCGTTGCTATAGCACAATGAAAAGATATGTATCATTAGTGCATGTATGAATATTTTCTACATACCGCATATATGCTGTGAAATGAGAAATATATGTAATGGATTGGAATTAAGCCATACTTGTATGATCAGTGTAAAGCGAAATCAAAATGAATGTGATTGCAGTAAATAGATGTAAATGGATTTCAAGCCGAATAGATGATCTGCGCCCACTTCGTGTGGATTCATTGGTACTGTTTCCAATGATAACGTAATTATTGTCTCGTAATACATTTTCATGTCGAATGAAGCCGCCGTACTAACGGCCGAATTTTCCGGCAATTTTCTGCGAATTCAAATACATAAATGATTTGCCGTAGACCGCTGAGCCTCTATCCAATAATGCAACTGCCGACGTTACTTTTATGAGTATCCTTTGAAAAGTTTGAAAATAACGTACTTGTCCAATTTATTAAGATGCTTATACTTGAAATGTGTCAAAATTTAGTGTGCTCCTTATCCTCAATAGAAAGACGATACATATCCAGGAATTATGATGTTTAGTTGAGTTTTTAAAGGCGATGCTAAAGGTTGGCATGATTTCAGAAGACAACATTGAAAACTGATGCATATGTTTCATCTTATCAGTCGGAAGGAAGGAGAAAGCAAGTTAAGTGTATTGAATAGTGCAAAAAGGAAATGGATAAATTTCAAATCCGTTATTGTCAACTGGGAATAAATGTCTTATAGAAACAAGTGAAAGGAGACGGGCATTTTGGGAAAATGAACGTTTAGGAAATACGTGATAAGTGATGAGTGAAACAAGTGAATTAAAGTGAAAAGATCATTCCAGAAGAAATAAATTTCAATTAATAGAGCAAGATTGCACTCTCTTAATTCTAGCCTAATCACAAAGAAATAAATGATCGTTGATGTTTCTTAAAAGCTATGCGACATTCGTATGTGAAATAATATTATCAATTGCTTGGTGTAAATGTCATTAAATTATATACAGAAAATAAAGAATGAAATACTGAAAAGAAATGAATTTGTGGAGCCCAGAAGAAAGAGCATGGTAATGAGAAGGCGTTGTGTTTAGATATGGTTGAGATATTGAGCAATAGAGAAAAATATCGACAGGGCTAATGTACACAAAGCACCCGGAGAAAGATATGTTTGAATAGATTAAGAAATGCAACTACTCACTTGATTTCTTCACGCAGATTTTGATGGACACTTTCACTACAACTGGCTGTGAAATATCTTCAGGTACAATTGTAATTTTGACCACAGTGTTATCTGTATCAGTTGGAATGTCGACGGCTTTATTAGGCGGTGCAGTTATTATAACCGGAGAAGGTGTAAGAAGAGCTGCTGGTGTTGTTCCTACACCAGACACCCCGCCGGCTGCCGGTGTGGTGCCTGCGGTTGGAGGTATTCCTCCCGACGGCTGCAAGAAAACGTCATTATATATTTCAGAAAATCACATGACAAAATTGAAATGGGTGTGTATTTCTCGTCAAGCCATTGTTATTTATGTTTAGACATGCGCGCTAAATGCAAGCGATGAATTTATGGCAAACGGAGAATGAAACATGACATAATATTTTTAGATAAAATCAACATGTATATTACCTGTGTCGGTTTAGTTAGTTCGATAATATATTCTTTGACGTTCTCAGGAGTGATCAATTTAATTGCACCTCCAGGTGACAGATCTCCAGTAATAATTGTGGCTACTCTATTGTTTGGTCCTGTGGTCTTCCATCCCACTTCATTGGGTCTTATATCCGAGGGATTTGATGATGGATTCGGCACGAGATTGATGTTACTGTCTGGTATTATGGTTTCATCGTCCATTCCATCCACAAGTTCACATCTCGCTGCCAATGCACAAACATACAACATACATTAGCGGGATATCTACAAGTGTTTGGTGAGCAACGTTTCCTAATATATAGATATATCTGTGTCGGCACATGAAACACAAAGGAATATAATGCTTGTGAATTCATACAAAGATTAGCAAATATATCTGATATTAACCAATGGAAATTTCAGTCGCTAGACCACAAATGAAGAAGTCGTATCAAACTTTGGTGTCTAGTGAAATTCGTCATTATAATTGATTATAATTTCAGTTTGTATGGCACGTGCCAATCAGAAATAATAACTCACCGGGTGTTGTGATAGCAGAAACTTGTTGTGTAGTCGACAATGTTGGCGTTGGTGTTGTCGGCACAGTTGGTACAGTTTTTACCGAAGTTACCAAAGGAGTGACAGTTGTTGTTGGCGGTTGCATCGTTGCTATAGCACAATGAAAAGATATGTATCATTAGTGCATGTATGAATATTTTCTACATACCGCATATATGCTGTGAAATGAGAAATATATGTAATGGATTGGAATTAAGCCATACTTGTATGATCAGTGTAAAGCGAAATCAAAATGAATGTGATTGCAGTAAATAGATGTAAATGGATTTCAAGCCGAATAGATGATCTGCGCCCACTTCGTGTGGATTCATTGGTACTGTTTCCAATGATAACGTAATTATTGTCTCGTAATACATTTTCATGTCGAATGAAGCCGCCGTACTAACGGCCGAATTTTCCGGCAATTTTCTGCGAATTCAAATACATAAATGATTTGCCGTAGACCGCTGAGCCTCTATCCAATAATGCAACTGCCGACGTTACTTTTATGAGTATCCTTTGAAAAGTTTGAAAATAACGTACTTGTCCAATTTATTAAGATGCTTATACTTGAAATGTGTCAAAATTTAGTGTGCTCCTTATCCTCAATAGAAAGACGATACATATCCAGGAATTATGATGTTTAGTTGAGTTTTTAAAGGCGATGCTAAAGGTTGGCATGATTTCAGAAGACAACATTGAAAACTGATGCATATGTTTCATCTTATCAGTCGGAAGGAAGGAGAAAGCAAGTTAAGTGTATTGAATAGTGCAAAAAGGAAATGGATAAATTTCAAATCCGTTATTGTCAACTGGGAATAAATGTCTTATAGAAACAAGTGAAAGGAGACGGGCATTTTGGGAAAATGAACGTTTAGGAAATACGTGATAAGTGATGAGTGAAACAAGTGAATTAAAGTGAAAAGATCATTCCAGAAGAAATAAATTTCAATTAATAGAGCAAGATTGCACTCTCTTAATTCTAGCCTAATCACAAAGAAATAAATGATCGTTGATGTTTCTTAAAAGCTATGCGACATTCGTATGTGAAATAATATTATCAATTGCTTGGTGTAAATGTCATTAAATTATATACAGAAAATAAAGAATGAAATACTGAAAAGAAATGAATTTGTGGAGCCCAGAAGAAAGAGCATGGTAATGAGAAGGCGTTGTGTTTAGATATGGTTGAGATATTGAGCAATAGAGAAAAATATCGACAGGGCTAATGTACACAAAGCACCCGGAGAAAGATATGTTTGAATAGATTAAGAAATGCAACTACTCACTTGATTTCTTCACGCAGATTTTGATGGACACTTTCACTACAACTGGCTGTGAAATATCTTCAGGTACAATTGTAATTTTGACCACAGTGTTATCTGTATCAGTTGGAATGTCGACGGCTTTATTAGGCGGTGCAGTTATTATAACCGGAGAAGGTGTAAGAAGAGCTGCTGGTGTTGTTCCTACACCAGACACCCCGCCGGCTGCCGGTGTGGTGCCTGCGGTTGGAGGTATTCCTCCCGACGGCTGCAAGAAAACGTCATTATATATTTCAGAAAATCACATGACAAAATTGAAATGGGTGTGTATTTCTCGTCAAGCCATTGTTATTTATGTTTAGACATGCGCGCTAAATGCAAGCGATGAATTTATGGCAAACGGAGAATGAAACATGACATAATATTTTTAGATAAAATCAACATGTATATTACCTGTGTCGGTTTAGTTAGTTCGATAATATATTCTTTGACGTTCTCAGGAGTGATCAATTTAATTGCACCTCCAGGTGACAGATCTCCAGTAATAATTGTGGCTACTCTATTGTTTGGTCCTGTGGTCTTCCATCCCACTTCATTGGGTCTTATATCCGAGGGATTTGATGATGGATTCGGCACGAGATTGATGTTACTGTCTGGTATTATGGTTTCATCGTCCATTCCATCCACAAGTTCACATCTCGCTGCCAATGCACAAACATACAACATACATTAGCGGGATATCTACAAGTGTTTGGTGAGCAACGTTTCCTAATATATAGATATATCTGTGTCGGCACATGAAACACAAAGGAATATAATGCTTGTGAATTCATACAAAGATTAGCAAATATATCTGATATTAACCAATGGAAATTTCAGTCGCTAGACCACAAATGAAGAAGTCGTATCAAACTTTGGTGTCTAGTGAAATTCGTCATTATAATTGATTATAATTTCAGTTTGTATGGCACGTGCCAATCAGAAATAATAACTCACCGGGTGTTGTGATAGCAGAAACTTGTTGTGTAGTCGACAATGTTGGCGTTGGTGTTGTCGGCACAGTTGGTACAGTTTTTACCGAAGTTACCAAAGGAGTGACAGTTGTTGTTGGCGGTTGCATCGTTGCTATAGCACAATGAAAAGATATGTATCATTAGTGCATGTATGAATATTTTCTACATACCGCATATATGCTGTGAAATGAGAAATATATGTAATGGATTGGAATTAAGCCATACTTGTATGATCAGTGTAAAGCGAAATCAAAATGAATGTGATTGCAGTAAATAGATGTAAATGGATTTCAAGCCGAATAGATGATCTGCGCCCACTTCGTGTGGATTCATTGGTACTGTTTCCAATGATAACGTAATTATTGTCTCGTAATACATTTTCATGTCGAATGAAGCCGCCGTACTAACGGCCGAATTTTCCGGCAATTTTCTGCGAATTCAAATACATAAATGATTTGCCGTAGACCGCTGAGCCTCTATCCAATAATGCAACTGCCGACGTTACTTTTATGAGTATCCTTTGAAAAGTTTGAAAATAACGTACTTGTCCAATTTATTAAGATGCTTATACTTGAAATGTGTCAAAATTTAGTGTGCTCCTTATCCTCAATAGAAAGACGATACATATCCAGGAATTATGATGTTTAGTTGAGTTTTTAAAGGCGATGCTAAAGGTTGGCATGATTTCAGAAGACAACATTGAAAACTGATGCATATGTTTCATCTTATCAGTCGGAAGGAAGGAGAAAGCAAGTTAAGTGTATTGAATAGTGCAAAAAGGAAATGGATAAATTTCAAATCCGTTATTGTCAACTGGGAATAAATGTCTTATAGAAACAAGTGAAAGGAGACGGGCATTTTGGGAAAATGAACGTTTAGGAAATACGTGATAAGTGATGAGTGAAACAAGTGAATTAAAGTGAAAAGATCATTCCAGAAGAAATAAATTTCAATTAATAGAGCAAGATTGCACTCTCTTAATTCTAGCCTAATCACAAAGAAATAAATGATCGTTGATGTTTCTTAAAAGCTATGCGACATTCGTATGTGAAATAATATTATCAATTGCTTGGTGTAAATGTCATTAAATTATATACAGAAAATAAAGAATGAAATACTGAAAAGAAATGAATTTGTGGAGCCCAGAAGAAAGAGCATGGTAATGAGAAGGCGTTGTGTTTAGATATGGTTGAGATATTGAGCAATAGAGAAAAATATCGACAGGGCTAATGTACACAAAGCACCCGGAGAAAGATATGTTTGAATAGATTAAGAAATGCAACTACTCACTTGATTTCTTCACGCAGATTTTGATGGACACTTTCACTACAACTGGCTGTGAAATATCTTCAGGTACAATTGTAATTTTGACCACAGTGTTATCTGTATCAGTTGGAATGTCGACGGCTTTATTAGGCGGTGCAGTTATTATAACCGGAGAAGGTGTAAGAAGAGCTGCTGGTGTTGTTCCTACACCAGACACCCCGCCGGCTGCCGGTGTGGTGCCTGCGGTTGGAGGTATTCCTCCCGACGGCTGCAAGAAAACGTCATTATATATTTCAGAAAATCACATGACAAAATTGAAATGGGTGTGTATTTCTCGTCAAGCCATTGTTATTTATGTTTAGACATGCGCGCTAAATGCAAGCGATGAATTTATGGCAAACGGAGAATGAAACATGACATAATATTTTTAGATAAAATCAACATGTATATTACCTGTGTCGGTTTAGTTAGTTCGATAATATATTCTTTGACGTTCTCAGGAGTGATCAATTTAATTGCACCTCCAGGTGACAGATCTCCAGTAATAATTGTGGCTACTCTATTGTTTGGTCCTGTGGTCTTCCATCCCACTTCATTGGGTCTTATATCCGAGGGATTTGATGATGGATTCGGCACGAGATTGATGTTACTGTCTGGTATTATGGTTTCATCGTCCATTCCATCCACAAGTTCACATCTCGCTGCCAATGCACAAACATACAACATACATTAGCGGGATATCTACAAGTGTTTGGTGAGCAACGTTTCCTAATATATAGATATATCTGTGTCGGCACATGAAACACAAAGGAATATAATGCTTGTGAATTCATACAAAGATTAGCAAATATATCTGATATTAACCAATGGAAATTTCAGTCGCTAGACCACAAATGAAGAAGTCGTATCAAACTTTGGTGTCTAGTGAAATTCGTCATTATAATTGATTATAATTTCAGTTTGTATGGCACGTGCCAATCAGAAATAATAACTCACCGGGTGTTGTGATAGCAGAAACTTGTTGTGTAGTCGACAATGTTGGCGTTGGTGTTGTCGGCACAGTTGGTACAGTTTTTACCGAAGTTACCAAAGGAGTGACAGTTGTTGTTGGCGGTTGCATCGTTGCTATAGCACAATGAAAAGATATGTATCATTAGTGCATGTATGAATATTTTCTACATACCGCATATATGCTGTGAAATGAGAAATATATGTAATGGATTGGAATTAAGCCATACTTGTATGATCAGTGTAAAGCGAAATCAAAATGAATGTGATTGCAGTAAATAGATGTAAATGGATTTCAAGCCGAATAGATGATCTGCGCCCACTTCGTGTGGATTCATTGGTACTGTTTCCAATGATAACGTAATTATTGTCTCGTAATACATTTTCATGTCGAATGAAGCCGCCGTACTAACGGCCGAATTTTCCGGCAATTTTCTGCGAATTCAAATACATAAATGATTTGCCGTAGACCGCTGAGCCTCTATCCAATAATGCAACTGCCGACGTTACTTTTATGAGTATCCTTTGAAAAGTTTGAAAATAACGTACTTGTCCAATTTATTAAGATGCTTATACTTGAAATGTGTCAAAATTTAGTGTGCTCCTTATCCTCAATAGAAAGACGATACATATCCAGGAATTATGATGTTTAGTTGAGTTTTTAAAGGCGATGCTAAAGGTTGGCATGATTTCAGAAGACAACATTGAAAACTGATGCATATGTTTCATCTTATCAGTCGGAAGGAAGGAGAAAGCAAGTTAAGTGTATTGAATAGTGCAAAAAGGAAATGGATAAATTTCAAATCCGTTATTGTCAACTGGGAATAAATGTCTTATAGAAACAAGTGAAAGGAGACGGGCATTTTGGGAAAATGAACGTTTAGGAAATACGTGATAAGTGATGAGTGAAACAAGTGAATTAAAGTGAAAAGATCATTCCAGAAGAAATAAATTTCAATTAATAGAGCAAGATTGCACTCTCTTAATTCTAGCCTAATCACAAAGAAATAAATGATCGTTGATGTTTCTTAAAAGCTATGCGACATTCGTATGTGAAATAATATTATCAATTGCTTGGTGTAAATGTCATTAAATTATATACAGAAAATAAAGAATGAAATACTGAAAAGAAATGAATTTGTGGAGCCCAGAAGAAAGAGCATGGTAATGAGAAGGCGTTGTGTTTAGATATGGTTGAGATATTGAGCAATAGAGAAAAATATCGACAGGGCTAATGTACACAAAGCACCCGGAGAAAGATATGTTTGAATAGATTAAGAAATGCAACTACTCACTTGATTTCTTCACGCAGATTTTGATGGACACTTTCACTACAACTGGCTGTGAAATATCTTCAGGTACAATTGTAATTTTGACCACAGTGTTATCTGTATCAGTTGGAATGTCGACGGCTTTATTAGGCGGTGCAGTTATTATAACCGGAGAAGGTGTAAGAAGAGCTGCTGGTGTTGTTCCTACACCAGACACCCCGCCGGCTGCCGGTGTGGTGCCTGCGGTTGGAGGTATTCCTCCCGACGGCTGCAAGAAAACGTCATTATATATTTCAGAAAATCACATGACAAAATTGAAATGGGTGTGTATTTCTCGTCAAGCCATTGTTATTTATGTTTAGACATGCGCGCTAAATGCAAGCGATGAATTTATGGCAAACGGAGAATGAAACATGACATAATATTTTTAGATAAAATCAACATGTATATTACCTGTGTCGGTTTAGTTAGTTCGATAATATATTCTTTGACGTTCTCAGGAGTGATCAATTTAATTGCACCTCCAGGTGACAGATCTCCAGTAATAATTGTGGCTACTCTATTGTTTGGTCCTGTGGTCTTCCATCCCACTTCATTGGGTCTTATATCCGAGGGATTTGATGATGGATTCGGCACGAGATTGATGTTACTGTCTGGTATTATGGTTTCATCGTCCATTCCATCCACAAGTTCACATCTCGCTGCCAATGCACAAACATACAACATACATTAGCGGGATATCTACAAGTGTTTGGTGAGCAACGTTTCCTAATATATAGATATATCTGTGTCGGCACATGAAACACAAAGGAATATAATGCTTGTGAATTCATACAAAGATTAGCAAATATATCTGATATTAACCAATGGAAATTTCAGTCGCTAGACCACAAATGAAGAAGTCGTATCAAACTTTGGTGTCTAGTGAAATTCGTCATTATAATTGATTATAATTTCAGTTTGTATGGCACGTGCCAATCAGAAATAATAACTCACCGGGTGTTGTGATAGCAGAAACTTGTTGTGTAGTCGACAATGTTGGCGTTGGTGTTGTCGGCACAGTTGGTACAGTTTTTACCGAAGTTACCAAAGGAGTGACAGTTGTTGTTGGCGGTTGCATCGTTGCTATAGCACAATGAAAAGATATGTATCATTAGTGCATGTATGAATATTTTCTACATACCGCATATATGCTGTGAAATGAGAAATATATGTAATGGATTGGAATTAAGCCATACTTGTATGATCAGTGTAAAGCGAAATCAAAATGAATGTGATTGCAGTAAATAGATGTAAATGGATTTCAAGCCGAATAGATGATCTGCGCCCACTTCGTGTGGATTCATTGGTACTGTTTCCAATGATAACGTAATTATTGTCTCGTAATACATTTTCATGTCGAATGAAGCCGCCGTACTAACGGCCGAATTTTCCGGCAATTTTCTGCGAATTCAAATACATAAATGATTTGCCGTAGACCGCTGAGCCTCTATCCAATAATGCAACTGCCGACGTTACTTTTATGAGTATCCTTTGAAAAGTTTGAAAATAACGTACTTGTCCAATTTATTAAGATGCTTATACTTGAAATGTGTCAAAATTTAGTGTGCTCCTTATCCTCAATAGAAAGACGATACATATCCAGGAATTATGATGTTTAGTTGAGTTTTTAAAGGCGATGCTAAAGGTTGGCATGATTTCAGAAGACAACATTGAAAACTGATGCATATGTTTCATCTTATCAGTCGGAAGGAAGGAGAAAGCAAGTTAAGTGTATTGAATAGTGCAAAAAGGAAATGGATAAATTTCAAATCCGTTATTGTCAACTGGGAATAAATGTCTTATAGAAACAAGTGAAAGGAGACGGGCATTTTGGGAAAATGAACGTTTAGGAAATACGTGATAAGTGATGAGTGAAACAAGTGAATTAAAGTGAAAAGATCATTCCAGAAGAAATAAATTTCAATTAATAGAGCAAGATTGCACTCTCTTAATTCTAGCCTAATCACAAAGAAATAAATGATCGTTGATGTTTCTTAAAAGCTATGCGACATTCGTATGTGAAATAATATTATCAATTGCTTGGTGTAAATGTCATTAAATTATATACAGAAAATAAAGAATGAAATACTGAAAAGAAATGAATTTGTGGAGCCCAGAAGAAAGAGCATGGTAATGAGAAGGCGTTGTGTTTAGATATGGTTGAGATATTGAGCAATAGAGAAAAATATCGACAGGGCTAATGTACACAAAGCACCCGGAGAAAGATATGTTTGAATAGATTAAGAAATGCAACTACTCACTTGATTTCTTCACGCAGATTTTGATGGACACTTTCACTACAACTGGCTGTGAAATATCTTCAGGTACAATTGTAATTTTGACCACAGTGTTATCTGTATCAGTTGGAATGTCGACGGCTTTATTAGGCGGTGCAGTTATTATAACCGGAGAAGGTGTAAGAAGAGCTGCTGGTGTTGTTCCTACACCAGACACCCCGCCGGCTGCCGGTGTGGTGCCTGCGGTTGGAGGTATTCCTCCCGACGGCTGCAAGAAAACGTCATTATATATTTCAGAAAATCACATGACAAAATTGAAATGGGTGTGTATTTCTCGTCAAGCCATTGTTATTTATGTTTAGACATGCGCGCTAAATGCAAGCGATGAATTTATGGCAAACGGAGAATGAAACATGACATAATATTTTTAGATAAAATCAACATGTATATTACCTGTGTCGGTTTAGTTAGTTCGATAATATATTCTTTGACGTTCTCAGGAGTGATCAATTTAATTGCACCTCCAGGTGACAGATCTCCAGTAATAATTGTGGCTACTCTATTGTTTGGTCCTGTGGTCTTCCATCCCACTTCATTGGGTCTTATATCCGAGGGATTTGATGATGGATTCGGCACGAGATTGATGTTACTGTCTGGTATTATGGTTTCATCGTCCATTCCATCCACAAGTTCACATCTCGCTGCCAATGCACAAACATACAACATACATTAGCGGGATATCTACAAGTGTTTGGTGAGCAACGTTTCCTAATATATAGATATATCTGTGTCGGCACATGAAACACAAAGGAATATAATGCTTGTGAATTCATACAAAGATTAGCAAATATATCTGATATTAACCAATGGAAATTTCAGTCGCTAGACCACAAATGAAGAAGTCGTATCAAACTTTGGTGTCTAGTGAAATTCGTCATTATAATTGATTATAATTTCAGTTTGTATGGCACGTGCCAATCAGAAATAATAACTCACCGGGTGTTGTGATAGCAGAAACTTGTTGTGTAGTCGACAATGTTGGCGTTGGTGTTGTCGGCACAGTTGGTACAGTTTTTACCGAAGTTACCAAAGGAGTGACAGTTGTTGTTGGCGGTTGCATCGTTGCTATAGCACAATGAAAAGATATGTATCATTAGTGCATGTATGAATATTTTCTACATACCGCATATATGCTGTGAAATGAGAAATATATGTAATGGATTGGAATTAAGCCATACTTGTATGATCAGTGTAAAGCGAAATCAAAATGAATGTGATTGCAGTAAATAGATGTAAATGGATTTCAAGCCGAATAGATGATCTGCGCCCACTTCGTGTGGATTCATTGGTACTGTTTCCAATGATAACGTAATTATTGTCTCGTAATACATTTTCATGTCGAATGAAGCCGCCGTACTAACGGCCGAATTTTCCGGCAATTTTCTGCGAATTCAAATACATAAATGATTTGCCGTAGACCGCTGAGCCTCTATCCAATAATGCAACTGCCGACGTTACTTTTATGAGTATCCTTTGAAAAGTTTGAAAATAACGTACTTGTCCAATTTATTAAGATGCTTATACTTGAAATGTGTCAAAATTTAGTGTGCTCCTTATCCTCAATAGAAAGACGATACATATCCAGGAATTATGATGTTTAGTTGAGTTTTTAAAGGCGATGCTAAAGGTTGGCATGATTTCAGAAGACAACATTGAAAACTGATGCATATGTTTCATCTTATCAGTCGGAAGGAAGGAGAAAGCAAGTTAAGTGTATTGAATAGTGCAAAAAGGAAATGGATAAATTTCAAATCCGTTATTGTCAACTGGGAATAAATGTCTTATAGAAACAAGTGAAAGGAGACGGGCATTTTGGGAAAATGAACGTTTAGGAAATACGTGATAAGTGATGAGTGAAACAAGTGAATTAAAGTGAAAAGATCATTCCAGAAGAAATAAATTTCAATTAATAGAGCAAGATTGCACTCTCTTAATTCTAGCCTAATCACAAAGAAATAAATGATCGTTGATGTTTCTTAAAAGCTATGCGACATTCGTATGTGAAATAATATTATCAATTGCTTGGTGTAAATGTCATTAAATTATATACAGAAAATAAAGAATGAAATACTGAAAAGAAATGAATTTGTGGAGCCCAGAAGAAAGAGCATGGTAATGAGAAGGCGTTGTGTTTAGATATGGTTGAGATATTGAGCAATAGAGAAAAATATCGACAGGGCTAATGTACACAAAGCACCCGGAGAAAGATATGTTTGAATAGATTAAGAAATGCAACTACTCACTTGATTTCTTCACGCAGATTTTGATGGACACTTTCACTACAACTGGCTGTGAAATATCTTCAGGTACAATTGTAATTTTGACCACAGTGTTATCTGTATCAGTTGGAATGTCGACGGCTTTATTAGGCGGTGCAGTTATTATAACCGGAGAAGGTGTAAGAAGAGCTGCTGGTGTTGTTCCTACACCAGACACCCCGCCGGCTGCCGGTGTGGTGCCTGCGGTTGGAGGTATTCCTCCCGACGGCTGCAAGAAAACGTCATTATATATTTCAGAAAATCACATGACAAAATTGAAATGGGTGTGTATTTCTCGTCAAGCCATTGTTATTTATGTTTAGACATGCGCGCTAAATGCAAGCGATGAATTTATGGCAAACGGAGAATGAAACATGACATAATATTTTTAGATAAAATCAACATGTATATTACCTGTGTCGGTTTAGTTAGTTCGATAATATATTCTTTGACGTTCTCAGGAGTGATCAATTTAATTGCACCTCCAGGTGACAGATCTCCAGTAATAATTGTGGCTACTCTATTGTTTGGTCCTGTGGTCTTCCATCCCACTTCATTGGGTCTTATATCCGAGGGATTTGATGATGGATTCGGCACGAGATTGATGTTACTGTCTGGTATTATGGTTTCATCGTCCATTCCATCCACAAGTTCACATCTCGCTGCCAATGCACAAACATACAACATACATTAGCGGGATATCTACAAGTGTTTGGTGAGCAACGTTTCCTAATATATAGATATATCTGTGTCGGCACATGAAACACAAAGGAATATAATGCTTGTGAATTCATACAAAGATTAGCAAATATATCTGATATTAACCAATGGAAATTTCAGTCGCTAGACCACAAATGAAGAAGTCGTATCAAACTTTGGTGTCTAGTGAAATTCGTCATTATAATTGATTATAATTTCAGTTTGTATGGCACGTGCCAATCAGAAATAATAACTCACCGGGTGTTGTGATAGCAGAAACTTGTTGTGTAGTCGACAATGTTGGCGTTGGTGTTGTCGGCACAGTTGGTACAGTTTTTACCGAAGTTACCAAAGGAGTGACAGTTGTTGTTGGCGGTTGCATCGTTGCTATAGCACAATGAAAAGATATGTATCATTAGTGCATGTATGAATATTTTCTACATACCGCATATATGCTGTGAAATGAGAAATATATGTAATGGATTGGAATTAAGCCATACTTGTATGATCAGTGTAAAGCGAAATCAAAATGAATGTGATTGCAGTAAATAGATGTAAATGGATTTCAAGCCGAATAGATGATCTGCGCCCACTTCGTGTGGATTCATTGGTACTGTTTCCAATGATAACGTAATTATTGTCTCGTAATACATTTTCATGTCGAATGAAGCCGCCGTACTAACGGCCGAATTTTCCGGCAATTTTCTGCGAATTCAAATACATAAATGATTTGCCGTAGACCGCTGAGCCTCTATCCAATAATGCAACTGCCGACGTTACTTTTATGAGTATCCTTTGAAAAGTTTGAAAATAACGTACTTGTCCAATTTATTAAGATGCTTATACTTGAAATGTGTCAAAATTTAGTGTGCTCCTTATCCTCAATAGAAAGACGATACATATCCAGGAATTATGATGTTTAGTTGAGTTTTTAAAGGCGATGCTAAAGGTTGGCATGATTTCAGAAGACAACATTGAAAACTGATGCATATGTTTCATCTTATCAGTCGGAAGGAAGGAGAAAGCAAGTTAAGTGTATTGAATAGTGCAAAAAGGAAATGGATAAATTTCAAATCCGTTATTGTCAACTGGGAATAAATGTCTTATAGAAACAAGTGAAAGGAGACGGGCATTTTGGGAAAATGAACGTTTAGGAAATACGTGATAAGTGATGAGTGAAACAAGTGAATTAAAGTGAAAAGATCATTCCAGAAGAAATAAATTTCAATTAATAGAGCAAGTTTGCACTCTCTTAATTCTAGCCTAATCACAAAGAAATAAATGATCGTTGATGTTTCTTAAAAGCTATGCGACATTCGTATGTGAAATAATATTATCAATTGCTTGGTGTAAATGTCATTAAATTATATACAGAAAATAAAGAATGAAATACTGAAAAGAAATGAATTTGTGGAGCCCAGAAGAAAGAGCATGGTAATGAGAAGGCGTTGTGTTTAGATATGGTTGAGATATTGAGCAATAGAGAAAAATATCGACAGGGCTAATGTACACAAAGCACCCGGAGAAAGATATGTTTGAATAGATTAAGAAATGCAACTACTCACTTGATTTCTTCACGCAGATTTTGATGGACACTTTCACTACAACTGGCTGTGAAATATCTTCAGGTACAATTGTAATTTTGACCACAGTGTTATCTGTATCAGTTGGAATGTCGACGGCTTTATTAGGCGGTGCAGTTATTATAACCGGAGAAGGTGTAAGAAGAGCTGCTGGTGTTGTTCCTACACCAGACACCCCGCCGGCTGCCGGTGTGGTGCCTGCGGTTGGAGGTATTCCTCCCGACGGCTGCAAGAAAACGTCATTATATATTTCAGAAAATCACATGACAAAATTGAAATGGGTGTGTATTTCTCGTCAAGCCATTGTTATTTATGTTTAGACATGCGCGCTAAATGCAAGCGATGAATTTATGGCAAACGGAGAATGAAACATGACATAATATTTTTAGATAAAATCAACATGTATATTACCTGTGTCGGTTTAGTTAGTTCGATAATATATTCTTTGACGTTCTCAGGAGTGATCAATTTAATTGCACCTCCAGGTGACAGATCTCCAGTAATAATTGTGGCTACTCTATTGTTTGGTCCTGTGGTCTTCCATCCCACTTCATTGGGTCTTATATCCGAGGGATTTGATGATGGATTCGGCACGAGATTGATGTTACTGTCTGGTATTATGGTTTCATCGTCCATTCCATCCACAAGTTCACATCTCGCTGCCAATGCACAAACATACAACATACATTAGCGGGATATCTACAAGTGTTTGGTGAGCAACGTTTCCTAATATATAGATATATCTGTGTCGGCACATGAAACACAAAGGAATATAATGCTTGTGAATTCATACAAAGATTAGCAAATATATCTGATATTAACCAATGGAAATTTCAGTCGCTAGACCACAAATGAAGAAGTCGTATCAAACTTTGGTGTCTAGTGAAATTCGTCATTATAATTGATTATAATTGATTATAATTTCAGTTTGTATGGCACGTGCCAATCAGAAATAATAACTCACCGGGTGTTGTGATAGCAGAAACTTGTTGTGTAGTCGACAATGTTGGCGTTGGTGTTGTCGGCACAGTTGGTACAGTTTTTACCGAAGTTACCAAAGGAGTGACAGTCGTTTGTCGCTGCGTCGTTCCTGTAAAATGAGAAATACATGCAATGGATTGGAATTAATATATACTTGTATGATCACTGTGAACGCAATTCATAATTAATATAATTTCCGTGAATTGATATAAATCCGAACAGATGAATTGATTTAAATCGAATAGATGATTTGCCCCCACTTCGTATGAATTCATTGGTACTGTTTCGATTGATAGGTTAATTATTGAATCCTACGTTCTTGTATATATTTGACACACCCTCAATTGCATATGAATTTTCCCTCTTGCTCTGAAATATTTCTACCATTTTCTTATTTCAACTGCATATTCTACCTGCTTGTATCCAGTCCTGTAATTTCTTTTCTTAACTTTATCTTTATCTCTACTCTTGTAAACTGTTCTCTTCTCCTTTTGACATCACATTTCCTCTATTTTCGCCATTTGGTCATTCAATTCTGTAATTATTCGTTTACTTCGCGAATTCCTATATTCGTGTTTAACTGTCCGTTTTTTTTAATATTGTACCCTGCATAATACCTGATCTTTTGCGAAATGTCTTACCAGTTTTATTCTGTAAATTCCTTTGCTTTTTTACTTTTATCATTGTAGGTGATTGATATATTTTGTCTTCTTCACTTTTGACCTGCTGCGATTTTTCCTGCTCATAAGCCAGAGATCTCATTTGCATAAGGTATGATAAACATGCAATATTACTCTAGGAAGTTTCTGAGCATTGCTTGAACTCACATATTAGAGTTGTATGTGCTGTGTTCGTAGAACTAGGTAGTGCTACGAAATATTTATGACCGCAAATAATGAATAGTTGTGCGCCAGCGCATAAGGAAAGTTTATTTTAAATTCATTTTATACACTTTTGATTTTAATGTATATTTCTCTGTAACGATAATTTGCTGGTTTCATGGGAGAAATATTATTCCAGGCCCATTGACAAATCCTCTCTTTGCTGGTAACTGGCAATTTATTTCTGAATCAAAAACAGGCCATGCTGTCTGTCATTGATCGGAGTATTTCAGAACGTTCGAGAAAATATAAGTTATTGAGCATACTTAATTATATCAAATATATTGATATAAATTTTAATCACTTTTGTTTTCAAAATCTCTGTTAATATGATTTATGACGGTTCCTCCCCTTTCACAGCCCTACTGAAACCACCATGTAATGAGTCCTCTGATTGGTCAATAGACGAGCCAAGGACAACCCTGCCTCGTTTCCACCGGGACAATTTAGAATCTCTACCCCTCTATACTACGGACTGTCGATAGGTTAAAATGTATAGAGCTGCCTTTTGACCAACAACCACTCGTAAGCATCAACGAATATATATATAACATTTGAATAAATATCTATAATTCTTTGATTATATATATATATATAATTGTGTGTGTATTTAGGCAGCATTTTTTCATTGATGCATGTTTCATTAAATAATATAGACAAGTCGCTTGACACTACATTTGAATGATAATGCTAATATTTTTAGGCATTTAAAACAACATGCCTGGCCGCATACACAATTCTGGAAAATCCTCGTTGAAAACACAACTATACTTAAACATGAAAACAATAAAAAAAGACTAAAATTTCTTGAAGCTATATAATAAAACAATTGAAACCTAACCTGAACAAAATAAACTATGAAATCTCCACAAATATTCATAAATGCCTATAATTCCAGCGTTTGTATGCACGAGTTTGTCGTTGCTTGGAAATCTTCATGCAAAATTCTTTCTGAAGGAGATTTGAAGAATATATTTGGAGAATTCTACTGATAGGAAATTCTATAGTTTTTCTGTCTTCAGATAAAGATCCATCTCATTAACTTATGGTTTTTCTTAAGATCTTTTCTAATTTTTATGGAGAATAATAAAGCATATAAATGAAAAGAAAAACTATTTTGGCAAATAAGTTGTCATATTTGATTTTGTAACGAAAGTTGTTGGAAATGTAGAAACTGCAAAATTAATAATTATTGGAAAATTCTTAAGTTAAAATAAATCTTTCTTTTTTAATGTAAACATTAAGGATATTTCTGTGAATACATTATAATCTATCTTTGGTTATTTCAGTAATTTGTATTTCAGTTTACAATTATTTCTTGCTTATAAGAACTGAAGCAATAAATTATTATATATTGTTTAGACTACCTTTGCGATGTGATATCACTTACAACACGTGCAAAAATAATAAACATAGATAAAAAGAAGATTAAGTGACTTGCCATATGCAGTGGAAGAAAATGTACTTGTTTTAGGTATTGTTGGAGTTAAAGTAATTGCTGAAGTTGATAGTATTGCAGTTGTCAGTGGTGTAATTGTTTCTGAAGGCTGAGTCTGGTATGTTGAAGATTTCCATGTAGTTGCTGTTTGTGTGATTCCAGTTGTTGGTGTCATAGTTGTACTAATTATTGTAGAATATGTTGTTGTTGTTGTTGTAGCTGGAATTAATTTGGTGAACTTTGAGTAATAGAGTGACATTTCTATATAAAATTTGAAATATAATAAACAAATTTTAAAAAATATAAGTTGCTACTACAAAACTTTTAACAGAGCACATGAACTGAATGTAACATGAACTTTTGCTGCTACCCTTTACGGGCAGTATCCCAACAATCTCCTTCAAAATATTATAAAAGATATTGCAAAAGATGGATATTATGTTACGTTATTTATGTTATGGTCAGATTCCTTGAATTTTTATTTTAAAATTTAAATAAACATTACCCAATACCTACACTCATTTGTACTTAAAAAAAAAAACACTTAAAGAACATAATAAAGTAACAATGGTTTCATTTTGGCTAAGTCATTCTTTGATGTGAGTCTTTGTAAAGGATCATTTATTACGAATGATTTTTTATTTCTCTGTAAAAAAATATATATCATAAGAAAACTTGATTTGTCTTCATCCTTTAAGATCCTTTTCATCTTTGATTTCAGCATTTAAAGAAAAATATTTAATAATTAATAATCTATGAAAATATTTCTTACGGCAATTGTATTCATCAATTCCTGAATAGCAGTCATAATAACCATCACATAGCTTTGTTTTGTTGATGCAGTGTCCATCATCACATGGAAATTGTTCATCATTACATGGACAGGTTACACAAGTCAAAACTCCAGATTTGCAAGTGCTAAATAGTATAAATAATGTATTATTGAATAGAAATGTAGATCTATTATATTAATGCTTTAATCTATTCAAGCATTCATTAACGGTTATACAAAATCAATAAAAGCATTTTATTTTAAATGTGAAAAAGAATTTCAAATACAAAAGAAAAAGGTTTGATAAAAAATAATCATAAAATAAATAACCGACACTAATCATGTAATCTGTTTTTAATGCAGTATTTTTAATGACACATTCTCTGACCTTCCTCTTGTGACGAATTTTTACAATTTAATTTGTACTTAGTTCTCAACTTGGTATCTATGCTGATGACACAACTATTTACTGCTGACTTAAATGTAAGACTGATCAGTTTGATAAAGTCAAATTAGAAGCTGTCCTGTAATCTGTTAACTATATTAAGAAATGACTTGTTAATTTTAATGGCTCCAAAATGAAATTGCTCTCTTTTAATTGCACTAGAGAACTTTATTTTGCTTTCCTTCAGTATACAGAGTGACTCTTTGCATCTTTTCAGGCTAACATTTTTTGATCACATGAAGTGGAAAGATTATACTAATTTAAAAAAAAATTGATTGAAACCTTGAAGATTACTAAGTTTAGCTCAATGACAACTGAGAGTTAGAAAGATTTAAGAGAGGAACTTCCTGTTTAGAAAATCAGCATTCAAAATTCTGTTTTTTATTTGGTCTTAGATAATATTTCTACCACCGGCAAGGCTATTTACTGAAACTCTTTAGTCAAAAAATCAGTTGCAAATCTATTGAACCGAAATTTAAAAATATCTACCTTAATCTTGCTTATAAAATTAAAACAGAGTTATGAACATAGTAAGAAGCTGTTAAATTTTGTAAAAATATTTTGCAAAATAAGATTTTTACACAACAGATGCATAGACATAATTAAATATAGATTCTAACAGAAATATATTAGGTGAGAGAGACAGATAGAGATGGGAGTGATAGAAGGTGGAATTTATATACACCTGATGAAATATATGTGAACTTAAAAGTTCTCATATTGACCCTCTTTCGTAAATCAGTATTTCAATAATCCAAGAGAGCTAAGTATGTTGAATTGCATGGATGACTATGTGGGAAAACATGTATATTTTATAGTTGTAGGTCTTGATAGATCCTAGAACATTTTTGTATCTATTTTGTATGTAATGATGTGTGTTTGCATACATGTACAAGAGTAGAGATGACATTCTTAATGCGGAAATTAATTGTATGATTGTAAAAGCTAGTACCGAGAAACATACATTAGGACCAAAAACAAAAAATATATCCCAAAAATATCATAGATAATAAAGAAAACAGTACCTGCCTAAAACAATAAGTTCTAAAACTCTAAATTTTGTCTGAGAAGAAAACAGCTTTAATCACCTTCCAGACCAAAACAAATTTCTCAAAATGCAGACACAAATCTTTTTTTTTATTATGTTACTTAAAATTCAAAATCTAAAGATGAATACCTACTACACTGCATAGGAAAATGAAAATACATGCACTGTATACAATGCAGATAATATACATTAAGCAAAGCCAATATTTTAAATTAAACAAATAACCCACCAAAAGGAGAAAAAATAAAATAACAAATAAATAAAAACTTAAGTAAATAAATAATAAACTAATTAACAAGCTGTATGAATACACGTGTAACCACAACTAAGTAAATTTAATGATAATAATCAACAGAAATTAATTAATGAATAAATACAAAATTAATCAATAATAATGTTAAAAGTTAACAAACAACTCTACAAAATGCCAATAAAATAATCACATTCTGGTCTGTAATTATTTCTACTCACCGGGGGCCCAATATTCAACTATGCTAAGCTAATCTCACACTTAACCATGCCACCATGACTTCGATCCTTATTCTCGATTCCCCCAGTGTGAATTAATCATCCAGTAAAACCCCACTTGGCCTTGAAGGATCCTACAGATGTATTCGGCAACCTGTCTAGAGTTGGTGACTCGATAAAATCACCCAGCCTCCTGTGCTGTTAATAGAAGCATAAGGGCTCGCCTATCACTCGGGCTGAACCCCTCCCATGATTATTGAACAGAAGTAGATGATTATGTTGCAGAATGCGAAGGCCAGGACCAGAATGCTCAGCGATTGGCTGGATTGCCTCATGAACGTAGTATTCTGACAGTGATGGATTGCCTTTGTTTGGGTTTTGGATATAAGTCGAAAACGGTGCGAATTCAACAGAAGGCCGCAAGAATTTTGAAGCATCGATATGCTTTCCAGACCCAGGTTGACAGACCGACTACCCGCGGAGGGACGCTGGGCCAACGTGCGACATGTGTTCTCGTGACGTCACTCCTCCCGCTCGCTCTTAGAATCTAAACTGCCACGTTTTTCCCCTTCTCACAAAAACGAATAAGAAAATTGTCCTTTTCCACTTTAGCCTGGGGAAGGCAGAGCCGACACAGAACGCAACAAATTCTTTAGGGTGCTATGACGTGAGTATTTCCGCATAAATACATTTTACGAACCTGAAACTACTTCGGCAGACGATTGGTAAATCAAGTGCCCATTAATTTTTGCATCGCTGTGTCCCCTTCACCAACTCTTAGAATGGAGCATTTTGCCGAATTATTATTCAGAGGTTAAAAATACCAGCGATCCACTGAGGACGCACAAATACTTCACTGAGATACAAACTTCAGATAGAAGGAATAGTGGATTTAAGAAAAAGGTTGGAGAGAAACTGTGTTATTTTATTCTCGTCGATTCCTCAGAGGACCAAGGCTCAGATAGACGACCTCAGTAGGTAGTTAATAGAGGCAGAAGTGTAGTTATCTGCTGGGAAATGGACAAGTTCACACTAGGTGGAGATGAAAGTGATTGATTTCAGGTAACCGACCAGAGAAAGGAATTACTGACGTATGTAGTCAATAATATGGGCTCACCCAATTCAGTTAGGATTAGGCTTGGTAGACATTCATATAGGGCTCCGATAGACACGGGAGCAGAAGTATCAGTCATATATAGGAGAGTTTACAGCATGCTGCAACCCAAACCCGAAATATTAAAAAGAGAGTTACGTCTAAAAACGCTGAATGGTTCGCCTCTACAAATAAATGGGCAGCCATGATTACAAGTTAAGATAGGCGGTTAGCTCACACCGCATAATTTTTACGTAGTGAGAAAGTTAAATAGGACTATAATATAGGGCCGGGATTGAGATGAGTATGTAGTATTAAAAGAAAACAGGTATATTTCGTCCATAGCTAGGATAGCTCGTCCAGTAACGTTAAAGCCTCCAGTTCATGCACACGTGTATGACAAAAGTAGGACTGCGGGATGATGTTAACGAACTCTTATGAGGTTGAACAATTCAAATCGGGGTTCGTTAGTAACCTATGCGGCGTTTTGGTAGCGATTGCGATAGTAACATTAGATGTGACGGGCAGAATATCGCTATTATACGCTAATATCGCTAATAATACGAACCAGACAGTTGCAAGGGTGCCCAATAGCAAGGCTTAATCAGATAGACAGCGTAAATATAATCTCACAATGAGAAGCGAAAGAACATCATGTCTAAGATACAGAAATAGAGTCGACCTAACGTTCTGAAAGAATTTAGGGTACCGGTACATAACCTGCTTAAGAAAAATTGGGATTTATTTACCAAGAACGACAAAGATTTAAATAGGACAGATACGGTAAAGATGCGTACCAACACCAACAGACACGTGACTATCAAAAAACGCTCATATCGCACACTCCTCACACAAAGAAAAATAGTAGATGAGGATTTAGAGGAAATGTTAGAGGCAGGGATAATAGAGAGATCTAGAAGTACCTAAAGTTTTTCAGTGGTGATAGTAGAGAAGAAAGATGTAAGTAAGAGATTCTGCGTAGATTTTAGAGCTCTAAATAAAATTACTCAGAACAATGCACACCCACTCCCGGTTATTGATGATATCTTAGCATCTTTAGGCTCAGCTAGGTACTTTTCCAAATTAGACTTAAAATCCGGATACTGGGAGGTAGAGCTACATGAAGAAGATAAAGAAAAAACTGTGTTCACGTGTCATCGGTATTTATTCAATTTTAATGTTATGCTATTTGAACTGGCAAACCCACTTGGTGTATTTCAGAAATTAACGTCCACCGTTTTACAAGAACAGGAACAGCACGCTTTATCCTATTTGGACGATATTTCAGTATTTTCTGATTCCATAGAGTACCATTTAGAACACATTCAGATAGTTTCTAACACTTTAAGTAAACACGATTGAAGTTAAAACCGTTCAAGTGTGAAACTTTTAAGTCAGAAGCGCAGTACTTAGGGTTTAAAATCAGTGCTACGAGAATTCATCCAGAACAGTCAGTTATGTGCCATGTGTGATACACGTTTAGGCGATCATGTATCTTTCGATACATGACTAACGAGGTAGATTTTTCCCGCAGTAGGTTGCCATTTCTTTCTGCGATAGACCAGTTGTTATCCAATGCTATAGAACCCGGTCTGTCCTGCTATTTACCCATAGCTTGGGAGAGGGGAGGAGAAGAGGATTCATACCTTTCCCAAGGGTATGAGCACATAAGTGAAGGGATTCGACTGGAATTCGAACTCGGCTTTCCGATTCCTAGTCCGAGCCGCTATCCATTACTCCACCGTAACCAGATACTGATAAAGTAAAAACTATACGCCCCGTAGCCACTCCCACCATTGTCAGACATGTTCGGGTTGTGGAATGGGAGGGCTTCATCGATATGTGCTCCTACTGCTGAAGATTTATTCCCGGATTTTCTACCTTAGCAGAACCGTCAATTAGATTAACTAGGAAGCATGCACGTTTTAGGTGGGATAATGAAGGTCAAGAATCGTTGGATCGCTTGAAAGATATTTGAATCGATGACGCTAACGTACCCAGATCCGAACAAAGAATATAATCTTTATATACGGATGCATCGGACTTAGCGATCGGAGCTTAATTAATGCAGCAGAAATGAAAAGAGAAATGGCAAAAACTTCCTATCTCACAAACTGACAGATACAGAGAGGAGGTGGTCAGTTAATTTAAAAGAAGCGTATGCCATCCACTACGCCTTGCAAAAACTACACCATTACTTACATAGTGCGAAATTTACTATCAACACATCTACAGTATCTTTTGAATTTTCTCATTAAGAACAAGAAAATCCAGTTGTAAGTTTTGAGTATAGCAAGCTACGACTGTACAATAGAGTACTTACAAAGTAGGGATAACATGTGAGTATACTGACTGGCACGCTCGACAGATGCGCCTAGAGATATTTTAATAAAGGAAGTAGACGAAGGTGATAAAACATGAAATTAGCGCTATTAATTCGAATAATTTTGAGCCATAACACTTTGATACAGAGAAGAATTAAACCAAGAGAAAGACCTGCATTATCTAACGTAGATATAATTAGGAAACAGGAGGTAGGTAGAGATATTTTAGAACTCAAATGTGGAAATCAAAAGGTGAGGCTAGTAAGTTAGAGAGCAAAAATACATTCTGTGGGACGAAGTTGTGTATTATTATTTATCTCAACCTGATGATAAACCGATAGTTAGGCTTTACATCTCATCACATCTTAGGAGGAACTTCCTCGTGCACTGAAATATTTCTGGCCATGTCTGTTTCTAGATGTTGTGCAATTTTGTAAGTGTATAACCTGCCAAACGAGAAATTTGTGGAAATTCTAACCCTGAATGCATGAGTACCATATACCGCCTTTTCTTTTCGCTAAGATAGCCTTATATATCTCCCGATTTTACCCACAGACCCGATCAGGAAACCAGTACATATTAACTTTAATTGATATGTAATCAGGATGACCGGAGGTCTTTGCTGTACCAAACAAGATGGCTCAGATGACCGCCCACTTATTAGTAGATGAATTATTCTTAAATTTGGCGCCCTTCTTCAGTTAGTAAGAGATAACAGTATAGAGAATGTTAATAAAATTATGAAAGAGACGCTAGAAGGTTTAAATATGCACCACGTGACTACATCGTTTTACCACCCACAAAGCAACGGAAAGGTAGAACGGTTGCATAGGACAATGCACGATATTTTATAAAAAAATCAGTGATAATGATAGATCATGAGATTTATATATTAACTAGATACTCGCAGCAATTAGGCTTAACATTAGCGAGTCGACAAAATTTTAACCGTACTACATAATTTATACCAAGGGCGTGGTTCTACCGCTAGATAATATCTTAAAACCACGTCGTTTTTATTATGGAGATGAGCATAACAACATTATACTACAGGAACAACATCGCGCATTTACACTAGTTAGGAATAAATTGAAGAAAACTAGGAAACGACAGATAGAAAGGTCTAACATTTCAACTAACGACATAGACTGGGAGTAGGAAATTTAGTCTTTTACAGAAACCATCACAAACGGTGAAAATTAGACATGAAGTGGAAGCCGTATTATGTAGTGATCGAAAAGACCGGTTCATTATCTTAAGATCAAGGATCAGTTAAGATAATTAAGACCCATGCTAAACGCCTTAGTGAAGCGAATGTTGAAGAATGGATAATTCCCACTGATAACAGGCCGCTGCGTAGGGCAATCCTAGATTCCTCGGTACTCCCCGACAAATCTAAGAACGACTCAGGTAACAAAGGAAACAAGTACTTAGAATAGAAATGGAGACACCAACGCTACGATTCGGAAGATGAGATATTCCGATGATGGAACGTCATATTGTGATGCTGCAAAGGAGAGCAGAAGAAAATGATGCGATACAAACTCATAGTAATAACAGGAATAAAAATAGCTTATCGGGTTCAAATAGTAAAAAGGATATGGAGGTATGTGCGACTAAAATGGAGCAGAATTTTTATAGGCATTAAGGTGACGACACGACGGACGAGAGTTCTGACGAGGACCATAGTCGTTGTAGTCGCAATAGTGAGCATAGGCTCAGAACGAGAGCGAAGAATAAACATAAACGATCCCCACAGATACGGGTGTATGATAATAGACTCCGATTTATTTGACCTTTCACCTTCGCGGTATTTAGGGAAAAGAAAGGAGGAAAAATGCTGAACATAAAAATCTAGTAATAAGAGTGAGAACTAGGCAACTCGTGATAGAATGAAGGACATGTGTAGTATAGACGAAAAGGAAAAAGTTAAATATAAGTGACTTGGTTAACGGGCTCACAGAAATGTTTTAAACTGAATTACATTCTGCTATTTAAGCATAATTGAGTCCATTAGTTTTAAAAGGTAAAAACTGTAGACCTTGAATAAAAAAAAGTGCTGGATGTAGACACAATAGACACTTCTGACCACATCACATACGTGCACACGTATATGCATAAAATGTGAACTGAAGTCATTTACAAAAAAAATTCCTGTTTAAAAAAAGTAACATAAATGAATGAAGAATTGTGTTGGTTTGTTAAAGAGCAAACGGAAAGACATTTCCAAATACCCATCGACCGTTGTGTAAATGGATACCAACCCTCTCAAAAGAAAGAAAAGAAAACATATAACAACCATAAGCTCGGCTTTGAACAATTAATTGTATTTCGTGTTTCTGCAACAGGTTTCATAAAGAATAACACGTCACTAGAATAAGTTACAAGAAATGACCCAACTCGAGAAATCGACTTGGTGGTATCCGGAGGTGGTGTTTACACATTCATTGATGCTAGTTTTGGTGGAAATATAATTTTCGTGTTTTCATTGTTGTGCAGTTCTGTAAAGGTTTATTTGTTGTTATTCATGAATGTATGTTTTGTTATGTTGTTATTTCTTTCATTTGACTCGTGTATATGGTGTTGGTTCTGGGGACATAGCTAGAGAGGTGCAAATAAGCTAGAAGTCACACTTGGTATGGATTTAAAATATGTATTTTGAAAAAGAAAAAGGGTAGGTAATGTTACAGATTGCCAAGTCCAGAGCCAGAATGGGCGTGGTATCCTGACAGTGATGGATTACTTTTCTCTGTGTTTTGGCTGTAATTCGAAAACGGCACGAATTTTAAAGAGGGCTGCAAGAATTTTGAAGCGTCGACACGCTTCCCACACCCAAATTGACAGATTGACTAAGACCATCCGCGGAGGGACACTGAGCCAACATGCAACACCCATTACCATGACGTCATTCCCCCACCCCCGCTGCTTCTTCCCCGCTGAATCCAAGCTGCCATGTATGCCTCACTTTTCTAATAAAAACGAATAAGAAAAATAAATCGTCCTTTTCGTTGATACCATTTTATGGAGTTGCGTGAGGACCCAGAGATGACACAGAACACAACAATTATCCCTTTTCCTTGTTTAGGATATGGTTCACCGTTTCTTACTTCCAAGGCCATAAAGATTTAACTGCCTTAACTTTTTCCATGATCTGACTAGTCAGTAGCTGCAACTTGTCATTATTATTGACAGTTCGCTGGCTGCTGCATCTGACTGTTAATAAGGAGCCCGAACTAGTGCTAATGAATAGAGAGGCGGTCGCATAATATCAGGGTATTTGTAGTGCCATGTCACACTTGGATAGGTGGTTCTTGCATTTATTTCCAGTAGGCAACCTTGAGGCCACATTATACTCTAGTCTCAACCACGTTCTGGCTAGTTTGTATTTTCATTGATGACAGTGATAATTATACTGGTCTTTTTCTTCTTTCTCCTCAAACCAAATCTCCACATGACAAATACAATGAAAAGGAATATGAGAAAACCAGTAAAGAAGGAAAATCAACTACCCCAATCAGTTTTTCTTTTGCAAATATTTGTGTTATTCGTTCCAACTCTTGCTGCATAGAATTTTTTTCTCTTGAAACAGTTCACCAGGGTAATCTTTCACTGGCAAGGAAATTGTCACTCGAGTCTCCAGAAAACTCTTTCATGTGTTAGTTATCTCTTTTACTTTTATTACTCTCTCTCTTTCTTTTCAGGGCTGTAATATTTTAGAAAAATTTCTGGTAGTATAGGAATGACACTTTCTCTTCATCCATCTGCGAACATTTTTGTGTTTGATGATTTAAAAAAAATGCTTTCTATTAGTCATCTGAGAGACACCTTTCTGCCTTCCATCAGCATAGCTGATGCTAACCTCCCAGAAGGTGACTTGTTGCACCTTCTCGGGCTAACATTCTCTGCTGACATGAAGTGGAAAGACTATATTGAATCCATTGCTATATCTGCTACTAATAAAGTTGGTTCACTCTATTTTCTCCTGATCTATCTTACATCTATCTATAAGTCTACCATTTGTCCATGCCTTGAATATTACTGCCTTATATGGTATAGTGCTCCTGCTTTATATTTAGAGATTCTTGTTAAAATCCAAAGAGGAATCAGCAATATTATTGGTCCTGGCTTGGCCTCTCAGTTTCAGTCAGTTTCCCATCACCGCAAAGTTGCTTCCCTGTACCTTTTCTATGAACATTTCATGGTAAATGTTTTGATGAGCTCTTTGCTATGATACCTAGACTTTATGAATTAAGTGCAGTAGTAGATTAGTAACAAGGTCCCATCAGTTTACAGTTGAATTGGCAAGATGTAGCCATAAGTTCTAACAGGTTTTTTTTTCACTTCTCACTTGTGGAACTCTCTTCCAGCTCTTTGCTTTCCAGTCAAGTTTGATTGTCAAAAATTTAAATGCAAAGTCAATCATTATCTACTGTCTTCCTGATTACTCTTCTGTTGTTCTAGCTCATCAATAATGCTTCTGTTTCCTAATTCTCTCATACCCAGTAACCCACCATCTCTTTGTGGCTTTACTGTCTTACATGGGGTGAATTTGATTAAAAAATAACCTTTGGAATAATTTAAAATTAAGCCATTCCCACTGTCCCAATAACTGTTAAGATAACACAATAAACTGGAAATACCTGACCTTGATGCTCATAATGCCCCATTGACTAGCATATGTCATTAGTCAAGTTACAAGCCAACACACACAGACTAAAGATTGTGTTCAAGCATGAAACAAACTGTCACCACTAGGTGTTGTCCTCATCAGTTTCCACTAGAAATTAGTTAATATATACAATTATGAAATTTGTTATTTTTGATCAAAACACATGATTTTTCATTAAAAACAATGAGAGAACATAACTTTATTATGGAAAGGAGATTGCTGACATTTTTCTGTTTTTGATGAATAATAAATGGACAAATAACTAACCAGTTTTTGCAGTTATGAATAATTATTACAGTTCCTGGTGGGTAAACTTTGCCATTGTCTAAACATGGACATTCCTCTTTGGGTATGCACTTTCCACCTGATTAGAAAAAAAAAAGATTTTTTTATTATTGAGTTGAACAATTATTCAAAATCAACATAATACAAGTATTTATAACAAAATATGATAAAAAGTATACCGAATGAAATTTTCTGCTTGCTGCAATTTAGTAATTTTTTAAACAAAATGCATAATGAACATTTTTAAAGTTAATAATAGATGTTCATAATCTTTCAAGCATTTTTTAAATTAAGTAATATTATTTAGAGGGGAGTGATGAAAAGTTCTTGGTCTAAGAAGGAAGGATTTCTAAAAATTATTTTTTTTGTTCATTTAGTAAAAATTTGAGAAGTATCTTAGTTTGAGGACTTTCAGCAATTCCTTCTGTATTTTGCTATTACAGAGAAAAGTGATTTTTATTGGTTTGCATTCTTTCTTGATGATTATGAGGTTACCATTTAGAAATATCTTCTGTGTTATAAAAGCTAAGTTGACTTTTAAACAAAGAGAAAAAAATAAGGTATTTGTAAAAATCATGGTTTGTACCATCATCTACAAGACCAGGTGGGCAAAAGCAGCCTTCTGAACACTGTGTAGTATTGTCAGCATTGTGTGAAGATTCTATATCACGACATGTTGTTGGATTTGCTGGGCCACAGGAACTATAGACTCTTGGTTCTTCACACATTACAGCTGCAATCATAAATAAACCAAGTGTATTATTTTATAGCAAATCTGAAAGGTTAAAGTAGCTTTTTATGAAATGAAAAGAACAAATATGACTATATACAAATTACACCAATACAATGCTGAAATCAAAAATGTATTTGACTCATGTATTAAAAATGATCTACATTTCCAGACACAGATATGACATAATTTGATAAATTATGATTAAATTTTTATTTTAATGAGATTTAATAAATATCTACTATATTCAATATGTAAGATCCTTTGCATTTCCATTTAATATTACAGCAATATGGAATTAGGTGAGTTATAAGACAGAGAATATACAGGATCTGAGTAAACACAAGCCTATCAGTTACCCCAAATTTGTATATATGTTCCAGGAAATATTTTTGAGCTATTTTTGGCAAAAAATAGAGTTTTATAAACCATCAAATAAAGTTCTTGTTGGCATTTCTAAATTTGAAAATACAAAACAGATATTTTGCTGAATCATTTTACAATGCCTTGAGGAGCAAAGAAATGTTCAATTTTTATAGGAAATATTTTGTTGGTCAATCCAAAGGAATTATCCAATGTTAAACAGAATTGAAATTAGGAATTTATCTTTTAGTTTTGGGCTAATGTAAGAATGTGTATGCTTGTTTCAGTGTATCAAAAACATATCTTTGTGTGATGAAATAAGAAATTGAAGGAATTCCTCATTATAAGACAGAAAAATAGCAGAGTAACTAGAAGAAATCCACTTTAATATTCAATAGAGAAATCATAGGAAATTTCAGATAGACAAAGCATTGGTGTTTTGATAAACTATCATCTTTTGTAATGCATCTTCATTTGCTCGCTCTTTGAACAGTGATTCAGTATAGGTATTGAGATAGTCTAGGTATAGGTTATGGTGCGAGAATCAGTTTGAATTGCAAGTTGTTCAAAGATTTTGGAGTGAAAACACATTCATTTTAAAGGGAGTCCATACATACAAAAAAAAAAAAAAAAAAAAAAATCAAGTATAGCAGGTCCAAAAATATTATGTAAGTTTCATCAAAAGTTTCATCATAAAATCAGTTTGAATCTTTTTAAACATGCTTGTGATTATGAAATAGGGAAAATTTCCAGAAAACCTACAAAAAATATGTTGTGTATTTTCAATCTAACCTAGTTGGATATTCCATTGATTTTTCTTTTCATATTTCTTTTACTGTTGTGTATATTATGGTCTATGCTTCTCTTTCTTTAATAAAGAATTTTCAATGCTATATTTTTTGTCATAAGTGAACCATAGACACTAAAATTATAAATTGTTTTCTACACATTTTCAGATTAATAACTTCATTTTTACAGCATTTAACATTTCAGTCCACACATGGTGTAGGTAATCATAACAAGAAGGAAAGAACTAAAATTATATGATATACTAAAGATATTGGGTTGACCAAAATTGACTATTTTTATCATAAGATGGCATTAAAAGTATTTAGTTTTAGCTAACTTCATTCATAAACTTTTTGGTATTTACAAAATTCTTTTAATGAAATATCAAAATTACCTAGAAGACTGCAAAAAGAAACTAGATACTTTCTTTACTATTGAGAAAGAAAAAGTTCTATGATGATGAAATTATGTAGTTCTTGAAAGTTAGAAGATGCCAGAGCAAAATGATATATTATTCAATAAGAATAATATCAAAAACTTTTAAACAATTTATTTTTACTTAATTGAAGAAACTTTTAGCATTATTAAGATCTTCATTTCAGAACTGCATAAATCAAATTATAAATTGTTGTTAACCAGAATTGAATCTAAACAAACTAAAATCAATATTTGCAATCCAAATGGACAATGTGATAAATAAATGTTACTTACCACATCGGTCATTATTTCTCCATTTTACTGGTCTTCCATTGTTGGAACAGGTTGTAGCAAAATTAGCTAGAGCCGTACACAAGCATTCACAATCCCCTCCTAAGTTACAACTGATTAAAGCAAAATAATAAAAAAAAGACATAGAATAAATATATATTCATAATTTTAAAGAAGTGAAAAACAATTTGACTGTGTTTTACTGCATTAAATGACTAAAAGCAATTTTAAATCTAAATGTACAGAATTAAACTGCACACTTTTGCTCATTAATTTTCCACTGTAATAATATATTTTACTTATATTTATAGTGTAAAGTTATCATTTTATTTACATGAAAGATATTAAAAAGTTTTGCAGCAAAAAAAGAAGATTTTATAAATCATTTATAATTGAGAAATCTTATGAATAAAATACAAAGTCTGGTTTATTTATTTTCCTCAAATTCAAACAAACATTCTCTGGAAAATCCTGTGTGCCACTGAATGAAAAGGAACCAAAAGCTTTTCTTAATATGGTTAAGTAGAAAACAATTGAAGAAAGAAACTGAATCTCTAATAATAAACATCCAGAACTGGTGTAAAAGGAACTACATCGTTGCTAACATGGACAAGACATCAGTGAAAAGCAACTGCAATCAGACAATTGACATGACTGGGTAGAAATGGTAATCCATTGGGAATTGTATAAAAAAATAGTAAATGTCACCAATGCAGAAGCAGGAATAAATTTAATGAATGAATGTGGCAAAATGATATCAAATGAATAAGAATAGTCATAATTGGGTAGAAAATGTGGTTAATCATTTCATTTACCTGCAAGAATCATATAAACAGTTCTCATAAAATTTTTGGATGACATTATCAGGGAGAATAGCTCGGCAAACTGCAAAAGTTGGCCCATATTTTATTGGTGCACAGCTTTCCTTTGCCCATAGTTTTCGAGAAGGATTTAACTGGAATAAAAAAAGAATTTCATTATTTTAAATCTCATAATTTAGATATTTAATGAGTTTAGCTTAGTCTGGCACAAGTTCACAAGAAGTAGCAATAGCTTAGAAGAATTCATGAAGTAATAGTCTAGCGAAACCAGTATGCTAATATTTTTTTCATGTCAGCTTTCATAACAATTTTGATATATTATTAGTGAAATTTGCATAGACATGAAAGGTTATGTGATGATTTTCAGAACAGAAAAATGTTAACCAACTAAAATTGTTTACATCATATTAATCCCCTTGGGAAAGATGTAACATAATTCTCTCTCCACCTTGTCCCATTGCTATGTATCTTGGTACAGGTAGGTAAGTGGAAATGAATATTGTTTGGGATTTATAAGTGGCATATTCTAGATACTGAAAAGAAGTTAGTTATTACTAAGAGAGCTTTGAATCAATTTGTGTTGTTTTTTGAATCAATTTGTGATGTTTCATTGACATACCATAATAGCTAATAGCAACTAGAGTAGATGATTGGGTATTTAAGTAAACCCCTCTACCATAGCAGTTGTTACCGTAGGAGCAAAAAGCTTTTACACTCATTATCAACTTTTATGCAGAACAATTATATGGAATCATTTGCAAATTTAGTTTCCTTAATAAATAAATTGCAATAGTTTTATATTATTTATTTATTATAAAGACAAAACATTTGATCTTGAAATTCTCTTCTTTGTTTTAGATTTCATTTCATTTAAATTTTTTTTTTTGCACATTTAAAGTTGAAAAATAAATCAATGATTCTATTTTCAGTTGTATTTTAAATAGCATTTATTTTTCAATAAACAGGTAGATAAAAACACAAATTTTAAATAGAAAACTAAAATACTTACAATGCAAGGATGTTTGTTGGAGTAAGGTTTATCTTGGGGAATCATTTGACAGTCATAAACTCTCCAGGTGTGAGCAAATGCAGAAGGAACATGTTCAAGTGAATTTGACCTCGAAATAAAATCATTAGTTGAGTCTTGATCATAATTTCCACAGAGGCCTCTGACTTTTCCCATCCATTTTTCTGTCAAATGGACATATACTTGGGTACCTACAAGCAAAAGTAATGATCAGAATATATTTTCTATAACAAATGAAATAAGTTCTTGAACAGAAATGTGAATTTGATTTTTAAAAACATAGTAAGCTGAAAATGCCTTCATTATTTTTTGATTTACACAGTCTAGATATCTTAATATCATTCATTCATTCATTTGGTTCAGTTTTCTTATGTTTATTGTTTTTTGTCAAAATGATTCAATTGGAGAGTACAGTACTTTGCCTGAAGACCAGATGATACAATGTATAAATTGTGATAAAGCACAAAATGATGATGAGACTCGTCCAAGTGAAACAATCTATAATAGTAACAATGCTTCTTCTCAGAAATTCAACCAATAAATATGAATATTTAACATATTATCTTGTAGAAGTTATCAAAAGTTGTCTTTAGTTAAGATCCGATATTTAAAGAATATTTATAGAAACAGAATTCAAAATAATTTGCAACCCTCAATAATTTTGTAGACTTAATGCACTTAACAACAGTGTAAATATAGAAAATCTTATGAACAAAATAGTATTTACCTTTATCCCATTGTACAGTCAGACCAATATTAGTAAACAAGGAATATAAAAATTCATTTCGCTTAATTGAAAAGCCAGAGGAGCTGAACCCACGGTCAGAAATCTGTTTTTCATCAATTGTGGGTATTTTGTCCTTTATAAAATGAACTTTGTGACCCAAAATATGAACAATAAGATCCTTTGTACATGTCAAGGCAGGAAAACCACATTTGACATTTTTCACAGTAATAGAAAAGGATTTATCAATTGCTTCTGTCAACAGATATTCACAATCTCCTTCAAAAGAATAATAAACGCCATCAAAAGTGGAATAATGTGGGTCTCCAGAAGCCCAACAAGTAGCTGGAAATAAGAAAAAACATGAATGATTAAAAAAATCTATTTTAACATATTATATAGAACAGGTCAGATTTTTTTTATTAATTAAGCAGATATCAAAGGATGTGATTAGGAATGGAATAAAAAGTAACGAAATGTTGGAATTTATAAATAACAAAATGAAATTATAAGTAAAATTCTAATTAGAAACCTATTCATTTAAAAGTTTTAATCCGAGAAATAGCTGAAAAACAGCACAGCGTTCCAGAAACAAACGTTGTCCTCGCTTGCGTCGAATTATCTTAGCTCCGAGACAGTGTCTTTCTTAAATTAAGGTGTCATTCTCTTCTACCCTCCTCCCTGATCACCTGATCACATAAATGATAAGGCAATGACGGTCACCTTCGTCGAGTACTTCTACGGTTTCTTCTGCATTTGTGTCCACTTGGTCTCTTTCGTTTTTGTCATCATCATTTTTGTCTCCCGCATCTGTTTCCGCTGGTTTCGTAGGTGAATAATCCGGTCTGCATTGAAAAACAGCGGCGAATCTGAGTCGCTTTCAGATGACTTATCATTGCTGTCATCTTCCGACGAATTAGATCTCTGGTGGAGATTTCTGATATGGCGTGGCGTTCCATTGATGAGAACTGAATGCGGGCCGGAGATCTGTGTTACTGTTCCGTTTTTGAATTGCGTCGAACATCGACCATGTAGGGTCTTTACCCAAACCGCATCTCCCTCTCTGTAGACTCCAGGATCTATGTGTTCAATTGGTGGTACGACATCGACACCTTTTATGAGGGCTCGATAGTTGTATATAGTGTTAGTTGGTGCCGACGAAGCTGTTACGTGGTCTTTTGGCGTCACGTTATACCAATATAACACCTCTATAATGGAACATCACGAATCGAGTAGCGATACGCTTGATGGTGCGATGGCGTCTCTCCAAGATGCTATTCCCAGATGGTTGATAGGCACATCGAAATCTAAGTCGGACACCCCAGTTCTCGGCAAACCTCACGAATACTTCCCAGCAGAATGCCTCGCCATTGTCGATGAGCAGCTCGGCAGGTGGCCCTCTCTCGCAGAATAGCGACTCCAGCTGTCGGATGATGCTGGTAGCTTCCTGATGTGGTAACGGACACCAGATGGAGAACCGACTAGGGCCGCAGTCAGTCAGAGTCAGGTAATACCGGCCTTCATAATGGGTTATGTCCATCCCAACCCTGCTCGAATTCTCGCACACAGCCAACCGTCCAGCTTTCCAATGCACTGGCGTCGTACAAAGTACAAGGTACGCTTCTCAGCGGGATGCCCACTACGTCGATAGATGGCTTGAATGTGGGTTGATTCCTGCTCTTTCATAGATGCGGCGCACACTGGTTCCATTTCCTTCCAAACTGCGCCCAGCCAATGTTGAGGCACTCTAGTGAGCTGATCGGCTCGGTTTACATGGGATCTGACGAGCTTTATGTCAACAGTCAATTTATATTCATCTACCAGTTCCTTGATTGTGCTGAGCCGACGTCTTATTAATATTTCTGTCGCTGCCTTCGTGCACACGCGAGACTTTCCAGACAGCGTATCGGAAATCCATCGATGCACTCACGTTGGGCTAGTCTTAAGGTGTACCACAGTCCTTTCCCATTGCAGTGCCATATTGATGGCTCTCAAGATCGCGTCAGGCTCTGTCAGGTTGATATGTTTGTCTTCATGTTCTGATCACAGCCACCAGGTATCTTCAACTAGAGATTCGCTGCTTTCCGCAACGACGCCAGTGGCCAAGGAGCTTGCATCAACCCAAACCATAACTTCGCGTCCATCAACAAACCAATCTCCTTGTGCAGGATTCTTCTGTGCTAATCTGGTAATGGTGTCCGTCAGCATCCGAATTGCCATTGTCTAAACGCTCTGGACTTTTACTTGGTTCGAATTGCTGAAGTAGCGAACGTACACGTGCCGCAGTGCATATACTTTCATTGACAAATATGTCATCGATGTATGAGGACATGGCTCTCTGGATGTTCTTGTCCTGTGCGACGACGGCATTCACAATTAATTGCATGATCAGCGGTGCCACGTTGAGCCCATAACCCAAACGGGTGAGGCAGTACATTTTCCCATCTATCTGCACTGTTCGAAAGGGCCATAACGATTTGTCGACGTGGATCTACAAATAGGGACCACTCAAATCTAGCACGGCGACATTCAGTCATTCCTGTCGCCACTCCCTCAATCCATGACCGGCGGACCTTCTGTTTGTTTCCCTGCACCACAGTCATGACAGGGATCAGGCCCTTGGTGGGTACACAAGTTCTTCCTCGGGATATGGAAGTAGACAGCCATTATCCATCCAGGTTCGTAGTATACTCTCTGAGCGGCTTTGTTACTGGTTACTTGGCTGTCTGGTTCTTCAATGCGGGTGGTGTATGGTCACCAAGACACAACCCAGATCTTCTTGTTCTGGTCATACTCTGCATAGAAGTCAGGTTAGTTGATGGTGATGGCCGAGAACAAAAGTCAGTCATTTTGAGGAAAGCTCACAGTCCCATCGCTGGACACACATGCTCCTCCCAACTTCTTAATAATGTCAAATCCGAGCAGCAGGTCGAAATCAAGCAATTTGTCGCACACAACCAGAACCTCAACATCAACAGGGGTCTGTTGCTCACGTCAAGTTGAATAAGTCCTACCCCAGAGCACTTGAGAGTCCTCTCACTAACAATGAGCCTGTCCACTTCCTTCCTCTTCCAAGAGCGACAAAGCGGTCTGCTTACGAGAACAGCCTGTGTCTAACAAGGCTGAACTCCCGATTTAATTGATGCGTACATAAATTGCAGGTAGCGCCCCCTTCGTATGGAGCTCGGGTAGTAGACAGAGGGCTGTTCCACTGGGTCGTTTCCCGAGCAATTGCGGACTACATGCCCTACCGCGTTACACTTGTAACATCGCATCCGCGATGTTCGCCTTTCGGTATACGATTCCTTGCATTCCGTTGCAAAATGGTTGGGGCCGTTGCAACCATAGCATGTTATGGAGCCACGTGGATCCCCGGTGGGAAGCTTCCTTGCCACATACTGTGTTGTTCGCACCGCCGCGACAGCCAGTCTCTCTTCCACTACTTCATCTTTCATAATTGCTCGCGCTCGAGTCAATAGCTGGTCGATAGACCACTCGTCCATCCGGGTCGAAGCGCGGAGGAGGTGTTTAACTCGGTCTGGTAACCCTCGCACGAAAGCACATGCCAGGCCACGGTCGCTCATTCCATCGAACAGATAGAATTCTACCAGTTCTCCGGGACGGAGCCGTCGCTCAGCAAATTGCTCATAAGCCATAAAAAACCATCCGGGGCAAAAGCTGTGTACAATGCGGATTTTATCTGGCTGAAATCGTCCTTTTCTTCCTCTCTCAACTGCTGGTAGACAGCAAATGCACCACTCGTTAGCTTTAAAGGGACTACGTGTTTTGGACGTTTAACCTGACACAGCCTTCTCAATCTATTCAATCACAGATGGAACAGATTCTGAGCCGTCAAACTTGGGAATATAAGATCAAAATCCTACATAGTTCTAAAAACCTGCACAACTAAACACAAAACAGGCTCCAAACGAAGTTCTGCAAAAACGCTTTCTGATTGGTTGGCAAATATAAAATAAACATTTCACCTGTTTTCAACTACGTCCGAATTGAATCAATCTAGTTTCTGATCCGAGTTAAAACCCAATTTGGCCCAAGCAATTTGAAGCCGATCACGTGAGGTAAATTTTTAATAAATATGAAACGTTGTTCATCCTCAACAGTGGGGATAAAATTTGCTTTTTAAAAAAGATCAGTATACAGGTGACAAAGTAACTTACATTTTTTTTAAATGTGAGATTTCAAAGTAGTTGAATGCAAGAAATCAGGAATGTTGTTATCAACAGTTTAATAATAATAAAAGTTATGGTGTGGTTAATGCTAAAAGATGACGAATGAGTAAGTGGAAATGGATATTGGTTGGGATTTATAAGTGTGGTTTTCTAGATACTGAAAAGAAATTAGTTATCATTAAGAGAGACTTGAATCAATTTGTGATGTTTCATAGTAACTGCAGTGAGTTCAGACGAATATCCTTTGCTCGGGATTAATAAAATGAATAAATATCAGCCCTTAATCAAAAGGATCTTGAATGAGGAAGCATTTAATTTTGTATCAGCAATGAATTGTTGATGCATTGTAAAGTTGTAGTCTTAATTGAGAGTTTAACCTATCTATCTTAGCCTTTTGCCATATTAAAAAGATAAGAATTTCCTAAACCATTCTTCTTATTGTACTTCAGAAATGTGTCATTATTAATGAATACTTCAAAACTCAGGCGAACATGCAGTGTGAGAACCAAAGAGAATTTGTTTTTATAAATCTTTTCTTAATTTATTTAATATTTAAATTACAATATAAATTAATCTTAATTATCCTTTTTTAAGTATCTTAAATTATTTAGTTTATGAACAAAAAGCAAGAAAAATTAATTTTCGACAAAGCAAAAATATTATAATTTTTCAACCAATAGTTTAAGGAAGCTTTTATTGTTTTTATTATGATGCTTATGGATAAAGAATATTCTTATGGATAAATAGGTATGTGTGTTTACACACGCACACACACACCGTTTTGTTTTACCTGGACAACTGTCAGATTTCTTTAACTCAGTCCAAGCTGCATTGAAACATTTTCTGTCGGGGGAAAAAACAATAGAAACATTAACAATTATTAACTATTAACAACAAGTATTAAGTTCCAACGAAAAATTACGACGAAAATAAATTTGAAAAAGTTTTGAAAATAAAAGATCGTGTGCTCGGTAAAAAAAAATTAATAAATAAAACATTTTTCTCGAAAAATTCTTGAAAATAATTGTAGATTTAAAGAGTTGTTTGGAGTATTTGAGTCGTTCCCTTTTGTTTTTTGTTAAACCAATATTTTATAAGGAGAAAACGGAGTTAAGCAACGCCACCTAGGTGGTGTTGAGTTAAGGCAATAAAATTTATCTCCAAGGGAGATAATTTTAATTTTAAGATAATCTAAGAGAGACAACTAAGTTATTATTAACTTAGTTGTCTCTCTTAGATTATCTTTTTTTTTAATAAATTTATTATTCTTTCTTAAGAATTTATTAATAATTTTTTCCTATATTTCAGTATAGTAGTTTCAAATGTAAGAGTTATTTAAATAATATACTTGAAAAATGCCGAGTTTTCAAATAAATTGAACAAATTTAATTAAATAGAAAAAATTAAAGTGTAATATTCTGTTGAAGGTAGTGTGTAAGGGGATGTTGAAAAGCTCTTCATCCAGCCAACTTCCTAATGCAAATGACCCAGCATCAAAATTATTCTTAAATCCTTTCTTGATTTGATTGAGAATTTTTTATATTGATAAATGTATATACATTTTTAAAATAAGTTAAACTATTGCATATTTAAATTTTTTTTTTCTTATTCTGGATCTATTGTTGCAAAGTATTTACTTGTATTTTCATGGTAATGTTTAACATCTACAAATATTCAGTCTCTAATTTTCAGATGTATATTTCTATAATAATACTGATTTAATTTTTTTTACCACAAAATTACAGATGATTCATTTTTCAGTCTTTCTTAGGTGGAGTTACTTGTGTCACACAATTTTTAGGATTGACATCAAAGGATCCTGTGATTACAATTTTTTATAATTTTTCTATTTTTTTTACTGATTTCAATGGTTAAATGTGTTTTTAGAATAAAAAATATTTTATTCGCTTTTTATGTGTAGTAAATATAATAATTAATTAAATAAAAAATTAGTCTTCTTTATTTAGTCAGTTATTATATTTATTTCCATGTCTTTACATCCACATAAAAAATATAATCTAAGAGAGACAACTTCATCAAAGTAGTAATGAGTGAGAGAAAATATATTAAGCCACTAATTTTCATTTATACAACTTTGATTAACTTTGATTTTTTCTTTACAAGTAATTTTGACAAGTTCAGACCTTATCAAGAACTGGGTTTTTCAGTGTGGTAGACAAGATCTTGTTGGCTATATCCTGGCATTTTTTTTTTAATCCTGGGATTCAAATTAATCCAAGGTAAGGTTGTATAAAAGAGTTACATAGAGTTAGATCACACTTGAAACAATTGTATGAAATATTTAAATATATTTTATGTATATTAAATATGTTATACACACTTTTAAGATATACATAGATATAGATAGTGTAGACATAGGAATCAACACTGCAGCATGAATACCAGTTTCATGCATTATGCAATCTTTAGATGAAGTATCACTAGTACTTTGTGAACTCCAGTGAGTGATTAAAGTAAGTAGGAGAAGGAGGAAACTGACCCTTGTGTTTGTTTTGTTTGGGACTAATGTTTTAGATTATTTATAGTCATACTTTTAGTTTTCTGATTTTATTTATTTATCTTTGTATTTATTTATTATTTAAAATTTATTTGTATATTTCTTTTGTATATTTTCTAAATTTTGTTGTTTGAAGCAAAATTTATTATATTTAGGTTTTAGGAATTTATTTAACCTTTTTCATTCATGCTTTGGTTTAGGTAGTATAGTAAGAATTTGTATTCATGTCTGTATTTTGAAACACTGATCTTCTCCACAAATCATGATTATTGCAATTTTCTCTCTATAATAATTTTGAATTGCTGATTATTTTACTTTTCATGGTATTCCAAGCGTCTTTTAGTTTGTGTTTTTGAGTTTCCATATATATTTTGATAGATTGTGCTATTTGCATATTTTTGTTGTTAAATAATACTTTGCATGAGTAGTTGCTCTGTTTCCAGGTACTTTTTGTCAGTCCTATATATATTTTCTCTGGGTTTATTTTTCAAGCTTACTGTAACTTGGTATATTACATTATGTAATTACTGTTTAGTGGGTATTTGTACTTTGTTTTGCAGATACAGGTGAGAGTTGTGGATATTCTTGGTATATTGCTAACTTTTTGTTGTGTCTTTTATTTGTAGCATGTTTTTAGTGCAGGTACAGCTAAGTTTTAGTATTTCTGTTGAGTATATCTTGTGCAGGTTTCTTGGTTTTGGAAAGTGTGTGTCAATGAATTTGAATGTTTTACCTAAATTTATATTTTTTACATTTTTATTATATGGTGGGTTGAACCATATGATGTTTTTAGTTCTGTTGGATTTTTTTTTATTCTGGTTGGTGTTAATGAAAGTTTTGTCAACACCCAGCACTTCGTTTAGTGTAATTTTTAACTTTATTGAAGTATGTTTTGTTTCATGGATTGTTGGATAATTTGTTGCTGACAGAGAGTGGGATTTGTTTGATTATGTTGTAAGGTGGTTGGAGGAAATGTTTATATAAAAAGTAGCTTATTGTTTGGTTCGCTGAAATGTTAATATTGATTTTTGTGGAGGTTTAATGTTACATCAAAGAAGTCCACCTCCTAATTTTGCTTTAATGTTGATTTTGAATACTATTTTTAATTAAATATTTTATCATTTCTTTTCTGATTTTATTTGTTATTAATAATTTTAGCTTGTTTAGATAGCTTATACATCCCTACCAGGTAGCAGATTTCAGCTCCATCATATGTTCCTAAGATTACACCAAATGTTTTCTCTGATTCTTTCTTTAGTCTTACTGTTTTGCTATAAAATAGCAGTGATTTTTGGTAATGTTTTATAAATTTTAGTTGATCTGTTGTGATATTTGTGTATTTCTTTGTCATGGAGTGGGCCTGATCAAATATATCTTCAGTGATAAATGGGTAAAAATCTTTAATATCAAGTGAGTAACTGCACTTTTTTATGTTATGGTGCTTGCTGGTACTGATCTTGTGTTTTTACCATTAATTTTCATCTAAACTTATTCAGAGTTAATTTCTTCTTGTATGATTTCATTTATTTTTTTCTAGTTTGATTTTTGTTGGATTTATTTTCCTCCATGTTGGGTTAGGTCTGAAACTTTGTGTACTTTCAGTGTGATAAATGCTTGAGATTTTGTTAGACAGTTTATGCATTCATCTAGGTTGAGTTTTAGTGTTATTTCTTGGGCTTCAAGTTAAATTTTGTGTTCTTCAGTTTTGGGTACTTTCATTTTGGTTATGTTTTCTTAGCTTGTGTTTGTGAGATTTTAGCTTGTATATGTTTCTTATTTTATCAGTGAGTATAAAGATATTTTAAACAAAATACATGCACACATACACACACACACACACATATATACACATACAAATGTATGTATGTCTATATTTATGTATGTATATAATAAAGGTTCCTTAAGAGAATTTATAAAATTGCTTTTATAAAATAAATGTGTAATTATCAGATAAAAAGTATGCACATTCAAATGTTTACTTTGGGTTCTTAGCAATAAAAAGTTAACTGCTGAATAAGTATCTGAATCTTATTATGCAATACTTACAGTTCTTTGCAACCAACTTTCAGTGTAGTATTCGGAGATAACCACTTATCTTCATACAGACAAGGGCAAAAAGAAGGACTGATACAAGTACCCTGGGGAAGAAAGAAATAAGCATACAAAAACATCAAAAAGATTCTTTTATTATGGAAATAGTTCTTATAGGACTGTACATCATGATAAATAGTAGTTACATAAATAGCAGTTGTAGTAACTGTAGCGATATTAATAATTTAATTGAGTTTTCCAATTTAGGCAATGTAAAAAAAAAAGTTTTTTTATTGATTTTAAGACTATATTACTACTGTGGAACTTCCAGATTCAGAAAACATGCCTATTGAAAGAAATCTGTTGACATCATGATTTTCCCAACCAAGCAACAAGCAGTTGTTTTGACCCTTCAGTATTTTCAGCAGCATACCTATGTGACTCCTCCTGGCACCCTGGGGGTTAATGACTTTCTTCAGCAATCAACACCCAGCCCTTCTAGGAATATCTAGGTTAAATATGAAATCATCACCAATCAATTACTTTAAATCTGTCATCATGAGAACCACTTGAGGCCTATTTAAGGAGTTGGAATAACTCACAAGAGGGAAGTGAATAATGCTTTCATGACATATTGTCACTCTCAAGGGTCAAGAAACCCTTCATGCAAATACAATAGTGATATAAGAAGGCTCCTTTTGAAATAAAGTATTTTTTCTCTGACAATACCATTTTCTATCTTTGGAAATTTTCTAGTATTTATCTTTTTTAAGTAAATTAAGAATATTGAATATTAATGCATTTGTTTATATGTGTTCAGGAATTTATCCATTTTTTTACATTCACATGGTAGTATTGCTCTTCTTTGAAAGTGTGTTTTGATTTATGTTGCATTATTTGTAATGGAAAAGAAAGGTTTTGATTTTTTACAATGTGCATGAATTTAATTGCTTTTTCCTTATTTGATCAATCTTGTTATTGCTTTAAAATTTCATAATTTTTGCACATAATGCACTAACATTGTGTATGCCCAGGATAACCTGTAACAGTTTTTTTGCAATAAACTTTTATAACTCTTCATTCATGTCTCCTGTGTCATGTGTGCCACTATTGTTGCTATTTCTCTCTTTCTCATAAAGGAGAGCAGACCGAGTCATTGCAAACAAAGAAAGGGAGATCTTCAAACTGAATGCCACTATTTCAGAAGACCATAAAATGAGAATTCAAATATATCTGGATTTTGCCAGAGAAATAAAAAAGTGAAATATGAATTATATATAATTATATGAGCACTAGGAATGAAGCTGCAGAAATTTATAAAAATTTGGAAGAATTAATGAAATTAAACTATTCAGACAACAGCACTATCAGAATTGGCAAGAATTCAATGGAAAGCAATGAATTATGGAGGAGGTTCGAGGTTAATTGATCTCCTTTGAAAGTCACCAGATACAAATTGTGTGAAAATTCAATATAAACAAACTTTATATGGTGAAAATAATTTTTACTTCGTAAGTGGACAATTTCAATATCAGAAACACAAAAGTTTCTTTTAATAAGATTAACCACGTCTGAACAACATATTATCATTGAATGTCTTTCATGCAAAGATGTGTCAAGAAAGCAGACAGTTTAAAAAAAAAAAGATGAAATCATTTATCAAGCAATAAATCCTTTATGCGTGCTTCATGCTGGCATAATAGTTATCAGAAAAATCAAATTGGTGAAATGTGTTCAAGTTTGGTTGAAGTTGCTTATGCTCTTTTTGTACTCATGATTGTATTCACTTCTCTTTGTATTTTATTCCATCACCAGAAATCTTGACAAAATGTTTCATCACTGGCATGTCATGAAGAAGGAGAAGAAAGTGAGCAGGTGATTACTTAGGCAAATCAATCTACCTGTTCAAGAAGTGATAGCAAAAATCTGTTACAAAATCAACCTTGACATGGACCAATCATAATAAAATGCAAATACTCCCATTGCTAATTTAGACAGAGACCAATGATTATAGAAAATTGCTACTTTCAGAGTTAATCTTGAAATAGAAATAATAAATATGCTATATACATTAAGAAATATAGAGAAATGCTTTAATACATACATTTGGAGATAAGACCAGTCCACTTGGGCATCTGCAACTTTCATATTCACTGTCAAATTGTATACACTTTTCAGGTTTGGTTAATGATTCACAAGATTCTTGACAGGTTGTAACATTTTCAATCCATAGTTGGTTTTTGGGGCATATAACATCCTCAAGAGATATTGTGCAAATCCATTTTCCACTTTTACAAACACTAAAAAGCATTTAAAAATAGACATTAGCCACAATAATTAAGTGAAATAGCATATTTGCCAACATATAAGACACATGATTTACAAGAGTATTTGTAGGACTATTGTCCATTGCAAATTATTGAGGCCCTGGTGCTGTTCATTTTGACATTGCATAGACAATCTTCTACACATAATACCTATGGAATATTTACAGTTCTTTTTCATTTAGATGCATATTTTATCTGCTGGAAAATACTGTAATTAATTCATTATTACTTTCCAAGTTGTTTCTAAAGATTCTTGCTAATAAGTTGATTAATCTCTACTGTTTGACTGTTTTACAATGTTCAGAAGACAATATTTTTTATTGATATTTCCTTTCTTCAGTAACTCTTTTTTTTATAATCATTTCACCCTCAGCAAGGTGTTAATGTCACTTGAACACATACCTGTAGTGGAAGAGAATAATAAGACTTTACTAAGGAGAAAGGACAATAAAAAACTAGACAGGAGATGGTGATTGGCATTACATTTAAATTTTTGTAGCTTGCAGGTAAGCAAGAAATTGGAAGGGAGTTCCATAGGTGATAAGTGCAAGAAAAGAAACTATGAGAAGAGAATGTTTTTGTGAAACTTAGTTGCCAATCTAATAACATGTTTAAATTCAAGATATCAATTCCCATGAAAATATTTGTAAAAAAGACAAGAGGAAAACATGTCATGTTGGTGAGAAAGTGACTGAAGTTGAGATGCCAGGTCAGGATTGATTACATTACAGACCTTTCTTTGAATTTTTTCAAGAATCTCAGGATATATAGTAGGAGCACCAGACCAGTGCCCAAATGAATGGTAGATTTATAAATGAACAAGAAGAATTCTGATGAAAAAAGTATTCTGGCACAACACAATAAGCCAGTTTTCCTAGTAGTAGTCATATCAATTGATTCACTATAGTTTCTCAACTTTATATCAGTGGAAAATGTGACTGTAAGAAGGCACAAAGAGTTGCTCTCTAGAGGTTAGCATCATCCATGCTGATGATAGGCAGAAAAGGTTCTCTGTGGTGATTAAATGAAAGCAGTTTTGTCTTGGGTATGTTAAAATTTATAAGCCATTCCTTGCTCTAGTTAACCACTGATTGGAAGTCCATTTTGAGAGCAGTTGCTAGTTTTACTGTTGTTTTAACTTTTGAACATGCAACTAAAGCAAGAGTAAAAAGTTGCCCTCAGCATAAATACTTAGTTGGGAACTGATGACATTGTGGAGGTCATTGAAGAAGAAAAGAAACAATTTAGGTTTGAGGATACCAGCCCTGGGAAACCCCTGCATTTATGTGAAATGGACTGCATGTCCATTCAATACCACCTTCATTACATGATTTGTTAGGAACAATTGAATCCTGTCAAACACTTTTGACATATCTATAGACACAGCCTGAGCTATGCCATTCTTATCTAAAGCCTGATAGACAAATTCAGTGATAGCCGTTACCACATTGATGGTAGACCTGGTGAAATGGAAGCCATATTGCTTATCCAAAAGAAGAATGTGTGAAGTGAAATGCTTAAGCAATTTAGTGTTGAGTAGAGCATCTAGTGATTTGCCAAAAAGAGATAAAAGATACTAATACAGTGACAATTTAAGGTGTCAGAATGTTCCCAGAGTTCTTAAAGACAGGAACTACAGAAGAAGACTTCCAATATTCTAAGCATGGATGAATAGTAGGCTTATAGGTATGTAAGATAGATTCTGGAGAGAAAAATTGTCTCGCATGACACAGTGAACCAACTTTCTTAGCAACTGATCTAGCAATGGATTTAATATAGTCTTTTCACTTCATGTCAGTTGAGAACATTAGCCTGAGAAGGCACAATGAGTCATTTTCCTGGAGGTTAGCGTCAGCTATGCTGATGGGAGGTAGAGAGGATTACCTCAAATGATTAGTGGAGAGAAGTTTAGTTTTGGGGGCATTAAAATTAACAAGCCATCTTTTGCCCTAGTTAATGATATACTTTCCAGAGATTTTCAAAATGCCAACTTTACAAAATTATTTAGTTATTTATAAATTGTATTGTCGATAAACTGATCAACTATTGATGTCATCAGTTAAAACTCACCAATGCTTAGTTCCTCTACGTATTGCGACACCATTTTCATATGTCTTCTGTCTAATTCGATCATAGCAGGTGCATTTTTCAATTGGCACACAGTTTTTCTCATTATTTAATAAAGTCCCATTTGGACAACGACAACCAAATACACATTCAGAATTGCATTCAAGTTCATTTTTGTCCAAATCATGACATGTTGCTTGGCATGAAGATCCACAGTAAGCATATTTCTGGCCAGTTCCTGCTTGACAATTGAGGGCTGTGAATAAATTCAAATAAAACATTGTGGTAATGATATACTCAGTATTTTCAATAAAAAATACTTTTCTAAAACTTAAGTTATGAGAATTTTACTCCTTATTTTTGATATACCAAATATCTTACAAGATGAAAGATTCTAATTTTCTAAATGAAAGAGAAAACATATCAATAGCTCAAAGGAAACATGATATTAAAACATTTACTACTTGAAGAAATAATCTATAATATATGTATATATATATATATATATATATATATATATATATATATATATATAATATGTGTGTGTTAATAATGTAAAGAAAGATTGGAGTAAATACCACATATGTTATCCAATGTTGTATTTGCTCTCCAATCAATGAAAATACCATTGTCAGCACATTCTTTTGCATAAGCTTCTAAAGTGATGCACATCCCTTTTGGACTGAATATGCTGCTTGCACACATGTCTCTCATACATTGTTGAGTGTACCTTTGAAATGGTACAATGGAAAAACATTTGTTAAACAGATTACTTTCTTGAATGTAGGCACAATATCTTTTTGCAGATTCTTCATTCTGAAATGAGAATACAAACAAATGAACATGTTTGAATGATACAAACATTATCTGGCCAATGAATTACAAAAAAGTCTCAGTTTATCATCATTAAGAAAACATGATTAATTCTTATCATTTTCACAGACTTTAAATATGAAAAATGAAGATCAAGGAACTCACATTGATATTTATGGAGCAAGGCTCAGTTTCAACATCATCTCTTTGATCAGTAAAGCAGGTTGAAGCCAGAAATTCTTGAGCAAATTTTGTCTTATTTAACAGTAAACCAGTACGACCCAAAAACTCATTGTTTATATTTAAATCATAATTTCCACAGAGGCCTTGAATCTGAAAACAATAAAAATTTAAAAATGATACAAAATGATTTCTATTTAATGATGAAACAGATTACTCTACCTCAACAAAAGAATAAGTTTCTTGATAAATTTAGTATTTGATCTCTTACCTAAGTAAATCAACCTCAAAAAACTAAATTTAATAACATCTAATTAAAGCAGAGCATGTAAGAAAATTTCTATCTTCCGTAGTTGTGTGTATTCTCTTAAAGCTGCATGTTTAAACATAATCAAGTGTGTGAATTATGTTATGAAACTGTCACTAATATTCCAGTTACTATCAAAATTTAAAAGATTTTGTGAATAAAAGAAATATTCTGGGAAATACTTTTGGTAAAAAGTACAGTTCATCATTTCCTGATGGTCATAAGAATTGGGGAGTTAAAGTTGATTCAGAATATCATCTTGGCTTTCCAGCATTAATTGATGCAAGTAGATGTAGTTAAGTTAAAATGGGTCCTTTTAGAAAAGATATCAAATGGAAAAGCTGAAAAATCTGCAAAAAGAATGCTGGAATCAGGGTTGGATAATGAATATATTTTCATTCTAAGTGGGAAATTGAAATTATATTGCCAACACAACTTTCATTAAATTTAGAATATCTGTATTGAAATGAAGGAATATTTGAATAAAGGAATATTGGAATGAAAGGACTATTGGTAACTACAAACTGAAGGAAGCTGCATTTATTTGACTCTGACTGTTTTGCATTGTGATAAGAAATCAATAAAGACCAATGATAATATGAAATAATGTCAGGGTGCCTTGGCTCAGGGTAATGATGAATGCCTTGAAACCATTTTGATCACATAATCATCATCTCCTTGTTGAGAGCATTATTTCTGTTTTTGTAGTGGTACTTGTATGATCTTTTATATCTTAAAATAGATTTAAATAAATACTATTACATGTGTTTGAGTTAGAAATCATAAAGTATTATTAGTAAATATTAATATAAAAATAAATAAAATGAGTTTTCAACAATGATAACCTGCAATAAATCAAGGATTATTATAATGAAACTGCCTGTGTAAACCTACCACCACTGATAAAACAATTTTAATCTTTAAATTGATAATGACATAAAAATCTTTCAAATCACAAGCCATTGATGGAAGAATTAAAACTGTTCATAAGATTAATTACTCAATAAATTACAAAATCTTCAAGTCAAACATCTGGTCCTGATGTGAATTTCAATGTGAAACACTTAAATCAACTTCCCAGATAAGTCACTGGAACTTTTCTTAATATCATAGCTCTAGTTATCTAATGAGCCTTAAAAAACATGTAAAATTCTTGTAATTTTCATGTATATTCTCAGTTGTATTATTATTATTATTATTATTATTATAATAAAGATAAAAAGAAAGAAATTTCTTGAAAAAATTAATTATCAAAAGTAAGGAAGTATAAATATTGAGAAATTAATCATAGATCTCACAGAACACACACACACAAACACATACATGAATATGCACATACATACATACATACATATATATATGAAGAATATAGTTTTACGGTATGCTATATTTATGGGATAAAGTGCTCAATATCAGATATAGAGCATATGTAAATATAAAAGGGAACATTTTAGTCAACAGGCTGTTTCATGCTAGACACAGTTGTCAGGCCATATGTGTTGGTTTTTTTCTTGACTATTTATATAAATATTCAAGAAAAAACCGAACACATGTGGCCTGAAGATTGCATCTAGCCTGAAACAGCCTATCACCTCTGAGTGTTGACTTCAATGCTCTTTATATATATATATATATATATATATATATATATATATATATATATATATATTTTTTTTTTTTTTTAAATAATAAATATACATTTTTTTCCTCACTGTTAGCACAATTCTGATCATGTACTGATTGAAACCAGAATGTTGCATAATTTAACTACTGATATTTATACCGTACTGTAATGATAGTGGGCAGCTCATGGAGGAGGGTAATAAAGATTTATGTATATATATATATAGAATGTCAAATAAAATCCGTGGGTATATAATCCAAGTGGTTCCTTGTAATATAAGAATATTAAAATTGATCCACAAAAGAGAACTTGATGTATTTTATTTATGCAGAGCAATAGTTAAGCAATCAAGAAAAATCATTTTACCTCATGCAGGGAAGAGACTATTTCAGCAGACGATAAAAGTCATCGCTTGTCTTCTCAACTCAGATATGAAATGGAATTCATGTTTGTAGAATTTGAAGATGTAGGAAGTAAAATTTAACTGTATAGGAAGTAATATCAGAGAATGTCACTCTAAAACTTAACATGCCAAAAATACCTAAATCAGAGTTCACACTTTTTGATTTTTTAATCAGATTGTAGACAATAGACAGGGGTTAGGGAAGGTGGTAAATATCTATCTTAAAGGGGAGAATATGTTTTAAATAACAATGTCAGAGAATATTAGCCCTATAAAGCCTAAATGGAGGAATTAAAAATCAGGAAGCATATAAGAAAAAATAAAAAAATATATAAGGTAAAATGTATGTAAAGGAATTAAAGGAAAGAAAACTAGAGGAAAATTCTAAGAAGAAGAAATTTAAAAAAATTCAAACTAATATAGCATAAAAAAAGGAATAGAGGAGATAGAAGTGGGGGAGTGATTTAGGGTATCCAAATAAAGCAAAATTATATTATGGAAATTTAATCTGTTTTTATGATGACATTAAAAAACTAATTTGTTTCTCTGATTCAATAGTTGGCTTTCATTGTTGTATCTTATTTTAATTTTTTCTTCTAAGCATAAATTACACTTATCTCTAAAACTATTCAGAGTTTGGGCAGAACTATAATTTTTCAGACTATTTGTTGATTTAAATTCTTGTCCTTTAATTCCCAATATTTTTTTTGAAAGAGCTGTTTGGTGTTTAAGTATAGGGTCAGAGAATGAATGCTTATGAGCATAAAATTTTTGTTTCTAATCCCCTGCAGAAATTCCAATGTAAACTTTTTTATTATCCATATTTTATTTAGGGGAAATGATTGCTTGATATATAACCTTGGCAGATCTGAATTTGCCCTCTACTGGACAATTATCTTTAGATCTACAACAACAGGAGGGTTAGATAGTAGGCAAATTCTACGAGACCAACAACAAACCTAGTATCAAACCCTCCTGTAGGTCATTGCAATTTCTACTTGTATGTTTTGGATGGAGTCTGTTAGTTTTTGTGTGTGTCTAAATGAGTTCTAATGAAGGTCATTAGAAATAGCATAAATAAATACACTACCCAGTCAACCTTAACAAGAAAATTAAATTAATTATCTATTACAAAAAATTTAAAACAGCTAACCTTATAAAAAATACCTTCAAAATCAAACCTATACAGAACCAACATTATTTATGAGTTAAAATGCTCCTTAAGGTACTATGTTCCTGATCAAACCAAATTCCTAAATAATTATATTGGTCACAATACTACATTTCTATCCAGATGACTTACATTACACCTATCCAACCACTATCTGAAACATACTCATAGAAAATACAAGCATAATAACCTCATCCACATGTAAAAAAAATGACTAAAAATAATGTAAGCACTAATAATAAAAAAGAAAAACAATACTTAATAACATTAGTTATGAATGTAGCCACAATGTACTGACTGTGTTTGGAAAATAAAACATCCCTATGAGTCTAGATACATACATAACACAACCCATAGAATCAGTTAAAGTAAAAATAAAGTCATCTTTGATAATGGCTAAATGTATAGCTGAAAGTGGTCATAAATGCAAAACTTTTGACAGTTTTTACACAGTTTATGCCCTGAAAAGAAATCACCTTTGCAAATACAAGAAAAATTAAATAAAAAGCTTAATTGTAGTACCTTGCCAGTTGTCTTTAATGAAAAATGTATAAAAGAGGTATTGCTGCCTAAATACACAATACATACATATATATATATATATATATATATATATATATATATATATATAGGTGTGTGCATATATATATATATATATATATATGCACACACCTATATATACATATATATGCATTTATGTAGATTTAAATAAAATCATTTATTCATATCTATACACACACATGCACACGCACATCTGAATATATAACTTCCAATAGATCCAATGTATATATCTTAACTATAATTTATACACAAGATAGTAACATCATATAAATACATATACATACGTGATTCACCTAACTGTAAATACATACATATAAATACACATCCATCCTATAAAAAGGAAATTACAAAATATGCATGCATATAAAATATATATTAGTAAAAGAACATAAACATATATACAAGCAAATAGGAATATACTTATACTATTAAGTATACAATTATTCATCTAAATCTAAACATAAAGAAAAAGTAAATAAATAAATTTAGATATATCTTAATGATATTTTAAATGAGGATATATGGCTTGAATTGAAAAATTTGTTTTTATGTTGACATATGACCATTAATTCATTTCTTTTGTTTAGTAAATTAGGGTTATCTATATTTTTAGAATAGTCAATTTCTTTGGAAGGTAAAAATAATATCTTTCATCTTTACCATTGAAAAATTTAGTTCTAGCCATTATTTTCCATGTAAATTTTTGTATGGTTCCATCATATTTTATTTGCCAGTAATATTTAAAGAGAAACTCTAGTTTGTGATTGTAAGACCCATTTTTATAGTCAGTTTCAGTTGAACCAATATAAATTGGTTTTCTTTTTCAGATTCTATGATAACTAAAATGTCTTAAAATAATTGTTGGACTTTGTCCATTTCATAATGTGTGATGTCATTTGTTTACATTTGATATGCCATGAGCAGATATGAATGTACGTGAGAGATTCATAGAAGATTGAAATTCAAATACAGTAAATTCAACCATGCTAACCAAATGCTCCTCTGTGGCCAAATCGGTTAAAGGCACGTCAAGCTAAATGACGGTTCCGTATAGGATACAGGTTCAAATCCTGTCGGAGGACGAATATTTTTTGTGAAAATTTCTTGGACATTCAGGCTGGTAAATGTTGTTTAATATTGTTTATTATAAACAGAGCATTTACTTAAATATTTGTATCTATAAAAAGAATGTATAAACATAAAAATGTTTTAAAATATGATAACTATATAAACAGGATTATTAGTTAAATATTGACCATTTAAGAGGCAGTTCATGTTATTTCGGCAGTTAATTTTTTAATTTTTTTCTACTGCTGCTTCATTATAGTTGTTCTTTTTACAAGTTATATAATTATTCAATAATATGATGGGATATAGATTTTTCTGTCTTCCTAACCCAGATGTATCTTTAACTATTGATATTTATATCTCATCTTTATGCCATTTTTCTTAAAATTCTTTGTTTTTGAAAATTTTAAATGTTTATATATTAGTTTTAGAGAGATTCTATCAACATCAGTTTTTTACATTGTTGCTATAAGAGTGGTGGCTGAACCATATGACGTTATGGTGTTTTTTCTATTTTTACCTTCTATTTTTTTCCATGTATTTTACACTTAGTTTATGTTTACTTTCTTCTAGGGCTTTTACATATTAACTTTAGCTTCATCACATATTTCTTTATTGGTGGAGTTAGTTGTTAATCTCTATTGTACTGCTTTATGTAAATGTTTAATTACAATAGGGGATGGTTTGATTTGTTAGTTACATATCTCTTGTGTAAGTCTTAGATATAAGGTTCCTATCCACCAATATTCAAATCCAAGTTCACATGAAGAAAATTGATTATTTTTGTATTTGTTTTAGTAGTGACTTTTAGTTTATGAATTTTAAAGAATGAAGTTGTATATTTCTGAATTGTAAAGTAAACGACTGATTTGTAAACGCTGATTTTCAAAGTCAACTTTACGAATAACAGATAATCCCTTTACTTAACTTTATACTAAACTAAACTACATACATACAAACAAATACTTTAAATCTTTTACTTTTATAAGTTTAAAAAAAATGAATACAGGCATATTGAATTAAAACATGCTTTATTTTATTTCTCTTCTTAAAACATAATTTTTTCTTATTTTTTGTATAAATTTTTGATAAACTTTTAAAAATGGTTAGTGTTAATCAAAATATTGAATTTTTATCAATTCCATGAGATTTCTTTACATTTTAGGTTAAAATCATTTCAAATTATTTTGTTATTTTCCTACGGTAGTTATAAAAATAATATTTTATGAGTAAATTTGAAATCAAAAAGTAATTCACCTTCTTTTGATAACTTGGATCAATCTTAATGTAAAGATGTTCTCCAGGATTGTAGAGGATTCTAAATTTTGGTCCATCAATTGAATAAAATAAAGATGAAGACTTTTTGATGGTGAGTGTTCTACCATAATAAGTCATATCAGCATTGTAAGCACCATTGATGTAGAAGCCATTTTTTGTAATTTTAGCAGTTACATCTGATAATTCAACACGAAGGGCAATGGAACAGTTGTAAAGTGTCTGGAAAGGTTCACTGCACATTCCGAAATCCAGTGCTATTTTTAGTTCACTTTGTGTTCCTTTATTCTGCAAAAGAACAATCTATGTGTTAAAAGAGAGACAATTTTCTAATCTGTGATCATGCCAACAAACAGAATAACAAAATTAAAGTTAGGAAATAGTTAACAATATTATTTGATGTTGTGCTGTTATAGTATCGTGTCCACTAAAATATCAAATACCATATTTATAAACCAATCACACTCAAGAAAACACTTGCATCTTAAAACACACCAAGAAAATCATAGAATACAAATCAAAAAGTTTGTTGTAGTCATCATTATTTTTAGGTAATACCGCCCAAATATCGTGCGGACGTAGTAGAAGACATACCACGTGCCCTTTTAGGGACAATTAGGAATAAATAATTAATTTAATGCTAGAGCCGATTTTGTTACAAAAAAGTGTATAAAAACATACGAAATTTGTTCCCAAACAGGATAAACTCAGCTGTCAACAAACTCCATGCAACTCTTGCTTATGATCTTAATGACCTCATGCTAAAAGCGACAACATTGGCAAACTTCAGACTACGGCAACGCCGCCAACAGTAAGAAACAATTTCTATCTCTTGTATCCTCTTTGCTATGAATCACGCATGCATGTGTTGACTTTTTCATACAAACACACATATAAAACATTTTATTGTTTCTCACATACGTACACAAAGACAGTTTATATTTTATTTCAGAACTTTATCAACCCAAACAAAAAGAAATTACTTTCCAATCTATCATCAGCTGCTAGTATTCTTGTCGTTATATCAAATTAATGTTTATTTGTTGAAACTACGTTGTCTTTTCTACTGCATTGTATTCTTTCAATGAAAATCATGTGATTTTTCTAGATGGCCAAATTATGAGCGACCCCGTAACAATATTTTATTATTGTATCGAATCCTGATACTCCAAATTTTAACATTCAACAAAAAAATTAGTAGAAGGATTCCTACAAAAGTATCTGGACTTTTTTCAAGCTTTATTTGGTTCTAATTTGTTCTTTCAACAAAGCATCTATTTTGCCATCCCAGTTGTACCTAGTCAGTATGATTTTATTTTTTAATTAACATTACTGACAAAAATAATTGAATTAAAGATGTGTAAATCCAGAATCTTAAATTAATCTAAATATACTTTATTTGTTTAATATTTTCCCAGGCAGTGTGCTGAAATTTTGCCTGGTGAAAGAGAAAATTTAAGCTTTTACAAAATGTTTTATAATATAAAGAATACACAATGATTTATAGAAATAAAACACTAATATTTTTTATCAGAGTCCAATCAATATAATGTGAAAATCAACCACTGGCCATTTTCTTTGGTTCATTGTAAGAAATAAACAAAATAATTGATCTGTTATTATTATTAATATTTTGAGTTTTTGAGGCAATGGATAAGCAAAGACAATTGAATTAAATCTGCTATTTTTTCTGCTGTTTCATGATAAAAAAAACAGAAAACATTTTATTTGTTGAGTTGATCACCAACTTTTGTTAAATGAAAAGACAGTTTAAAAATAATTACATTATGAATGTGATGTTCATCTTTGCATAAAAAATATTGCCAGTTTTCTTGTAATTGTTTGGCTACTTATCTTTTTACTTTTTCAAACATCTTTTCAAAATATTTTTTGAGCAAAAATTGTACAACATAGACACATTACTATGGAGCATTGATTTGCCTTTCATACTAGGTGTATCCAACATTTTCAGTTTTTTTTCAAACTAAGTGAAGGCTAATAAATTTGAATATTGTGCAATTTGATAAAAAGTGCTAGTTAAATTTCTAATGATTAATTGTAAATAAAGTAATTAAAAGAAAATAAAAAAAAGATTCTTCTTACTTGTACTAAAGTGTAACCACATGCCACTGGTTCAATGGTGTAGATTAGCTGATCAAATGTTTGGAAGGTGTTACGTCCAATCATGGTACATGTATAATCACACTTCTTGTCATCACAAAACCACTTACCACTTTTGCAAGTGCTGTTAAAACAACATGAAAATAATTCTAAATCTGAAATGTTTTTTAATAAAAAATTGTAAGAGAGAAAAGAAGAAAAAAATGATGGATAATTGTTATTTAAAATAAGAGTTGATTCTGTCACACACTGATTTTATGTAACTTTGCATGCACAAAGATAATGTATATATCTATGGGTCCATTGTGTGTGAGTGACTTACAGGTGCTTGTGTCATTTAATATGCATACAAGCACATGCACACACAATTTGACTGAGTTTGAAGTAACATTCGAATAATACATTAACTTCTTACTCATTCTAGACAGTTTCTACCTGGCAGAAAGAGTCATGAAATAACTTCAAAGAGCTCCATATTTTGGCTTTAGGATTTTTTCTATATAGAAAGGGAAATTAACTGTGACACAGATGTCTATTTCAGTTTCATTCCACAGAGATGACACAAGTTAAATGCCCAGTTTATTACTTATGGCAATAAAGGGAATTTAAGTTAAGCTTTAAAATGAATGTAAATTAATGTGAAAAGAGAATATAGATAAAAAAGCCACAAGTGGAATGTGAGGAAAAAAATACATGACTAATTCCTGGATGAAATACTTTACATGCCCTAAAAATAAGATAAATATAACATTGAATTTTTCAGAAATTATTTAGTAATAAATAAAATTATGTTTCAAGTTTTTTGCTAATTTTGTAGAAATATTCTTAGGCCTGTTATTGAATTAAAATTTATATGTGTACATGTAAATTTACCTACACACAATCTGAATAAATTTGGAATGGAAATCTGTGTTATTTCATTTTCTATTTTGCAACATCTCCCGGCAAAAGGGAAAGGGCATAAGTTGAAAGGTGTGGCTCTTTGAAGTCTTTTGTATGACTCAATTTGTATTTAAACTAGATATATTTTCCAATAAATGTAGGATTTTAAATGGGAAAACAATTTGGATTTCAGATTTGGTCATTTTACAATCAGTAAAGCAACAAGACTAAACTGAAAGAAATAACAAGAATAAAAATGTTTTAGGAGTAGAATTGATCAAAAGGCAACCATTTCTCATATAAAAAGTGAACTCACCATTGATTGCAATTCATTTTAACAACTGATTTACTTGGAAACTTCTTTCCTTCAAATTCACAAGGACAATCTACTTCATCAATACATGTTCCATTTTCATAAAACTTTCCTTCAGGGCATATACATCCAGGAGAACAGGAAAAATCACAGTCAGTATTGTTACTGTTGCCCACTTTGGTAGCACAGACTGGTGGACATGGAGAAGCACAGTCACTGTACACAAATCCTGTTGGACAGGTTTTATCTAGAAGCAAAGAAAATACCATCATCATTTACATAATATTTTATCCATTGTTTTCATTTTTTGTTTAATTCATTTTGATTATTCTAGCAATTTATATATAAAAAATTTATTCTAGCAATTTATATATAATATAAATACTGTTTTCAGTTATGCTATATTTATGGGTTAAAATAGTAAATATAAAAGTGGACATTGAGGTCAACAACTACTGGTGACAGTCTGTTTCAGGCTTAAATGCAATCTTCAGTCCAAGAATATTGTGTTTAAGCATCAAACAAGCTGTTGCCACATGATGCTGACCTCAATATATTCTCTTATATGTAAGATATATATATAAAAATAAACTAAATTAAATCAGATAGACTATATACCCAAAACATATATGTATATGAAAAATTAATTTAAGTTTAAAATTCTCAGTATTCCTTTTTCATCATGCACATGTGTAGTCATATCAAGATAAACATCCCTTTCGTCTGATGAAGTCCTAAGGGATGAAACATGTCATACAAAACTTTTTCTACTTTTTCATAATTTTTCCTAAAATTTTTCTTGACATATAAAAATTTATATATCATTTTCCTGTATATATCTATTCTATTTTCTATTATATATTATATATATATATATATATATATATGTTCTATACTCTAAATAGATATGTATATTAATATATATATACTCTATATATACTATATATTGCATATTCTATATTATATTCTATATATCTTATATATTTCATATATTTTTAAAGCTGACATTGTTATATTTGTAATTACTTTTCATGCTCAAATAACATTTACTTTTGGGTAAAAATTATTACAAAACTGATGTAATCGAATAACCTGTCACCCTCATCAGTTACTACACTATAGGCAGTAACTTCCTATAAGTATCTGTAAGTCAACAGACTACAGAGACTAGCTGTGACCTTTTCCAGCTAACAGTCGAACTCTCTGCCTGAAGGCAGAGAGGAACCCAGATGAGGCTCCACCGAAGGGCAGAGTCTTGTTCGGGGAGGTAGACTGCCCCATAACCCGTTTATATGGGTTCAAAAGGGAATATTTTTGGCCGAGTCTACGGGCTCAGACAACCCATGATAAACCGGCAATGTGCCACATGCAACTCTCGTGGGGGGGATGTAGCTAAATATACTACCTGGGATCTGTTGAGTATGACTCAGACTTATGCGAGAACTACTGACCTTCCAATAGTAGCACTCACTACTGGATTGACTTGTGACGACCTTGTGCATAACTGTTACCTTTATTCTTATTGTATTGGTTTGTTACAATAAAACTTTACTTATTTTATCCACTGTGTTTTTCAAGTATATATTCCTGTTACCACAAAATATAACAAAAACAAAAGAAAGTAACGAGTTTTATATGGATAATAAGTAACATAAAGTTTAAAAAATAATCACCATATTTTGGCTATGAAACCCTGAAATTCAGTTAAAATCATTGATAGGTTTGTAAATGAAGCTTTTCTCTTCAGCTTAAAAATATAATGACTATAATTTTGGATTTCACTCATATAAATTAAATAAAATATATAATGCATAACAAACTGTGGATGTGCAGTTGTAGCATAACAGTTACGAATCAAAGAAAATAAATCAGAATGTTTGTTTCACTTTCATGTTCAGTTCTTTATAGAAGACATGAATTCATTTTTTGCGCAGTTTCTATTATTAACAGATGTTTGACAAATACTTTGTTACTGATGTATCACAACAGTTGACAGAGAAGAGTGTAGTGTCAAATAATATTCTCTGCTACTCATATGACATAATCTAACAAATCAAATAGCTGACTTTTTGTCAGTCAAACATTGAGATCATGACCTTATGTAATGAATCAACCAAACAAATAATATTGCTTTCTTTATGAGCATTAGAAACAAAAAGGATTTAAAAAATAAGACATTCCCTAAAAAGAAATACATAAAGAAAAAAATAAATGGCAATAAAGAATCCATTCTTACTACATGTTGTCATATTTCTCCAGTTACCCATTTGGTGGCCCGTTGCTGAACATTCAAATGCTGCTATGTCTAAAGCATCACAAGCAATTTTCTTGGATTCTTCTGTTGTTTCAGCGTATTTAATTGTATTGTAACAGTAACTTCTTAAAAGTGTTCTTGAAACCTAAATAAATATAAAATTTGATTATTGTTAATTTTTCAATTAGTATTTTTCATTTCAATTTTTGTCACTTTTTTTTATTACTACTGTCAACAAGCTGCATAGATTGAAAAAAAGAATAAGGCTCCAGCAAGATTTGTAATTTTATCTCATTTTTTCTTGGAATGTGAGTTTTAGTACAACAGCTGCTTTACCAGTTAGGGTAGAAAGGCAATTAACTACAGATGTGGCATGGCCGGGGCAGTGGCCGGGGCAGTGGCCTGCTGTCTTTGGTCAGGATCGATCTTGGTATCGGAGAACAAGCTGTCAGCCCACACTTGTTGGTTGTTGGTGGCATTTGACACAGCAGCTGGACTTTAAGTTGACCTCTTCAACTATGACCTCTCTTACCCACATTATGATTTTTGATTATCAGAGGGTCAAGTTGAATTATCACTGGGGTATCTCAACCAAGCTAAACCAAGGAGCTGAATACACACACAAAATTGAAAATAAAATAAACAATGCTCAGATAAGCCACTAGATATTTATATCAAAAAATAATTACAGTTTTTTTTCTTTTTCCAACCTGTTTCTAATATTTGACAATGGAACAAAAATTTCAGCTAACTCCTCTAAGGATAGCCAGACTTGACAACTGGATTTCTTCAAGTACTGTTGATTGTACTTTCAAGGACACAATTATAATTTTTTCTCGGAAATTTTGGTTGATAATTTTCTCAGCACATAGACACTGACACCTTTCAAAACTCAACTTTAACCCCTGGCCCCTGAACATGCCAGCTGTGTCTCGCTGGACAGTAACAATTGTATTTTGTATTTTTTTTTCAACAGAATTCGTACATCTGTTCTCAATGCTCTGGGAAAATGAGTCTCTTTCTGATAAAAAAAATCGTTTTTAATCCTTTTCATCCATACGCCATGTTAAATATTGTTGCACAGAGGGTCAAATATGTAAACATTTAGCTTTCATTATTCATTTTTCCCCAATTGCAAATGTCACTTCCATCATAAATATTTATATATATTCATAGTATCAGTCCCACTATTATGAATTTATTATTAGATGAAACATTGTCAATTATTATCAATTTTTCTTTCTTTCATCATAATTTCAATTGTTTTTATTTGAGGAAAAAAATATATTTGTATTTTGCCAGAAGCTTCTCATTTATTTTTGAACCATAGACCATTAGTTAATATAATCTGAAGAACATGGACATCATCCATCATTTTTTTCCTAACGAAAAGTATCACTCACTACATTAGTCCAATGAAGTTGGAAGCAGTTCAGAATTTTGTCTAACTAGGTTATGTCATATCCACCAATGCCAGGTTGGATAAAGCGATAGATAACAGGCTAACAATAGCAAAGCATATTTTTTTAGACTATAAAAGACTAAACTATCATCTTCCAAAAAACCAGCCTCTTCAGTAAACTGGTTTCTATCAGTCAGAGCAAATTGGCATCAAAGGAGAGATAAAATGTCTCCTTAAGCCATAGTTTTTGTTTGTTTTACACTTGCTGTTTCCTGAAATATAGATATATAAAGGTGTGTAATACAAATATCCAACTGTATGTCATTTCAACAAAAATAGATCTGTGACAAAATACTGAATTATAAAAGTTCTCCTGTGGGCTACAAAGGCTGTCAACAAGATGATGTGCTAATATAAGGTCTCCCAGGCAATTTTCCTTTTTGAAGCAAACTGTAGAGAAGGAGCAAAAGAGAAAAGTTTGTACTGTAATATCAGAGTTTCTAGTTGCTGGATCCTTTTCCTAAAGCTGCTGCATGCACCTCACTCACTATCAGAAGATATGCAGCAGAGATGAAAAATTTTCTGAAATCCTTGGTTTTAAAGTGAAGCTCTAATAAAAACATTCATTCTGTGCAAAAGCAACTAGCTAATTGGCAGGATTAATAAGTAATGTTTGTATTTCTATCAAATTATCATATTTGGAAGACATGATAAGTGAATCAGATATTTTGTTTTATCATGATAATATGATTCATAGAATCTAATGAAAACAAGATCAGTTAATCATTTGATTTCAAGTATTGTTAATAAAGACAACTGTTAGAATTGCCAAACATATCAAGTTACTTACAACAAGGTCACAATTGTAAAATGAATTTGTGTTCTCACAGATTGTGTTTGCCTCCAGGAATTTTTCACTTGGCAATGAAGAGAGTTTGGTAATAGCACACTAAAATAAAAAGGTTTCAAATCATTAGGTTTTATTGATTCTAAATAATTTTCAAAAGAAAACTATAAATTATAAATAAAGATTAATAAACAAAGAAAAATAAATATAAGTACATATTTAAAGACATTTCATTAAACAACTAAGACAAATATTTTTGTTTCATTTTACTCAAGGACCATATGAAAAATTTGTGGATAATAAATTATTTCTATCAAATTAAAAATTTTTTTTCTAGTATTTGTTTTGCATTACAATTTTCAAATAAATAAACATATTGTCAAAATAAATATCTGAAGATGAAATTTGAAACTGATGACATGGAAAATAAAAAACAACTTGATTTTATCTATGAAATCCTTCATTATATAATTTATAATGAAATAATAATTCAGCACCATAATAAATTATCCATATTATAACATTGAAAAAATATACTTTGAGAAATTAATTTTTTCAGTTGAGATATTTTTCTTTGAAATTTAACTATTTGTTTTTTTGTAATTGATAAATTTTCCTGTCATGATTATCAAGAAAAGTAATTGATATCATAGCTATCCCTTTTATCAATGTCTAATAAATGTATTATGGCAACTTTCTAACAAATTATCAAGATTGTAGAATTATTTATTAAAAGATGAAAAAAGAAAATTTGTAGAAAGAAATAGCAAAACAAATTGAGATGCTTGCTTTTCATTCATAAATATTCAACAGGTTTTTCTTTGAAAAAATTCCAATGTTCATTTATTCTGTTTGGACTAATGTAAAACTAAGAAACTGTTTTACTATACATATATCTGTGTAAAATAAATCCCACTAAAAATATTAATGTTTTAAGAAATAGTCAATATAAAAAAGAGGAAGAAGCACTTTATTTCTGAAGCAAAACTTTGGTCATTAACAACCAACAAATAAAGGAGAATAACATTTCCAATGAAGTAAAAGGGATTACTAAGATTTATTGAAAAACAGAAGATGGATAAGTTACTAGTTCCTTTCAAATTATTTCAAATCTTTATTTTCTGAAAGAATTAATATTTGCTAAATATAAAATTCAAGTTGATTTGTATACACTTTACTTTGGAAATGTCTCACCTGAAATTGTGGTGCAATAAATGATTGAACAAATTCTTCTGAATCTTTTAATTTAATTCCATCTCTCCTGAAAAAGTCATCTAAAAGAAACAATAAAGTAAGATGCTGTTAAAGAGAATCTGTAACAATCTGTTGTCGAAGTTTTCAAAATATTAAGCTAAATAAATATAAATTCTTAAAAGAAAATAGAATGAGTAATATTTGTTTAAATATTTAAGTCTATTATCTTTAATCCTTTTTCCATCATCCGTTATTGTGAAGTAGGTTACTTCTATAATGTATCTGATTGCTCACATAATAGATTTGAATTGTTTTCACGTTTTGAGAGATTTCAAGCTGCCTTTGTAAACTAAATGTTCCATTCTTGGTACAAACCTTTCATGACTGATGGTATAGAATAGGCATATCTTGTTGCAGTTGCTGATGGAGAAGGTTCAAAATGTATGATGAAGATGAATTTTTATTGGCAGATCTTTTATGTCACTGTGTTTTATCTCAAAACTCTTAAGACTGTATTTATTTATTTTTTTATTTCGAGACAGATTATAACAATGTTTTCCTGTTAGCAGGTTGTGTTACTCATGAGTGGAAGAGTAATAGTATTTTTATATAAGTACATTCAGTTATATTAAGAGTATTGAACATGAATTAATTTTTATTTAAAAAAGTAAAATCTAATTCTCTTAAAGATTATTGTATTTGCCAAATCTGAAAAGGTTAGAAATAACTCCTGCATTAAAACAAATCCTTGTAAATGCTTGTCAAGTGAAATACAAATTATATAGAAGAAAATGTTATCACTTTTTCAATTATTATTTTGTAGTAATGTTTGACTTACAGAATGTACAAAGATTAAAAATGATTTTAAATAATTTATTGCAAGTATTGTGAATTATAAAATTAAAAGTAAACCATAAAATTCTATAAAATTAAAAATGAAATTAATGATAGATTCTTGAATGAACAAAATGATACTTTGAAGGTTTTGAGAATTTATACTTACTGTCTTTGATTCCATCATAGTTTCCACACAGACCTTTCAAATATTTGTCATTGTATAGTCTTTCAGAAGGAGTTATTTGGATGAATAAATGATGATCCATTAAAATCTTTACTGGAATGTCAGATAATTCTATGGATATGTAACCATAGCGTCTTGAAACAATAACACCTAAGAGATTAAAGACAAAATTCATTTCTTAATATGTATAAAGTTCTATACATATTAGGTCAAACAGATATGTCATTATGATATAATTAATAATATAGATATTGGGATATCACTGTAGTTATCAATCTTTTATCACATTGGAGTGAGTTCAATTCTTACTAGGAATTTCACATTTTGTGTCAGTCTAAGCTTAGTAAAAACCTATCATATGTATATGTTATATCAATTATATATATATATATATATATATATATATATATATATATATATATATATATATATATATATATTAAAAATGAGTAAGCTGATAAACAAAAATAAATATTTTAAAACTGGGGAAATCAGTTTTCAAGATCAGAATTTTCTATCCTGATAGAAAGAGAACAATGAGTGAAAGCTGAAATGTTATCTACTATCAAATAAAGTATTATTAAAATAAACTTTCAAATTAGAAAAAAAAACAGTTGCTACAATGTTTCCAAGTTACATTTGCAGTTATATTTTTAAATGTTTCTTATTAAAATCTGTAAATCTCTTTTCATGAAGATTTTTCTGAAAATAAAATTGGAGCTATTTCTCTTATTAATGGCTTTATTTTTAGTTTATTTAGATAAATGCAATATTCTGATTATTGGATAACTACTAAATTTTTAACAAAGCTATCCAATGTTTAAGGTCATTCATATACATAATTCTGTACATTGTACAAGATAAAGCAACAAGAGAACTGATTGTTGTGTTACTTGTCTTATATTAATACAAAAATGAATCCATAACACACAGTCTTATGGTTCTTTTAAAATGGTATATTCTAATTGAGGGAAGTATCAACTATATTTTCCAAAGGTCAGATGCAGCATAACCTGGTGAAGGCTGAAGAATGTATTGGCAAAGATGAAGAAAGTTGTTTGAAAATGATATTGATTATATTGAAAATGATATTGATTATTTTGAAAATGATATTGATTAATGAAAACACTTAATGTTAGAAATTCAGAAAACAAACTTTTTTTTTTTCTGTGATTTATTTTCCGCATTGAACTGCAGAGATTTACTGTCATTTTTTGTAGTCAATATACTAAATAGTAATGAAAACAAAGCCAACAGAGTTTCCTTTTGTTTACCAATCAATCTTAAAACATGAGGAAAATATATTCTGATAGTTATTTAAATAATTAGCTCAAACTTTAAATAATTCTGCTTAAATGAATGAGAAAAACCCTAATGCTTGTTACTAGATACAAAACTATTTTGAAAATCATATTAAGTTTTAGTTCTTTAATTTAAAAAGTGTAAAGATAAAAATAATCTAAGAATAGAAAAATCTGTACATATGACATGTTGAATGCATGAAATGTATTCACAGAGAATTATTTTCTTTTTTCACATTATAGCAATCATGGTTATTGAATTAGTGCAACCAGTTTAAATGTTTGGACAAGTCATCATATTCACTGTTATTTATTGTCAGTAGAATATTTATTATTTATATAATGAAAAACAACAATGAATTTTAATAAATAAATATTTTTTTTATATCAGAATGTATTATGGGTAATATAAAAATGAGCCATATCATTGAAGAAGTTTATTTAATTATATACCAACCATTTCTAATCTCTCCTTTATCAATGTCCATTGCAACTCCATTCACCAAAACAGAATATTTTTCAACTATGACAGCTGTTGGACCATATTTTATTGTTAAAGTCTGTGGAGGGAAAAAATAGAACATATGGAATATGGAGAAAAAAAGAGATTACTGAACTTCATTTAAGATATGAAGGAAAATATTTTATTTCATAAGCAATTCTAAATCATTTTTGAGGTGATATTGGTAAGTTCCTGCCTAGCAACACCTCGTAAACTGATTTCAGCCATGTGTGAGAGCAGACAGATTGTTCAGTAATGGTCTTCACAATTTCTTTTCCATATTTTCTGATGATTTATTGTTCTGAATTTTCATCTTGAACAATCATTTGATTATCTTTCAAATGTGTGTGCTATTCAAAAACCTGTATTCAATCAAAAGAATGTTCAGCAAAAGTATAATAAATTATTTTCACATGCAGATTTGCCAAGTTTTAAACAGAATTTAATTTGCTTGAAATTGATTAGCCATCATAAGTATCACAGAGCCATTGTAGTATATTGTTACAAAAAATCATGTAATAATTAAACATGAATGGATAGCACAAACCATACTAACATGTTGAATTAGTAGACTGGATCCTAATGAATTATGTTGAATGTACATTCATGAGGAGCCCAATAAAATACCTCTCATGTGGAATATATAAAAGCATATACATATATTATTGCATTGAATTTAATCCACACTGGGTGTCTTACACTTGTGGCTTTAAATAATCATACAAGTGTATACTATCCAAATCAGAATGTCACAGATTGCCCCAAAATAAAGAAAAAGCATTTTATATTTTTCTCATGTCAAATCTGATCTCTCCATTATCATGAGGATTCACATAGGAATTTCTCAGGTAGGAATTTTAAAATTCCTCTGAGCACTTCACTGAAAGAATAGGTGTAAATCAATTTTGTCAATGTTATTAAAAAACAGAAATAATAAAATTATCACTTTGGGTTAAGATATAAATTCTTGGTATATTTATAATTCTATGGTTTTGAAAAGTTACAGAACTGAGTATACATTTCAAATTAAAACTTTTTCATAATTAGCAGTGGCTGTTAACAATACAAAGTCAAACTACAAAATCAATTTTTCTGCTATTATACTAATCTTTGTACATTTCATTTTTATTTAAAGTTAACATCTAATGGGAACATTTTTAGTGCAAACCAAAAAAGTTAAGTTAAAATTCAAGATACTGATTCATCTTTGCAAAGTAATTTGTAATTGAAAAAAAAATGCTACAAAAGCAAACATTTAAGTAAGAAATTATTATTTGGTAAATAAAACTTGACAAGCTCTCATGTATAAACCTCAAACATATGACCTACACATATGACACATATGACCCACACAATTTCCTTTTAATTTTGTGAACATTTTAATACTGTATGATTTTACAAGAAAGAATTGGCTAAGTGGTGATAAAGAATAACATAACTCAAATTACTATAACAAATTTATTAAAATATGACCATTTAAAAGGTTCAACTTCATGTAATATATCTAATCTATCTATATATATATGTATATATATATATATATATATATATATATATATAAGTGTGTGTGTATTTGTGCATGTGTATTTAAATATCGGATATTTGATAATATAAAAATAAGGTTTCATAGAAAAAAAGATTAAAAATATAGATTGATAGAATACAGTGCATAATTATTAATTTTTGAATAGAATTTATTTAATCTTCCCAGTTGCTTTTTCATTGCAGCTACTCACACCATAATTCTATGGCTGTTAGTAAAGAGTGCAGATGGGAAATTAAGAAGAATCTCAAGGCAAGTATCAAACATACATTTTATCTTGGGAAGAGGCTTCCTGTTTATTACAACTGCTCCACTGTTAGAGTTAATGATTACACAAGATTAAATCTAACCAATAAATCTGCTCTTTATATCATTAGCATCAAATATAGCATAAAGAAATCAGTAAAAATAAATTTTGGGTCAATATAGCTAGCGCTAGTAACTCAAATAGTAATAAAGAGACAAATATCCCAAGGTAAAATGGGTACAAATTCAATTCTTGCTTCAAGCTGATATAAAGATAATATAAATAAGTTTAACTTATTATTTTGCTAGAAAATAAGATAAATACAATTAAAAAAAAGAATGAAATTTCGACAAATGAATGATCTTTCAATTACTATTTTTTTTCCTGTAGATGTTTGGCGTAAATGGGCTGGAGATTTCACTCTAAGTTGGTCAAATCTACAAATTTCATGAAAATTCACAATTCCATCACTGTTAAATTTCTTTCTTTCTTTTATGAAGAAGATTACAATTAAAAGAAAACTGTGCACCGTATTCGATATATTTGTAAAATTTTATGCATGTAAACTAATTCTTGTATGACGGAAATTAAAATGAAACTGTTTTGCATTGACTTACTTTTCTACACATACTTGGATTCAGGCAGTTATTCACAGTCACAGAAATGACCCACACATTGCTGTATTCAGCTAAATTAAAAGTGCATGTCCCAGTTTGGAGTGGAAAGTAGTTTCCATCAAAAGTTTTTATGATCTGCGTTCCTTCAAAGCGGCAATTTTTATCATATACTCTTGTTTCATTTGTAACGGAAGTGTCTGAAAGTAAATATAATAAAAAATGTTATCAACAAGCAAATAGTAACTGCTGTTAACGAAACGGAGGTAAATATTACAAAGACAAACTTTGATTATTTTATTCATATTTATGGAATAAATATTTCATAAATCTTCAGCTTGCTTTGTATTTTGCTCTTCGTTTTGTATCATTTATAGTGGGATAGAAAACCCTCGGTGAATATACACACCACTTCACTGGTGACCACGAATTTCGAGCGAAAAACACAATTTTTCATAACTTCTTGAAAATGTACGAAAGTAAAACAGCATTCACAAAAGGTTGTCAGCTATTTTTCAATAATACAGACGTGAAAAGTTAAAACCTTTTTACTAAGATGATATTTGCCACAACCGAAAGTCAATCCAATTTAATTTGACAGTTTGTGCTCGCTATGCAAACCGGATACAGTCACGTCTAATTTCTGCCTCACAAGAAATGGCTGCACATTCGACGCTCTATCAGCAAAATCGCTACGTTTGTACTACTGCAGAATAGAATTAACACCTGCTGCTAGAAAATGTCATGCGCAGTCCACCATAACCTTTAAATCAACAAGTCCAGGCTTGTGATGATTACTTCAACTTAGCCTGCCAAGACGCCGTTAGGTCAGCTAAATTTATGTCTTATAAAAAGACGAGACTATCTTGGCAATGGGTAGCTAGCAACACCAACACCACACTCGTCCCCTTTGATGACAATATATTTCTCCTGGATGACTGAATTTACACACACACATATGTTTGCATTACACCCCCGCATAGACACACACATTTCCTAACAGCTAACCTTAAAATCTTTACTTCTTTTTATCTGCATACTCATTACTTTGTCAAAAATGCAATAAAATAAGTCCCTGTTGAAATTTCTCCCACTCATTTCATTTCCTTTTACCTATGCAAATAAAGACAATTCGCCATTTACATGTGAACATTTTGTTTGTCTCAACTTTTTAATTAAGCTAGTAGCAGTATCCGTTACTACATTGGATACTAAAACACTACTATTCTACTACTAGCCTCCAGAAAACAGTTAAGGGACCAGAACTAAGTTTTAAAACTCACAGGTCATAAACAGGGAAACAAGAACACAAGACTAGAGCCACACGAGGAATTTCTTCAAGTGGGGCAAAAATCAACGAAAGCTACAAATTTATTTTTACGAAGCTTTGCACAGAAAGGAAGGCACGACGATAGCATCCGTTTTCAGTATTTCCCTGTCTTTTGGGCGAACATCCAACAACTGTATTTTATATAGAGAGAAGCAATTTTTACGATAAAACATATTTCTTCTTAAAGCAAAAAAAGAAATCACACGTGTCGTTGAATAGCTACCATAGGAGACAGCAGCATGTGTACATAACTAACAAAACCACACCAAGAAAAAAGTCGACAAACTAAAGGAAATAATATTAAGGAAGAGACTGTAACTTCTGGAAACAAACGTTAAGAGATAGAAAATCCCTCATCTGTTCTGACTGTTCTATCACACACTTTTACGGCAGATATTTTAAAAAGGCTGCTATAACAGTGGTGCATATTTTTAACGTCTATGAGAGATGACAAACTCCTTCAGAAGTTGGTCGATATAGTGGACAAATTAATAGATGTCTTGCAATCGGAGAAACTAGTTTCGAGCGCACGTTGTTTTGAAAACGATGATGTAGCCCAACTAAAAAGCAAATGGAAGAGTTGACAGTACAGATGTAACAACAGAAAAACGCTTTCGCTCTAGTCATTCCAGAAGCAGACAGCAGTTTAGAGAAAAACAAGAACGCATATTTTCTGATCTCACAGAAGATTCGGCGAGCGATCTACTAGGTGCACCAGCTCATGTGGTTACTAACAGCAGGAAAAATGATAAACCAACAGTATTTGTTAACGGGACACGTTAGTATAATACTTCTAAAGTAATTCGACTTTTCCATATTACAGGTGGAAATACCAGGATGAAAAATTCTGGTCGACAGTGGAGCCCAGATATAATTAATCCCAGCTTCTTCATCAGATTAATTGACGAGTTCAAAAAAGTTTACACGGCGTGCAGTGAACAAGGCCAATATATCTGGTAAATACTTTACTATAATTATTAACAATCAGGAAAATATCTTCATTGACCTCGAAAAACCAGCACACATAGAAACTGTCAATGAAGATTCTTTAGACGCTAAGTAAAATTTGAAAATTAGATGCGACCACAAGGAATTTCGTTTTAACGATGTGAAAATGGATTAGGTTCTAAAAAAAACGAGAAGCTGTCATAGATCCTAAATAAGAAAAATGACTATTTCACAGTGGATAAATATAGAGAGTTGACATAAAGCTACACTAAACTGCCACATATGTACATTGATACAAAATATTTACAAAATTGGTATTCATTTAAGACCTATAGTGAACTGTAGAGGTTTGGTATGCAACCCGCTGAACAGCTTCCCGATATATATAGTCAATCATTTAACTGGGAACCCCTCTTCATATGTTAATAATTCAAGACATAACAATCACTCCGGGGAGCTGCCATCTATAACAATCGGATGGTGTTTTGGATTTAGGTAGACCATTAACCAAGATTCCTACAGAAAAGGTTCTATCGATAGTTCGAAACCGATTGGAATAGAACCCCTTCCTTGAACGTACTACTCTCCCGATAAATACCTTGAATGAAATGTTGACATTCTGTATACAGACAACATTCTTCTCACTAGAATATAACATATACCAACAGGCGTAAGGCTTGACTATGGGCTCGTTGTTGTGACCACTGGTTGCAGAAATATACATTAAATATTTTTAGTAAAATGGCTTTAGGAACGACACCACTAAACATAAAAGTTGAGATACGAATATGACACCTTCATACTCTGGCCTCATTAGGAAACTATACAAATACTGCTGGACCATGTGAACTCAGTAAGGCATTCGATTTAGGATGGAGAAAACAAAATTTAGATGGTCTTCCTGGATTTACTAATAATACGCGCAGAGCAGATTAAAGGGGTCCGTATATGAAAAGCCAACACTCGCCGGAAAATACCTTAACTTCAATTTCCACTGTCCATACAGCGGAAAGAAAGTGATCCGATACCTACAATATTATGTAAAAATCGTAAATGCTGACCCAAGTACATGTCAACAGATAGTCAACAATCAAGCGTACCCTTTAGAATAAGTACTATTCTGCAAACATAGCATCAGCTTTTGAAGATAGAAAGAAAACAGTCGCAGAGGAGTATCGGAAAATTACGATAGTCTGTCTCCTTTACAAGAAGGTCTTGTTGGAAAAGAATTCAGAAAATCTTCGGTTCATACAACATCAGGAGACTATTCAGAAGCAGCTCGACCTTACAGTTCAATTTCTGTCGAGTCAAGACTAAAATAAAGGCAAACATGACCAAAAACTTTGTATATTCCACGCTTTGCGGTTGTGTTAAAGAATACAAAGGTGAAATTGAGCATAAGCTAAAATTAAAGATCGAGAAATATCGAAAAGTAATAAGCAAGTGGATTAAAGCGTTGGTTTAGATACTTTGCCGAGTATTTCAGGTTTAGAGCCAGTGTAAACAGAGCAAACAACACCTGAGCAGTACTAAATGAGAACAAGATGAAATATCGGGAGACATTGAAAGTTGAAGGAGAACAATCAACTCCGACGATTAAGTAAAGAGTTCATATCTTCTTGGTTACCCAGATTGACAGACAGCCGAAGAAAGCTAGGAGTGGTGAACAATGGAACACTGATCACAACAACAATGATGGTGACAATACTGCGAATGTAAATAATTGTAAATTCAGGAAGAAACTAAAATTCGATATTCCTACATTGCATAATACATCCCCGCACACAATATCTCTCTGGAAAAGAATTAGTGTGTCCAGTTTAGGCAGCAAAACAGATGAATAGCTGTAGAGAAGCTACTTAGTAGCCGCAGTCAGCAGTCTAATAGCATCAGCTGACTGCCGCCATTAAAAAACAGGATTCCAAAAGAAATTCTCTCTCCTGTCGTTTTCTTTTCCTTTGCCTAATGCGTAGTCCTTGTACCTAACGATTCCCACCGTCTACAGCTGGCCATTTAAATTGTAATTTTTTTGTTTCAGAAACGTAGATATTGGGACTCTGCTGTTAACGAGACGTGTACCGTTTCCATAGTTGAAGTCTGATTATTTTATCTCTATTTTGTTGAATAGATATTTTATAAAATTTCAATCTGTCTTCATCCATAACACTTCACTAACAATCAGAAAGAGGCAGTCAAAATTTCTGCGACGCATAATTAAGGAAGATAGATTGTAGAATGTAGTATTGACCAGGTGGAGCGGGTCTCATTTTTGTCGGCTGTTGGAGCCATCCCTGGTGGACTCAACGCGTCTAGTCTTAATGAATGTATGGAATATCGTCCTGGACCCCAAGTTAGACAGGGAGCGGGGAGACAGCGTGAGGTCGGGGGATCTTAGTTGATCTGATCGGCGTTTGGTCTCGTCGATAGATACCGGGTCGATCACCCAGAGGTGGAGATGTGTACGTTGGCTCTTGGCCTTCTACTTGGATGTCTAGCTACCTGGATAGAATGTTAGAAGGGCTGACGTAGATTTACTAGATTGTCTCACGTTCCACTAGTTAGGCTATTCGGACCACAAGGTTGTTTGTGCCCGGGTGCCATTAGAATGTAGGCTTAGAATGGCTGGATACAGGAATTATAATCTGTCTTTACTGGACAGGCAGGATTTCCAGGAACAGCTAACTAGTGTAGTGCAGCGGGAACTAGTGGGGGCGGTTATCGATAATAGGTAGTGAGCGAAGTTTAAGGATAGGATTAAGTCTATTAACCACAGTTTAGCAAACAGCTCGCGCTAGATAAGGCTAACAAAGTGAAGGCTCTTAAGGATAGTCTTTCCCGGGCGGTGGCTGGGGGGATCCCCTAAAGATATCCCTAACTAGGAAGCGCTAGATGGGTCAGGTAATTAGACATAAGTTAAGCAAGATGTTTTCCGAAGCTATGAATATGGGCGCAGAATTGCGCAAAGAAGAGATCCGTCGAGGTTCCGGTCTTTACATGCGTGAAGTCAAAACTCCGGAGGGGCATACTTTGAGGGCCACTGACAGCATGTACGAGGCGTTTCAGCGGCATTTCGAAAGCCAGTTTACCAAGGAGCCTGGTCTCCTCGACGAAGAGTTTCGTAGCTATGACTTTCCTCGGCTTTCGCTTACTGAAGCGGCGAGCTGCGAGGAAGAGATCACTGGGCGAAGTCTACGCGGCATTGAAGAAGGTCGGCAGAGGCAAGTTGCCGGGTCTGGATGGTTTTCCCTATGAATTGTACTTGAGGCTGTTGCACATCTTTGTCCTGATTGTGACTGTGATGTTCAACAACTGGTTCCTCAAGGAGTCCGTCACCCGACACTTTTGAAAAAGGGCAAGCGTGTTGGGCGGGATTTAGATGACTATAGGATAGGTCCATAATTCTGCTAAACACAGTGTTAAAGATCCTGACGGAGCGTTTGCAGTCAGTTGCCGAGAGTCTGTTGGGATCTGAGCAGACTTGCGCTGTGAAGGGCCGAACAATTCAGAGGAACCTGCATCGTATCCACACGATCATAGAGGGTGTAAAAGACGACGATGAGGCCGCGCTGATCAATTTAGATCAGTCCAAGGCATTTGATAGGGTTGATCATCGCTATCTGACTGCTATCCTGTAGGCTGCTGGATTCGAACCAGACTTCTGTCGCTGGATTAGCCTCCTGTATCGCTCCCCTAGTGCTGTGGTACAAGTGAACGGGAAGCTGTCGTGCGTTTTTGCTCTGTCTCGGTCGGTTCGTCAGCGTTACCCACTTTCGCCCCTACTTTGGCGTTGGAGCCTCTCCTTCACATGCTAAAGGACTGGGCGTGCAGTCCGGCCCTACGTGGGATCGCTGTCTCTGGAAAGGCCTCGAGCCAGGGTTTCCGCGTACACCGATGGCATTTCGTGTCTTCCTGCAACGACATTGAGGTGGTACTGAAGGTGCTTAAACGGTACGAGAAGGTGACAAGGACCAAGACCAGATTTCCGGTTTGCGGTTAGGTTCCTGGAAAGGGGTCAGTCTTCCGGGGCCCTTTGGTTGGACGGACGGTCTGGTTCGCATTCTTGGAGTGTGTTTGGACCCGACCTCCAGCCGGATAAAAATTGAAAGTATAGGCAAAGGTCTGCGCGGCCGGTCAGACTTGGCATCGAAGCGGGTAGTCTGTGAAGGCCACTTACATCTTTTCTCTTGTCCTTTATCGCTTGTCTGTTCTTTCTCACTGTAATATAAAAAGGTAATCGAGCACTTGCTATCCCCCATTTCATGGAGAGATGCAAGCATAAAGTCGACAGAGAAGTCTGTGCACAACTTCCGTGTCATGGGGGGGATGGGAATGCCGCACTTGGCGAGTCACAAGCTCGCCTCCATGTTAGCTTTCCTACGCCGCGCATTGACAGAGGATTCGGTTATGGCGGGGATTGTGAGGGACGCCTTCCCTTTCCTTCTATTGAGCGCCGTCGTAAACTCCTGGATCAAAAAGATTTCTTTCGCGAGTGTCGATACGCCTTGACGATCCAGTGACCTTTCTCAGCCTGGGACATTCTATCGGGAATTAGTGGAGGGGAGCGCGAAGGATCCACTACGTGAGCGGCTAGATTTGTCGGAGGTGGAGTTTCGCTCCTTTTGATCTTGGGCGCCAGCGGTGGATTACATCAGCAACCTTGAGTTTCCATTTACCCGGTGACTGGTTCGGAATAGGCTATCTTTCAATTACAGGGCTTTAATATGGAGCTTAGCAGATTTGCCAGACTGTGAACGGTGTGACCTTAGTTTAGGGAAAAGGGCTTCGAACGCCTTCTACCATTGTCCTCGAGTCCGCCGCCTATGGCACCATGTCGGCGAGTTGACGGCTCGTATCGATCCTGAAAAGCTGGTGCTCATTAATCGTGCATACGTGTGTGATAATGTGTCGCCCCCGTGAAACGAATAGTGTTTCTTTCGCTGCTGGCCGCGACCCGAATGGTGATTTGGACGACGCGACAGGAGGAAATCTTGCGAGGCAGCCGTCTTTGTCATCAGGATCTGATCCGATTCTTTGAGCATTAGCTTAAGATGAGATTGGAACCGATAGAAACGGTTGGTTTCGGCAGAATTTAGCGAAAGGTGGGTGTGAGACGAGCTTGGTTCGTGTGAACAGGCTAGCCTTGATTTTCTCTTTTAGGTCTACCTATTTCACATCGGAGTGGTTTCCTGTGGAGCACTTGCCTGGTTAGTCTAGACAAGCTTTGTGTACCTAGTTAATATGAGTAAGTGGTATTTCCTGGCCTGCTCCTGGCTGCACAATTTCTTATGATCCAAATTGAGATTCCCAACCTCCCCAGTTTGTTTTTGGACCTCCTTTTCATTTCAACTAGGTCAGCTTTCTTTACTCCCCTTGTCCATATTTATTTTCTCTTTTCCCTCTCCCGTAGCGAGAGAGCCTCTTGATTTTGTCTAAGGGCAGAATACAGCGGAACTTACTAACATCAGTTATTTTTGTTTTGTCTGTTTTGATATTTAGTTTGTTTTGGGGTTAATCACTTCGCCTCTCATTGTGAATCATCTATAGATTTTTATTTATACATTTTTATAATCATCACATTTTTATGTCACAGGGTGTGTTTTTTAGGTTCCCTAAGATTATGCGGTAGTATGGAGGATTGATTGGTGGCGGATGAGTTCATGTGGTGAATGTGCGAATTGTAATGAGTAAATGGGTCGTGAATCGGATTAGCTAGATATAAGATAGTGAAGACCAGCGTCAACCCATTAACCCCCTTTTTGGCCTTGTGCCATAATTGTATTTTATACAAAAAATCTCAATATGCTGTCTGTGTAGTTCGCCTCTCGTAGTGGTTTACTTACTTCACGCTATCTGGCGAGTATTGTATTTTGTTGATGTTATAAAGGTTACCATTTCATTTCCAATCTCTGTTTAGGTTATTCCTCATTCAGTAACCTTTTCTAGGTTACAACATTTTGGCGACGAGGATTTGGCCAAACTCAAGTAAACGTTCACCAGTACAACGTTTGGCGAACAAAGATTTCGACAGACCAGAACTCACGTAAACGTTCACGAATACAATATTCTACGAATGAAAATATTGGCAAAACTCACGTAAAATTCACGAAGGCTATATTGGCGAAGGAAGATCAAGAAATTACTAAAGCTACAAAGCATTTTTGGCTACAAGGATTAGGTGGATATTAACTAAATTGTTCGAAATACAACATTCAGGAAAATGCGGGATATTTTTCCAACTAATAAGGACTGGAAACGTAACGAAAGGTACGTGAAATTGAAAAAATCTTTCAATTTACAAAAATTTTCATAAAAATTTACAAAAATCATGTATTGTTGAGAGGTTTTTTCGGGGTAAAGGTGTTACATTGGAAGTTAATTAATAGGAAGATTTAAAGTGTTTTTGAGAGAAAGTTGTGTAAAAATACTTTTGTGAAAAGTTAGTTCACATAACAGTACAAAATGAAGGATTTTTAAACAGCATTACTTGAAATATTTAAACAAAACTATCAACGGAGACATTACGACTTGAAAAATTCGAACAATTGTTTGTAGAACAACAATGAAAAAATGTCAACGAGGTAACAAGAACGAAGATTCAGGTGTTTTTTCACAGGACGCTATCATAAATGCGACTGCTGTATTCAATTATATGCCAGAAAAAGAGGTAACATTTTCCTCGTATTTCCATAGATACGAAGACCTTTACAAAACGGACTGTGAAAATTGGTCCGACCACAAAAAGATCAGACTAGTGCTAAGAAAACTAGGCGCTGTCGAACACACAAAGTTCGTAAATTGCATATAACAGAGAAAAACTAGTGACGTTTAAAGTAACAGTTACTTTGCTTTGTTCAGTTCAAAAACCTCTTTGTTCCATAAAAGATGAAAATGCATCATCTTAGTAAAAAAGGAAGATGAAAATTTCACAATTTTCGCTAGTATTGTGAACGATCGGTGTGAGGGGTTCAAACTGGCAGAATTAAACCATGACAATTTTAAATGTCTGATATATGTTCAAGGGTTGGTGTCGTCAAAAGACGCTGAAATCAGGAGAAGGGTTTTAAATAAACTTGAAAACAAACCCAATCTGACTTTACAAAACTGTAGTAAAAATAAGTCTATTGCACTCCCAGCAGTCACTTGTACAAATCACAATATCGCTGGTTCAATTCGCCGTCTTCACACGTCACTACCTATAGTCAACGTTTTTTTCTTTCCTTTTTCATGGCTCCAGCATTCTTTTATCAGGCCAACACCGCGGTTCCCAGCCAATCAGCTTTTTTCGCTGTTATTCTCGGTTACACAGGCAAATTGCCTCCTCCAGTTCCACCAATCAGCACACGACTTGCTATTGGTGGAAGCATTCCAAACTGTACAAAAAAAAAACCTCATTCTTGCACATACTGCTAGAATGGCTGGACGGGAGAATAATGCCATTTTCACAAAGCAAACTTGATGTCACGTGCTGTCCGTTAAGGTAAGACCCTTATTCTCCTATACACCAGATGCAAGCCACTCTGGCTCGCTTGCTTCTACGGGACTGTTCACCACACTTCCCCATGATCTCATGATCACAAAACATACAGTCGCGAGCAGGTCGTTTTTGCCGGGTACTTCGTCGAAGGAGTGGAGCAACACAAGCTTCATCTTCAGATGAACTGTGATCAGGGGAGCTAGCAGGATGTACCACATTATTATTTTGGACGCTAACAGTTGGGGAGTCGTCTATAACAGATTCAGTATCAAGCGAATGATCAGTGTCTCCTAACGGGGTTGATCTCAACTGTACTAACCGCTCACTCTCTTCAGAATCACTGTCCTGTGTATCTGTCGGGACCGTTCCTATAAAGGGACGCAAGTCCTTCACATGACGTGGAACTCCATCAATGTGCACTGACTGTGGGCTATTAATATGAGTAACGTGACCCATTCTAAATTTAGTCGTGCACCTCCCATGTGGATTTTTCACCCAAACGACGTCTCCCACTTCATATGCTCCTTGAATATTCTGCGATTCAATGGGGGACATAGCCTCGATGCCCCAGTCACGGGTATGGTACCTATAAAGTGCATCAGCAGGTGCAGTGCTAGGCGAATGATTATCATTAGGTGTAACGTTATACCATTAAACCGCCTCTGGTATAGAGCACTGCTTTCTAGATGCAATGGTTTTGATGCTTCGATGACTTCTTTCTACTATACCATTCCCGGCAGGTGCAAAGGCACAGCGGAACCGCAACCGTACACCCCAATCACTCAAAAAATTCTTGAAATTTTTGCACGTGAATGCTGTGTCATTATCTGTCAATATCTCTAGTGGTGGACCCCGTTCATAAAAAATTGCCTCTAACTGCTGAACTACGCCAGTAGAATCTTGTTGACGTAGTGGACGCCATATTGCGAACCGAGAAGGCCCACAATCAATAATTGTCAGAAAATGCTTACCACCATGGTGAGTGATGTCTATCGCTAACCTATTCCAGTTGTCCCGCACGTTCAGCTTTCCTTTTCGCCAATGCACTAGAGCCGGGTCAATGGTTTGGCACGCATCACATTCCTTGACAACGGCTTTTACCACTTCTGATGATACTGAAGGGTCTATCAACCTGACAAAGTACAGGGTCCTTTTTATGCCTGGGTGTCCGGTTTTTTGGTGGACATTAGCCACTTCGCGTGCGTCCATCTTGGTTGTTGCAGTAACACATACTGAATGCACTGGCTCCGTTTCCTCCTTGTGTAAGTTTAACCACTTTCTTGGCACCCTGGTCAGCCGGTCAGCCAGATTCATGTTGGATTTGACCAATATTATGTCCACCGTCAAGCCATATTCAGCTACAAGCTCGCGAAGTGTGTTTAGCCGTCTCTGCACTAACATTTCACCAGAAGCCTTCGTATTTATTCGAGCCTTGCCAGTTAAGGTGTTCGAAATCCACTGATGAACACATGCTGAATCAGTAAAAAGATGTATTGTTGACACTTGCCATTGAAGAGCCAAATTTATACCCTTTATCGTTGCGTCTAGCTCGGCCAAATTGATGTGCTTAGCATCTCCAACCGGGCGTAGCCACGATGCATCCTCAATAACGTTTTCATCTACCTCTAATACGACACCTGTGGCTACGGAACTCGCATCCACCCATACGTTCATTTTGCGGCCACTCACACACCAGTCTCCTCCTACTGGATCGGCCTCGCGTATTCTGGCTATGATGTCGGTTAACATGCAATTAATAGAGGCATTCTCAACTTCGTCATCCCATCCTGTGGTTAAAGCGCTTGCTTGTCGTTTCACAAATGCAGTGGCCACTCGTAGCCAGCCGCAAACGGGAAAGTGGCCCACAAGTTTTCCACATAACGAGAATACGCGCCGGCGAGTTATCCTCGCAGGGATATCGGGGATTTCACCACCTCGCCTCCATCGGAGAGTTCCATTGTCACTCCAGACCTGTAAGCCCAGCACCTTAGCTCCGTCTTCTAATCTCGTTGGTTCCTTGCACACTAGTCCGTACTTGGACAGGAGCTCTCTCACACGTGCAACAGGAATGAGACTCTCGTTGACATAAATGTCGTCAACATATGCCGATGTGGCATTCGCAATGGTTTTGTCTTGCGATAATACTGCGTCAATTATGGCTTTCATAATGAGAGGTGCCACATTTAAACCGAAACCCAGTCGAGTGAGGCAATATCTTTCCCCCTTCACTATAACAGTTTGATAGGGCCATAGCGCCTTCTCCACATGTATCTGCAGATACGCCCTCCGCAAGTCCAATAAAGATACATCGGCCCCCAATCGTCGCCATTCTCGCAACTTATGTGCACAAACCTCTGCGTTAGCAGTATATGGTTCTACAAAACCATTCAACTCGCGGTAATCCAGTACTGGGCGGACCTTCTGCTTGCTCTCTTGTATCACTGCCATTAATGGGATTAGACACTTCGGTGGACCAAGTTCATCTTCGGGGTATGGTCGCAGCCATCCATTATCCAGCCAGGACTGCAGTTCCCTTTCATATTCGTCCCGTGCATAGTCAGGTACTGAATATTCTGCCACTCTATTCTTCAGGGTTATAGGTGGTTGTCCATTGGTCCACTTCCATGAGGCTGTCCATACTTTGTTATGACGGTCGAACGCTACACCAAAGTCGGGTTCAATGATAGAAATAGCAGCACATTGGGGCTTACTTTCTTCTTCAGGAAATTGAACTTCTCCCGAGGAATTTATGTGCACTCCTAATTCTTTAATTGCGTCAATCCCAAGAAGCAGATCGAACCCAAGTAGTGGTCCGTCCACAATTAGGGCATCAATGTACACGGGTTGAGCACGACTAACATTCAACGCAATATTGCCCTGTCCACGGCATTTTAGTACCTTACCGTCGGCAGTTAAACTTGCGTCTTCATTGGTCGCCAATTGCGACATGCGCATTTGCTCACCAACGTCCGTGAGCACCCCGAATCAACCAGGGCCGTGCACTTCTTTCCGTCTACGGCCACCTCAATGATAGGTAGCGCCGCGTTTTTTAGTTGCTTGGAGAAAAGACCGGCACTGACGTCTGTTCCCCGGATCCGCTTCCCTGGCACTCTGAGGAAATGTGTCCAACCTTGTTGCACCGAAAACACCGTATGCCGCGGCGGAATCGTCGGGTCTGGGTAGCTGTCTTCTCCGAGTAGCCTTGCCTGCAATCCTTTGCCAGGTGGTTGGGACCAAAACATTTAAAGCACACAATGCCTTCCGTCCGTTGAGCTGCTATATTCGTCTGTTGAGCTGCTGCGGCAACTGACTCATCCGGCTCTTTGCTATCGGTCATAATGGCCCGAGCGTGAGTCAGGATCTGGTCCAACGTCATAGTGTCCATTCTGGATAATGCACGGAGAAGTTGCTTGACTTGTTGTGGCAATCCAGAAACGAAGGCACACGTAATCCATCGTTCAGGCAGTTGGCCGCCAACCAATAAAGCTAGCCGTTTCAGCTCTGCTAAAAATTCGTCTACCGTTTCACCTGGCCGAAATCGTCGTGACACAAACTGATCATACGCAGTTAATGAATCCACTGCATATGCAGTTATAAGGGCCTGCTTAATCTGCTCTGGATCTGACCTCTGCTCCTTTGTCAGTTGCCGATATACAGAGAGAGCCCCGGCTCGCAAGCGCAGTGGCAATATCCGCTCGACTTTCTTCATCTCGCAAAGTTCACAAACCAACTCCACATTTTCAATCCACTCTACAATCGGTAAATCGGTAGCAGCTCCACTGAATTCAGGTATCAGCCTGATATCGAAACTTCTGTCCGCCATGATTAGAGAAAAATTGCCGAAATAGCTTGTAGTAAAAATAAGTCTATTGCACTCCCAGCAGTCACTTGTACAAATCACAATATCGCTGGTTCAATTCGCCGTCTTCACACGTCACTACCTATAGTCAACGTTTTTTTCTTTCCTTTTTCATGGCTCCAGCATTCTTTTATCAGGCCAACACCGCGGTTCCCAGCCAATCAGCTTTTTTCGCTGTTATTCTCGGTTACACAGGCAAATTGCCTCCTCCAGTTCCACCAATCAGCACACGACTTGCTATTGGTGGAAGCATTCCAAACTGTACAAAAAAAAAAAACCTCATTCTTGCACATACTGCTAGAATGGCTGGACGGGAGAATAATGCCATTTTCACAAAGCAAACTTGATGTCACGTGCTGTCCGTTAAGGTAAGACCCTTATTCTCCTATACACCAGATGCAAGCCACTCTGGCTCGCTTGCTTCTACGGGACTGTTCACCACAGGACGCTATCATAAATGCGACTGCTGTATTCAATTATATGCCAGAAAAAGAGGTAACATTTTCCTCGTATTTCCATAGATACGAAGACCTTTACAAAACGGACTGTGAAAATTGGTCCGACCACAAAAAGATCAGACTAGTGCTAAGAAAACTAGGCGCTGTCGAACACACAAAGTTCGTAAATTGCATATAACAGAGAAAAACTAGTGACGTTTAAAGTAACAGTTACTTTGCTTTGTTCAGTTCAAAAACCTCTTTGTTCCATAAAAGATGAAAATGCATCATCTTAGTAAAAAAGGAAGATGAAAATTTCACAATTTTCGCTAGTATTGTGAACGATCGGTGTGAGGGGTTCAAACTGGCAGAATTAAACCATGACAATTTTAAATGTCTGATATATGTTCAAGGGTTGGTGTCGTCAAAAGACGCTGAAATCAGGAGAAGGGTTTTAAATAAACTTGAAAACAAACCCAATCTGACTTTACAAAACATAGTAGAAGGTTGTCAGAGGTTTATAAATGTTCGATAAGATGCCAAAGATATCGAAGGAAGCGGTGTGTCGCACATTAAAAAAGTGCGTGAAGAAAATAAAGTGAAGAAGAAAAACAAACATTACTCCTAACCCCTGTTATGCATTTGGGGAACTAAATTTTTATAATGACTGCCCATATAAAAAATAATGTTTCCGTTGCAAAAAAGGAGATAGAAAACCCATTGTAAAGTAAAAAAAAAAAAAAAAAAAAAAATCAATGAAAGTTACTAATGAGGTTGAATCTGCCGGTTGTAATATAAGGAAATTTATGCAGGTAAAAATCCTTAACAGAAATATTAAATTACAATTGGATAGCGGACCCAAGCCAAGTCAAGCATAATAAATGTATATACATGGGAAAAAATAGGAAAACCAACGTTAATGGTTGCCAAGAAAATCGCCCGTATTGTAACAGGACGGAAAGTAAAGTTCGAAGGGGAATTTATAGCAAATGTGACGTTGAACGGGAAAACGTTGAAATTAAGACTGTAATGAAAAATAGAAATAACCTTTTTGGAACGGACTGGATGGAGCTGTTTAAGTTATAGAACAGTTCGATCAGTTCATTTAGTCAAGAAGTTAAAGGTTTTATCAACAAAGCAGAAAGTTTAAAGAAAGAATTGAAAATTAAATTCGAGGGGGTATTTTCTGGTGGGCTAGGCAGGTGCAATAAAATGAAAGCTAAACTCGAGCTAAAGGAAAATGTACAACCGGCTTTCAAAAAGAAAAGGAATACCATTTACATCGTTAAAACAGGTCAATGACGAGCTTGATAGACTCGAAAAAAAATGGATGTTTTATCTAAAATTGATTATAGCAATTGGGCTTCACCAACGGCATATATAAAGAAAAAGTCTAAAGAGATACGTGCCTGCACGGATTTCTCCATGGGTTTAAACAATGCCCTCAAAAGTTGTTGTTACCCGGGGCCGGAAGAGGTTTTTGCGCAATTTGGAGGGGGTTGGGGGGCGTCGGATATTTTCAAAAATCGACCTAAGCAACGCGTGTCTCCAGACTGAAGTGGACGATGACTGTTCCAAATTACTTACGATAAACACCCATTGAGGAATGTATAAATTCAGTCGTTTGGCTTTCTGAATAAAGGTAACCCCAGCTATTTTTATTTAACCGTTTTGGTTATTCCTCATTCAGTAACCTTTTCTAGGTTGCAACAATTAACATATTAGTACACGAAAAAATACGAGATTATTTAGGTATGGATTAGCATTTCTGCCTCGGGTTGAAGTATCTATGTGCATTATCTCGTATCAAAGTTCCAAATCTATAGCTCGAATTAAATTAGTGCGATCTACCCAATTTAAAATATTTGTAAAATAATTTTATCAAGTTTTTCAAGCAATGAAACGCTGACATAAAGGATGTCACTTACCTTGATGTCAGAAATTCGAACCAATATCCATTTGTTTATTTTAAATATATGTTAGTTTTAGTGTGAGAAAAGTGCCAGACAAAAACATTCAGAAAGAGCAACAGTTCATATTGTTAGCATGCAAAATGCGATTATTGGTTGAGATGGCGTCATGTGGGTCATGTGATGCCCGCTTAGCAACGCCAGTTCGTAGAGTGACGAAAATAGTCAGTTTTTAGTTTGCACCCCTCGAATCAAGACGAGCAGTTTGCTTTTTAGCATGGGCAAAAGCTAAATCTACCCGGCCAGGCGAGCTGTCTTGGGGCAACACATAAGCCCATAACGCCGTTTTCCCATTGGGAAAATATGTCCTCACCAGAGATACAGTCTTCGTGTTTGGAAATACCTATGACTCGCTGTTTTCCCGTTGAGAAATATATCTTCACCAGAGACAGAAGATAAATCTGGCTCGTTCTACTTCCTGTTAGGAAATATGAATAGGGCTTTTCCAGAAACATAGAAATATCCTTCGGCATTTCGATTTTCTGTTGGAAATTATTGCAAGTAACATCCTTTATCTCTTCGACATTTTCACACTTGTTGTTGCATCCATGTTGCATAAGTTATCTGCGTGAGGCACGTTTGTATATAATTTTGTGTATGACTTAGCAGCATAAAAGTCTCTTTGAGAAAAATTCATGTTTGTCATTCCTTTTCTTTCAGCTATTCTGTTCCGTTCTTATATTAAGGTGTTATTAACTCATAGATTTAATAATGCCCATAAACGTGAAATATACTTTCTTCCATAGCATACCAATTAACTGTTGCACTCGACGTAATATAAACACCCAAGAAAATAGGATATTTTCCTTTTCTTGTCTAGTACTCTTATTAATATTAATATATCGGACTTTGTGCATAGTAATGTATATTATTGATAATTAAGAATTAAAATATTGTTCAAATAATGACTCTCAATTATTAATTAATATAACTGGGATATTTAGCATTATTTTTGCAAGCAGTTACTCTTGAAAAAGATATGATAATCAAAAGTGCAACCTAAATGGCACCAGATAGGAGATAACATTGAACAAAGATACAAACGTTGACTAGGAAATCTCGCATCAAATCACGTTATTATTATTTAAACGGGGAAAATTTAGGAAAATTTTTAAAGCAGAATTTATCAAATTTTAATTTTCGTCTCAAATGGGAAAATATTAAATATATACTTTTGGCTTTCAATCATAATATATAAAAAAGTAATGAAGGTATTACTTACTTTGAAAGTTACATGCAATACAGTTAATGCTTGGAATACCCCATGAACCATTATTACGGTTTCCACAGCAGTCTCTTAGGCTTATCACTTTGCCTTTAGTTTCTGTCAATTCTGGTCCATTGCAAATATTTGATTCAAAACAAAATTTCTCAGTTTCAGAAGCATCTAGAAAAGAAGTCAATGTTAATTTGTTTAGATATTTTTGTTAAAGAATTAATTTAAATAAAAAATTAAATCAGGCAAAAATATTTGCATTAAATATAAACATGTTTTCTTTTGTCAACACAAGTTCCACATTCATTTAAGGACTGACTTTAAACAGGTTTCGATAAAAGTACCTTTGAGTTAACAAGTGGTTGGTTCGGCAGTGACAGAAAACATTCTTACGATGGTGAGTAAATGAAAAAACAAGCCTTTGTGTTTTATATAAACAAATAAGAAAGGCGAAAATTCAAATGTCTGTTTTAAGTCAATCCCTGTTCTCGTTCTAAGTCTTTGCTAATAGAATGAGGCACCGTATAGCCATGCTTGGCTCTCGTAACTACTGGAGGCTATAAGAATAAGTTTTCTATTCCTTCTCTCTTCGTCCAATTTGAGGTTTTAACAAGGAAACAAGTATAAAATTTGAGAGAAAAAAAACCTTAGCTACATATTTACGGAAAGTAGAATTGCACAATTGTTTATTTAGACAGTGAACCGAATATATATTAAAAGACATAGAAAAGAAAAATGAAATGAGATCTTATTAGTAGTCATACATTGTGTCAGTAATGTTGCTAAGATACAGAAAGCGAAGATGGAGATCTGGAATAGACGTGATGTCGTTCACGGGAATTTGGACCAAATATCAAGGTGACTTATATTTCGCGATTCTTTCCTGACGTCACGTGATGTATTTATGTTATAAAGCTCGTATAACGTTCGTAGATTCTGGCTAGTAAGACTGTAAGGAAATTACTAGATACAAAGCGTTTGGTGAAGAATAAGAATTTAATTACATGAGAACATAGATTGAGAATAGAATGGTCCAGTACGACTGAAAGCGCTACGTCATAGCGATTCAAATTTTGCCACTGTCCATAAGCAGACGTTCAACTCATAGCGGATGAACGAGTCCATGTTTTAAGTATAGAAAAGGTTAGGCAGTCAATTTCAGAAATTTTTTTTAATATAGGCAAAATTAATACCTGCGTCAAGGGCATATAATTGAATTTTGTAACGCTACATAACCACTGATTTTTACTAAAATCAATAAGAAAAGAATTATGAATGAATCTGTAGTAAACATTATTTTAAAACATTATTAAATTTATAATCTTGTTTGAAGATAATGTAAATTAATATAACTCTCTATTTGTTTAGTAACAGTTTATTTCGTTTTCAACTGGAACTGATGCACATTCCTATGTATGAATTCTGACTTTTAAAAATTACTTTTAAAATTTGAAAATGCGATGTTGAGTATTAAAGTATTAAACCTATGTCCTAGAAGTCTGAGATTTTCGGTGAGGCTTGTATGTATGTGCTAGCTGATCTTTCAAGACAAATGAAGTTTCTTTCGAACTATACCAAAAATGTACGCATTTCTGTTATTTTGATTGAAAATCAGCTCAACGTTATACTTCATTTTGCAACTGAAACAATTCTCGTTATGAGATTAAAGCTCTCTTTTGATTTTGGTAAAATGTGACGATGTTTATTCGGTGGAAACAGAGCCCAGAAAAAGTAATCATAGAAACAAAACAACACACTGTGTCAGGAAGAGTTTTACGGAATATAAATCACCAGGTAAAAAATAAAGAAATAAGGTATATAGATTACAGATTTTAACACAGGCTCAATTCTGAGCAAAAAGAGAAAGTATAAAACAGAATGTAATTAGCCAATTAGTGAATACTCAAAATATGCATAATTTTGAACATTAGGTTTCACGTTGAATACTTATAACGGATTTAATTATTTTTTCATGAACCAGACATTTTAACAGCAATCAAAATATACTTTTCCTGAGTAGTATATTAATTACCTAAGTGTAATGATGTATTCGAAGACTGTATTGTACCTATTTGCACATATTAAGTAGAAGAGATATAAAGTGTATAATAAAGTAAGAGACAGGCAAAAAGTTGACTACTGATCACGTGTCGTAGAACAATACACAATATAGCATCGCTGATAAGATGTTTAAGTCCCTTGGATGAATCGGAATTTGTCGAGACATGGATCCGGTGTTTTGAAGCCGAGGCTAGGGCTAAAAATTGAAAGACAAATAGGCAAGAGGAGGAGAAAAATTAAATAACTGACCTCTTTCTAGCTTAGTTAGATTGTGAAGCTATAATGAAATTTCTTGTTATAGCATACACCAAACAATTGGAGAATTTGACGTTGAAATTTCAGTAATGATACAAAGAAATTTACGCCCTAAAAAGAAACTTATAGCAGAAAGAACCAACTTTATATCCATTAAACAGAAAGATGAACCAATTATTAAATATCTTCACAGATTAAGAGAAACTAGCAGATTCTGCAAATTTGAGAAACTTGGAACTCAATACTTGACTATTTAGGATGAATTGATTCAATTACAGTTGAATGAAAGTATAACTGATACATTTCATAAATATAAAATATTTGAACAATTACAATTTAGTAATTTGTCGCTAACTGCATGTGTGGTATTTATACAACTGGAATTGATTAAAAGGTGTAATTTTACTGAAGCAATGTATGATGAAATGTACAGTATAAAAAAGGAATGCAAGAAATGTAAATACTGTAACTATTAGCATGAAACTGGCAGAAAAAATGCCCCCATTGAAAAAAATTGCCATAACTGCAGAAGAAAATCATTTTCAATTTGTAAGAAAAGTTAAAAAGAAAATAGTGCAGTCAGTTTCTTCTTGATTGTAATAAAGTTCCCTAATTCATTTCCTCAACCAGCAGCGTAGCGTAAGTCCAACAACACGTATCTACTGTTCGGTACCTCAGATTATTTATTCTGTATAAATACAAAATTGTGGCACAAGGCCAAAGGGAAATGGGGAGAGGTTGGTTTTCATTAGCTATCCTTGTCCTAATTAATCACAATCACGACCCATTCATTCATTAAAATTTACTCATTCAACACAAAAACTCATCCATCACCTCTCAATCTTGCATATACCACAATACCGCATATTCACAGGGGCTCTACAAAAAACCCCATGACATAAAATTTGATGAAAGTCCAAAATATGTAAAAATTTCATGAATCATGAAATGATGACATGAGGAGAGTATGAACCCAGAAAAAAAACTAAAAATGTAATATAAAAATAAAACTAAAAGAAAACAAATGTTAGTAGTACCCATCCACTCCTCAAACTAATAAGAGTGGCCGCTGTATTCTGCCGATAGACAGATTAAAGAAGTACACTGCCTAATAGAGTAGGGAGGATAATGTCTGACCCATCCGAGATGAAAACAGGGGACAAAAACTGGGGAGGTTGGGAATAACAACATGGATCATAACAAAAGTGATTGCCGGGAACAGGCCGTGAGCAGCACTTATTCACATTAACTAGGAATAGTGTCTAACTTAACCACGGGAGTGTTCACAGGAAACCCCCCCCCCCCGTTGCATCAAGAGGACTTAAAGGAGAAAATTAATGTTAACTCCGTTCACACAAACCAGGCTATCCTCTGCCACCCACCTTTCGCTGAAATCTGTCGAAATCAAGCTGAGAATAATCCGCCGCTGACGCCGACAAGCTGAGCCGTCCACACAGAGGATTCTTCGCGCCCCCTACACTAATTCATGATACAATAGCCCAAGAGGCCGAGAAAGGTCAAGGAAAAAACTTTCAAAGCCGACCAGCACTGACTGATGAAACTCGGCAACCTTCCACGACCACAACTGCGCTTTACAAAATAAATGGGAGGAGAAATGGTAAGGCTAGGGAAGGCGTTCCTAAAATCGAGTCCTCCGTCAAAATGCGACATAGGAAAACCAACCTTGAGGCGTGTCGATCACTCATCAGGTGTGGCAATCCAAGCCAACCCCCTCCCAATGACACGGACGCTTAAAACAGGCATTACGGACCCAATGTTTGCGACCACCCCACAAGAGGGATATCAACAAATGCTCGATCGCCTCCATACGGGTCCTGAAAAGAGGAAGTACAGCCAAGCGGTAAGGAGTGAGAGGCAAGAATTAAGTGACACACGCCTCAGCCCCCACCCACTTCAAGGACACACTTCCTTGCCTGTACCTCTGACGAACCACACTCCAAGAATGTAGACGAGTCCATCAGTTCAACCAAATGGCACCGGAAAGGCGATCCACTTCCAGGCACCTAACCGCAAGCCGGAAGAATTGTTACGGTTAATCGTGGCCCACGTGCCCTTCTCGTACCGTTCAAGCGCCTTCTGTAACACCTTAATGTAGCTGCGACACGACACGAAAATCGATACATCATCGATGTACGCAGAAACACTTGCTTGAGCTCCACCAGGAACATCAATTCCGCGTAGGGTCGAACTGCACGCCCTGTCTCTCAGCCAGCAAAGGAGGGGGATCCAACGCCAAAGCGTAAAGTAAGGGCGACAGGGGACAGCGAAAAAGCGCCCAACCGCTTTCCATTCACCTGTACCACAGCACTGGGCGAGCGATACAGACAACGCCCCAGCATTTTATGATGAAGATCTATGCAATTGACTTAAGCGGGTTGGCTGCTTCCCTTACAAAACAACACCGTATCACCCGAAATCTAATAGGAATGCAAAAATAATGGCGCATACAGTAAAAATGGGATTGAAAGCATTATCTGCAAGTAGGGATATTATAGACGTTTTGTTATCAAGATTACTTCTTAGTTATAGGATGATTTAACATGCAGACGGATTGCAAGGCCCATCTTCGTTAATAGGAAAACAAATAATATAGACAGGAAACATGACCCAGTGGATAAAGACGTTGGTTAGATCCGGTGACTAGACCCACAAAGTTGTGAGTTTAATATAAAAGCAAAACATGGAAAGTTGAGTTAAAGAGAAATAACTGAGACATCTGGAAGGGACATGGCACGTTGAACTAGAAAAATCTACCCCGTGAACGGAATAAAAGGCTCAGTTCGAAATTCCAATCACCTGAAGAAGGCCGGAGCCTACAACGACCGAAACGTTGTGAATATGGCAATGAAGATGAGGGTAACAGTCCGAATAATATAAATAATGCAGGTAATCATAATACCTCTTTTCAGAGAAATAGACAGAAATAAGATCTTCATTAAAATATCTTACTCGACAAATGAAAAGATGTGGCATAAGAAAGACAAAGTAGCAAGTCCTGAGAGCTAATTTCATCATACAAACAGGGCATAATACAGGCATTACATCAAAGAAAGGAAAAAGCCTAATGGCCCACTCTGACCAATTATCACTCAGAATTGAAGAGGAAGACGTGATGGAAGAAGATCTTGACAGATAAGAAAGGATGAGTACTTCAGATCATGATAATTCAAGATAATACGGACCCATAGATAATAGCGAGAATGACCGAGACAGAAAAATATGAAATGAGACTAAGATCCCCATTAAAAAAGAACAGGACATAAACCACAAGAGGGAGAGAGGGAAAGAGGTTGTTGAAGTTCGAGAACAACCAAAGGCATTAAACTTCTTCTGTTCAAGATGTTGTGGATTGGTAAATAGGATTGTACCTATTCGCATATGTTAAGTAGAAGAGAAATAAAGTGTAGAGTAAAAAAGAGACAAGGGGAGTTGACTATTGATCCTGTGTCGTAGGACAACACAGTTCAACAAAGACAATAAACAGCACGTCTTTTTTAAATGTCTAAAAGTCCCAAATTTAATTTGCCATTTTGAGTTCAAATTCTTTTGCTGAATTCCAGCCAACATTACTTTCGTTCAAAGTTAGATTTATATGTTACTTCTAGTGTGAACTTGCACATATATCCAAACTAACATTCACTTCACGCATCCACACTTGCAAGGCTAATATAGTAATTTGATTTTCTTATGCAAAGATAGTAAGAATCTACGAATCATATTTTCATTGAGAGAAATATTAAAAAGCATTTTGTATTCGGGAAGCCTTTGAAGGTAACGAGTATAGAAATAGCAGTTGTGAATAAGGATTGGAGGATTTAGCTCAAACAGAATAATTAGGAGGTTCTCGAAATATGTTTTGCTAATCAGTGATTTTCGTTCACATAAGCACTTAAAGCTTGTATTAGCTTGAATATTGCATGCAAAACCTCTCTTACCTGAGATCTTATTGCTACACCGATAGCCTACGTATCCCTCGAGACATCTGCAGTCATTTGGCATTGAACAAATTCCTCCATTCTCACATGATGGGAAGCATTCCGCTGAAAAATAGAACGTTATATAAAGGTTCAGTATTTATTTAAAACTTTATTGACATTTACGTATGGGAAAACACAATGATGTAAACTTTAAAAGGCGTTTTATCATTTGGAGCGGATCCGAAATGACTGCCATATATTTTCCAACTAAACAATTTTTCACGGCACCAAGTGAATCTAGGATATAATCTAACGCAGAAAAAGGGATTCCAAGCTTAAATTATCTGTGAAGTTCTGCGAACGGCTCACAAATACGTATTTTTAGCTAACATTTCGTTCGAGGGTTTATTTAATTTACGCCAGTTTATTTCTCTGTAGTCTCAAACGTAAATTATCGTAAATTACCTATGTAAACCAGATTTTATTTCAAATACTTTTCGTCAATCCAAAACTACTACGACACATTATGCTGACGTACGCAATAACATATCACGAACGTAAGTGATGGTGTTTAAACGAATCAGATAAAAATAAATTGTTCATTTAAATGAAAGTAACAGTCTTATTCGTTATTGATATTTTGCATATTTTATCATCGAGTAAAAAACATTTTTCATTCTGATTAAACCTGCTGCATCATTGGGAGTTTTTAAAACAATAAATGAATTTCTGTTTCGAGTAAAAATCAAACCACCCATGTTTGCATTTATTTTCATTGAATATCGTCACCTCTGGTCAAGAATCCCGTAATCTATTAGGATTGTAGGGGCACCACATGTACTGCAGCCATAGCAGCATTGGTGTATCTAAAGCTGGTTTTGAATTTAGATTTTTCCTTCTGTTAGTTGCTACTTTAAAACAAGAGAGCTTAGTCTGTCATGTTATTTAGCCAATAGATGGAAGAAAATATATTTGTTTTTTCCAGGAGCATTAGCGTGAAGTTAGCTAAACAAAATCAGCCAGAAGTTGAACGTGGCCCGCCGAATTTTCTTTCCACGTCAATACCCGTTACACTAGCAGCACCTTCTTCATTGAAGCATGACTGAATTCGTTGATAAGAACAATGAATAATGAAATTCTAAATAAGGAAGAGATGGAAATGAATCAGATATTATAATGAATTTTATTGAAAGTTGCCAACGTGCTTTGTTAAATGTAGATGTGATCGGATTTAAATGTTATAATTATACATTGATTCATTTGGATCAGGTTTTTTATCAACAATTCCGGCTATCATAGATGTTTGTCACATTCAGTAACATTTCAGAATTGTTGAGCAGGATCATTTATGCGATCCACGGAAGGCTTACGGCTATATCACGTTGAAACACCGGTTACCGTACGATCACTGAATTTAAATTTGAGCCTGGCCAGTAACTAAATGGGTGACCGCTTGAGAATACTAGTTACTGCAAGCTTGGATGTGCCGGTGATGGAATGCATAATGACTCGGAATTGTTAATTGGAGGGCCGAATTCCAATTCTCGTAGGGTTCGTTATATTCACCTATGCTCAAATACCTTTGGGAAAGGCATGAATCCAGCTCTTCTCTCCCAGCTATAGCTTAATTAGTAAGACTTGTATGACTAAATCAATATTATCTCCCCCTGCCAAAAAAATAAATAAAATTCTTATAAACTAAAAATATTTTATGGCTTTGAATAATCTGCAATGCGTTAATAAGCCATTATAAGAAAAATTAATGAATCACCCAAAAGCAATCCACGGTTCTTTATTTTTGCTTGTCTGTTCTTTTCAAATTAGTGGTTCATATATTGCATTCCCTATGTTCGGTTTACTGACTAGCTGATTTATAGCAACATGTCTGCTGCTTTTTGTACATATTCGATGTTACATTGATTAGAAGCAACCGATTATAAGTAGTTGTTATATTACAATTATTTTCCCAAACTCATTGGTTTCCTGCTAATGATCTGCACCCAGTATTGAAGACAACGAACTAATACTTTCTTAATATACAAGGGACGCCTGAACTGAAGTTGAGTACGAGTATTTTAGCTTTCTGTAGACATTAATACTGTATTATCCCCCATTACAGGTTATCCGGGCGCTTAAAAAAGAAAGTTCCTTATTATATTCTACTTTGAACTTTATGGAAGTTAGAGCAGTGTTCACATGATCTAATAGAATCTGGATGCCTTACGGATAGGGCCATATAATAAAAGTATCTAAAAGTATCTCAAAAAGTAACTAAGCTAGTTCAAAAACTTGGAAGAAGTGAAACATAATCTCTATGTAAATGTTGGGAATTACAAAAGGAATTAGTTACGTCCTATTCATGACTATATCTGAGACAAAATGAAATTTGGTTGTTCTTACATAAAACATCATCATGAAGCAATTTAAGTGATAACACACTGAGCCTAAACAATATTAAAGACACATCCACTGTTTGAATCTTTGGGATTGGGATATAATTGGAAGTTTGTTGTAATTTTGGATTGTTTTTTTTTTTTTTTTTTTTTTTTAAGCAAAACGATTCTTTTTCTCCTTTAGCATATGAGCAGTTTCCTCATTTTTTTTACTTTCTTTTAAAACCAACATATATTATATTTTTCTTCATATATTGTTCTGTTTATTGCCACGATTACTTTTTTTCTGCTGACAGTGTTAAAATGTTTTCATCCGTTTGAAGAAATCTAAGTGATATTGGACTGGGTTGGTGTTCGTCTCCAGAGTTAATTTTACCTTCTATCTCATTTCATCTTTTCATCTTGTTCTTTTTCCCAGACAAAAGACGTTTTCCCGATTCTCACGTATTCTACACGTGATGAAGGTTGAAAATGGATAAAACGAACCGTTGCTTTGATAGTAGGAATAAAAACACAAAGAAAGAATTTCATTGTATGAAAAATACAATATATAATATATGTAGATGAATGTTTTAAAGTTAGAAACAAGACTGCTTAATGAAATTTTCACACAATTATCAGAATATTTTATTTTACTGGATAATTTGAAATTTTGGGGAATATTTTCTTGGTAAAAATATAAGATTTCTTTATGTATAAGCTGAACATTTGTTAGCAAATTTACAGAAGAAGCAAAGTGACATTTTCCATAGGTAATATGGGATCAAGATTTGAATGATAGCAATAAAAGTAAAATTCGCTGTTACTTTATAAATTACGTCCATCTGGAACCGAAAAGTTTTGATAAGTTATTAAATGTAGGCACTACATTAAGCGCTGTACGGCAATTCATATTTTAAAATATAATTGTTTTGTAACTCCAATAAAGAATTGATTTATTTACTAGTTTTTTTAATGATATTTTTTCGCATGAAGCGAAAACTGATCTTATATTAAAGCAACTGGTTAATTATACTTACGTATGTCACAGTTCACGCCAGTCCACCCAGGGCAACACTCTGTCTCGCTTTTAATTTCTACCCTGGAAAATAATTTGAACTTCTTCATTTGATGTTGACAATTTCACTGTGTATATCAGGTATATGAATAAAGAAACATTAGAAACTTATGAAAATGATAATTTTCATAGTTCTAATGGTTAGATAATGAAACCTACCCGAAACAATAATATCGATGGTAAAAAATGTTAACCAATGATCAAGTCAATAAAATATTTGAAAATCTACGAATTACTTGTTTTTTTGAAAGGCCTTAGTAGTCCTATAAGAAGAAATCGTTGTTTTTATTTTTAGTATTTCAGATGAAATCTGATACCCCTCATTGAAAAATATTAAAATTAATTTAATAAGAAATTTTAACAAAATATATTGCATTTAATTTTATATAGAAATAAAAAAAGGGCAACTGCGCTTAATATAGTTTTGCATTTAACTGTAGATTCTGTCAAATTTTGGTTTACGTGTTTTACTCGATATAATAAGTCTTCAAAAAAATCATTATGAAAAAATTATAGATAGCTACGTATGTGATTCAATTGGAGGAATTACTCGAAATTCAATGAAATTTTTCGAGATTGTAAAACGAAATTCGGAAAAATTTTCAAATAATTTTTCATCAAATTATTTTTAAAGTAAGTACTTTGATTCAAGATATTCCTTAGAATATGTAATAAAGGATAACGATTCAACCAAATTTGTTCGTATACGTGCGAATAAATGCGTTTTTAAAAAAAAAATTAATGATTAGTACGTTAAAGGATTTAGCCGTAGGCATAATATCTGAGTAACATATCAGAGAGATAAAAATCATAGGGATAAGAGATAAGAGATTTAAAATCAAAGGAATAACTAATAAATAGGTCAGATGGATAAACATCATCAGGAAGATAACATACCAAAATTTTAAAGATCATTTACTATTAAGACATTAAAGAACGCACTAACATTAAATGTTAGTGCGTTCTTAGTCACGCTACTGATCTCTAGAATGTTCGGTAAAAATAAAACCAAAAACAATAGAGTTGATTTAAAAGAATGTTTCAATACTTAATCAAACACGATTTGTTTCAAAAACTGAACATTTTTCTTACGCGAAATCTTTTACGTTAAAACAACAATTAAATGGGTGCAAATGATTTTAAATGCTTTATCTGCATATTTCTAGTATGTTGACTATATCTCGTCTCGTATAAAATTATTTTCCATTTACGACACAATTTGATCGCGGCCAATATCAAAAGGTCTGCCCCAATCATGAAGCATCATTCAGCAGGAAATATTTAGCATGAAACTTTACAAATAACTTTTGATCCTTCACAATACCATTTCCATAAACTGCAATCAATTACTTTTGTACTTGAATTCCATTTTTACCTTTATGAAATTAAAAAAATAATATGTCAAAAAATGCTACTTATTTTCTCCTCTTTTCAATCTTTATTTAAAAAGAGCAAAAATAAAATTACTTTAACAAAATACTTCAACGCTTACTTTTCAAACACACACAGTTCTCCCACAGCTGGCATTTCTCTTGTACTTAGTTTGTAGCCTTTCGCCAGTAAAAGATCTGCTCCGATACAGGATCCATTTCTTTGGATGTTGGTAAACTCGGTAATATTGCAGAAATGAAACTTGCCTCTGCAGAAAATATAAAGAAATATATGAAAAAGCTAAGAAAAAATATTGACATAAAATCTACTTAATATTTGATCTATTTCAGCATATATATTTTCAATAGACAGTTGTTGAGGTCGTTTTGAAAATCATGGCGAGGGAATTTTGGTCCCCCAAATCTTGTGGTCTTTTGTCAGTATAAGTAAGTTGCATAAATATCTTAAAAGCAATTCATATTTCGATGATTATAGGAACTAAAATACCTTTTTTCAACAGAACAATGAGTTTTATGGGGAATCACATGAATGTACATTTCACATGACAGAAAATAGAAAATTTGCAAAAATGAAATAGAAATCAATTTTGACAAAATAAAATTTTGGTCTACAAAATGTTTAATGAAATCATTGTTACATGTAATTCAGAAATATAAAATGCAATACATATCTATCTTTTAATACGTTTTACAGAAAGCACAGATACTACACTCTGATTTTGAACATAGGGTGTGCGAATTGATCGTCTGATCCTAAGCAGAAGTACCGGTCTTTATGTAAATAATCCCTTTATTTTAATACTATTTTCACCCAATACAAAGCCCAAGAGCCACTCAAGGTCGAACCAAGGAATGTAGCTCGTCTGAAAATGTGTCATGGAAATAGTTATAGAGTAGCTCGAAGCTAGCAACATTTTGAGGAGTCTATGGTAACAGGAGTCAAATACTTTTGAGGAACAATACAAGTCACCGATCATTCTTTCACCCAACTGAGCAATGGATCGTATGTATGAGTTCCACTTGCGTCCGTGGCGAGCTGGAGTCTTAATAGGCAAAGCAAACCGTCTCATTGACAGACCAACTGTTCATCACGACTGGATAAGATTCAGGGACTGGATAAAATTCAGGGATCTTTACCCTGGACTGAGTAAGCAGTCCAGGGTAAAGATCGGTTACCAGACTCTGTTCATCTAGATTTATGAAGGTGGATCAATCACTGTGGTATCTTCTGCATATATATTTACTAATGATCTGAGGGCGATTGTTAATATAAAGCAGAAAATGAGTAGGACCGATGAAAGAGGCTTGAGGGTACGCTTGAATTGATGCCATGGGCTCCAGAAATCTGGTAGTTAAAAATGGCCTTCATGGCTCTACATGATGAGAAGGACTTCATAATTGAGAAAACTCTTCCAGAGATCCCATAGCTGGAGAGTTTATGCAAAAACTTGCTATGCCACATATTGTCAAGGGCCTTGTGTAATGAAAGTAAAGAAATTATCAGTTAACCTATGTATGTAATCCATACTGCTTGTCGCTCAGTGGGGTTGTTTCTGTTGAGGTGATCAACAAATTTCTTGTTGATTATAGACTCAAAGAGTTTGTTGATGGTACTAAGGAAACGGATAGGTTAATAATGAGACGAGGATGTTCTTTCCCCTGCATTCATGAAGACAAGATAAAGAATTGATACCTTTCATAGACTTAGGAATCAATTTCTCCTTTAGGCAGAATTTGAATTTTGCCAACATTGGAGATAACAATAGATAATGGTTTTTAAGAACAGCTACCAGGATTATATCCGGACCAGTAGCTTTCTTAGAGGTAAGGTATTTGATGAGCCTGGAAATTTCTTGTGTTGAGATAGATATCACAATATACACCATCAGAGGGGCGATTCAGTTAACGGCTGGCCCTTTTCAACTAACGCGGAATTGGAAGCAAACTTCATTACAAAGAGTTTAATTTAGCTGATGAGATAAAATCAGGGAGATTTATTATATTAAACACTAATGGTTTGCCTTTATTGAGATATTTTGTGTGATTTTCCAGAATTCGCGGGATCCAAGTCTTTTGTTCCCAAGTTTGGTATGGACTGGTTACGTATTGTTGATCTTTACATTTATTGAAACGCTGAGAATGATACTAATACAAGCCAGAAAAAATGCTTTTGTATTCAAAGGGATCACCAGTCCAGACTAGGTGGTCAGATCTAGTTATCATAAAGAAAAGATCTGTCGAATAGTGGTTATCGCTGTTTTGGCAGATTGAAATAAAGCGAAAAGCTAGATAAATATCATAACATTAATAGAAAACTAAATAATGAAAATGTAGAACGTGCATATGGCGACTTTACTCATCATTATTGGAGTACTTGGAACAATACGAAAAAATGAAAAAAAAATTGAAGGAACTGAAAATAGCCAACATCATTGTTGAAATTACTGAAAATTGCAAAGCGAGTGATGAAAATTCTATGAGAGTTGCGATTACTTGATCTCGAACAAGATAGACCAGATCTAACTGAAATTTAAACTCAAGTGCAAAATAATAATAATAATAATAATAATAATAATAATGTCGACATATTTATAAAAGGTTTCGTTATAGGATATTTTTATTTATTATTTATAAGAAATGAAGAGAAAGTCTGACTGAAATCCGTCAAAGTCTTGGAATAAATTTGAAATATTTTATTCTTATGTTATAAATTAAATCCCGAGTGACATCTTCAGAGAACTAAATAAATGCTAAATATCTCAAAGGAAAAACGGTTAAAAAAATTACCTTTTTAATATATTTCATAAAGATTATGGCATCAAATAATCACTTACCGGACCAAATTTGGGGTCTGCATGAAAAGGAAGATTATTGGAATCAAAGTGGCGATGACATTACCACCAGCCATTGTTTGGCTCACAGTCACTTTCGGGCGCAATTATTTTTTTTACCTTGATGTTGATCTACTGGATATAATTTTAATTTGGTTTTGCGATTTACACCAAAGAGAAATCATGTGAATCAACTTATATATTTTGTCTTGTATACGCTTGGCTGACGCATATCGATTGTCATCGCGAATATGATTGGCTGAAATAGTTTTAAAGGGGTGGGTTTTCTTGGAATAAATCTAATAGTTGCGGTGGGTTTAAAATTCAGGTGGACTACCTGAAACTTAAAACCACCAGAATTGTTACATTTATTTTCATCGATTTTGAACGCTTATTAATCGTTTCGAAAGGTATTTGGTTTGTTTTGTTTTCATTTTTTGTCAATTATTGGCATAAACGACAGCTGACTTTGATTTCTTTTTGGAAGCGTGGTGCTGGTGGTCGTTGGTAAATCACTAGTCCAGATGGTACAGCAAAGAAGATCAATAATGATGCGATCATATTTATGAATCTTGTAAACCAGTATTGTTATTTCAAGTTATTTTTTTTTACTCCCACGGATAAAAAGATTGACTAAAACTTATGAAGCAAAATTTTAATTATCCTATTTTTACCAGGACAAACAAAATAATGTCGCAGACGAATTTTATTAAATAAAAGCAAAGCCCGTTTTTAGTAATCAGAAAAAAATTCAAAACTTATGCAACCAACAATAAAAGAATATAAGAGAATTGCTGAAAATCTCAATTTGTATAAATTATAAAAAAATATTTTCTGCCGACAGAATAAAATAATTTTGCTTTCCTTGAAAATAAGTTAAAGCGAAATATTTGATAGCAAGAAAAATAATCCTGCTGCATTTTTATTCACTATTACTGACTTTACAAGTACAAAACTAATAACAGCGAGTAGAGAGCCTAGTATCTCAATTTTCCAGTGGCATTCTCCTTCTGCAAGACTCGAGGGCCTCTTACAAAATTAGAGGCACAGTTTATGCGGATATGTATGAAAGATAACGGTTAACTTTAGACTTGAACAAGATAAGTTTATAGTGATCGCGGAAGCAACCTCTAGTGAGTCAGTTCCAAAAGGAAGCTATTTAAGTGTGACTTACATCTCACTAAAATGTGTGTGGCATGGCGGATCTTAGCCGTGACGTTTATGACTGGTGAAACTAAGGTGTGTAGTTCATTTGAACATTTTCCATGGAAATAGCAATAGAGCAATGAGAGGTTTGCAATGTCACGTCTTTGAGAAAAGTGTTGCAGATTGGAAAATAATTCGTAACTTACAAGGACGTGGAGTCGCATTTGGACTCTATTGAGAGTGGAAAGTGAAGACTAGGTAGCACCTGGCTATATATGGCAACAGTACTAATTTCTCGGTCTGATCTGGCTCTTGTAAAGGAAGAGGATAGCAGAGGGAGTCAGGTACTTTCTGGAGCGGTGCATGGAACCGACTATTTTTTCAAGCATCTTTAGCAATAAATCGTAAGTGCGACTTTAACTTGAAGTCTTGGTTGATCTTAAGTCCAACTTGACCCTCAAGACATAGAACCCTCCTCGGTGGAACATCCGTTTATCACGATTGGTGAAAGTTGTGGCTTTGATCGGCGATGGTGAAAGGTCACTAGTTTGGTTCGTGAGACATTGGATTTTCCCCCATTAACCTGTTAGAGCTCGACCAAACGAGAGATCAGCTGCCAAACTCTAGTCATTCAGGGTTTTGGAGATGCACCCATATACCGCTGTATCATCAACATATATATTCACAAATGATCGGAGTATATTCTTAAGCAGATAGTTTTTGTAGTGCAGGAAGAAGGTTGAAAAGAGAACCGAACCTTGGGGAAAGTCTACGTTGATCACCTGGGATTCGGAGGACTGGCCATTAACAATTACCTTCAGGGACATACCCGTTAGGAAAGACTTAGTGAAAAGACTCTTCCAATGATTCCATAGCTAGAGAGCTTGAGGTAGTAACTATATAATGGGACCGTCCTTGAAATATATTTGTTGTCAAGTGCCTCACTAATTACGTTACGCTATTCCTAAAAAACGGTCATACACTTGAAACATTCCACAGATTTGAGAAAGATTTCTCTTTTAAGCAGCATTTGAATAATCTTGCTAATATTGACGATAACTCTGGGTTAAGGACAGTCACAGTGATTTTTTTTGTACCGGCAGCCTTCTTACGGGCAAGATTTGAGAACTTCTCAGGCTGTAATGAAAATATTTCCAAGATTGTGCTCAGTGATAGGTGAGAAGCCGAGAAGGGATGTCCTTTGCCATCTAATGTTGAATTCGAGGCAAAGATCGAGGCGAAGAGCTTCGCCTTGTTTGACGAGGATGAGGTGATCTTTCCGCCATTTATAATAGTAGACACTAATGCTTTGCCTCTTTCAGAATTTGGTTAGAGATATTCCAGAACCCCAGATATCCAGTTTGTTTGCTTTCAACCTTGGACTGGACCGCTCAAGCATAGCTACACTTGGCATATTCTAGAACTTTTTGCAGCGATTGTGAACAGTTCTGAATGCAGCAAGTGTCCTATTTTACCGCTCTCTGTGATAGGTATTTTAGTAGTGGTTACGATGAGCTACAGTTGTAACACATTCAGGGGTGAAACAGAGACTATCTGTTTAGTTTGGGCTGATATAAAAATTTCCATTTCAGTAAGGATCTATTAAATCCCAAACTCCAATTAACTGAAAAACCAGCTCAGTATAAGTTATACCACAAACCTTTATTTATTTATGGTAAATGACTTCTTACTCACAAAATTTAACTTTGTTAGAAGGTCAGGAAGGATGGAACCTCATTATTCAGCAATAATGGTCAATTAGACTAAATCTATAACCATAATCCCACGCCGAGGTGGTTACCTTAGGTAAAGTACAGAATGGCCAGTAAAAAAGCGGTAAATTCAGAAAGAAATTTATTTAGCTATCATGATTCATGCACGAAATAAGCGATAATCGTAGATGTCCGAAATGTTTGCCATTGTTCAACACAAAGTTATAATCGTGATAATCAGGAGGCAGTAGTTTTGCAGATAGTATCAAGAGGAATTTCATTCCAAGCTTCAGTTAAATTTCACTTCAATGAATCAATATCGACGCTGTCACGACGACGGTTTTGCAAGTGAGTTAGAAGTATACTCCAAATACAGTAATCCATAACATTCTGATCTGGACTTTTAGAGGGCTATTGACATGGATCAATGGTGTATTTTTTTGAAGTATAAATTTACATTTTTTTCCACTGGGTACTGTGTAGTTATTAGTCAATAAAATACCCGAAGTTCTCTTGTATCTGATTAGATAATTTTATTATTAAAATCGGAACGTTAATAAAGACAAATTCAAGCAAAAACAAAATGGTTGTTCCTTCCTTTTTGGAAGATTGAGTTCTTTAGAATGGTTGATTTGCCTTCAAACTGAAATAATAATCAAATTTTATTTATTGCATTTTATCACAATGTTTTTATTACAGTCTTGTATTCCTATGTCACACTAGCTACTTTGTCGGTTGGTAGAAGACTATGTTGACAGAAGTGATATCATAAAAACAAAATGAAAAAAGTAAAAATAATTAAGAATGGAATACTTAATCTCTAAATTCCAGTTTTAGCTTTAAAATTCTGATATCACTGCAAACTTAAAGAAAGAGGAGAGTGAAAATCTATTAAAATAATAATTAAAAAACGCGAAAAATTGTATGATTTGTTATTGTTTTAAAATGGAAATGATTTTTGGGGCGTTACCCCAGTGATAATTTAAATTAGTGTATTCAAAGTTTCGTAATGCATTGAAAAATTCTTATTCAAATTACACGTTTAGGCAATTTAATACCTTGATACATTCATTTATTTAAAGTCGTTAAATAAAAATCTCTCAGGAATTACGTCATGTTTAATTCTGTAGTTAAAGTTCATGAATGCAAAGTGTTTCTGCTAGTTTTTTTCCATGTCATGCGAAGGAAACATGAAGTAAAAACATGAAATGAAAATATTTCAATGTCTGCTAAAACGAGCAGTTGGCGTATCGGTGTTGGATAATGATTAGCGAGCTAATCTAGTTGGCCATTAAGTAGTGAGTTCGATTCTCACTGGTTGTTCCATATTTGTGGCCTAGTGCCATCTAAGTCGAGATTAGAAAATGGCAGCTATCCACAAATAAGATAGACCCAAAATGTATCAGCTTTGTTTCACTCATTACAAAAAGCAATCCTTCTGGACCAGATGACATTCGGCTGAGTAAGCTGAGAGACGAGTACCGTATAGTAGTTGAAGTCTACCAACTTGGTAAAATGAACGCGTATTCCTTATATATTTTAGCCCAAATATTATAAGTGTCGAACACTGGCCTGTATACACAACTTTACAGCTTGCAAAATACATAATCTATTGATCTTGAAGAGCTGACGGGTATTATTAATATTTCAGAATTCTGGTTGCCTTGTCACGTTACAACTGATAGCCGTGTTAAGGTGTATTTAGTGTTTCATTATGGTTTAAGCGCTCTTAATGAATAATACCCTGACAATCCCACAGCACTCACATCATTACCTTTTTCCCATGGAGCTCAGCTTTTGGGTTCAATTGTGGGGATTTAGTCTTGCCAGTCTACAGATCATTGCATTGAACATTGTCTTACCTTAGTGTACTCCAAATTTAATATAAACTGCTACGTACGATTAGTAGTTAATATGAGATTTTCTTCATTAAAACTGATCCCCTAAAACAGTAATTTCGGATGATTCAATGCTATAATTACAAGATGTTTTGCAGGAGAAACAAACAACAAAACCGATATTCAACTCAAGATTTGCAATTGCAAATCATCGTAAATCTAATCCAAACCAATATTTGACGACGTCATTGTACAGCTCGGAAGCTAGAAAATATACCAAGCCATTCATTTATAGGAGTATAAAACAGGGAAACGACCACAGCAACCGGTATACACATCTGATGTTGCTGGTATATTGTATCGATGCTGTCTATCCTATATTGTCGATAAAACACGGGTTACAAATTTCTTATCAACTCTAGTATATATTAGCGTCATACTACTGGTCAAGATAAAAGTATTGTACACAATCCTTATACATTTCAAACGGCTACAATTATGAAAAATATTTCCTTGTTACAGTGTAACCCGGATATAAGAGAGATTTTCTCTGGTCCCAAATTAGAGCCTGTGTTAATGTATATAAAATAGACCAAGCCCGGATATAAGAGAAACCCTGATATAAGAGACTTCTTCTCCGGTCCCGACAACTCTCTTATATCCGGGTTACACTGTATTACAAAATTATGTAAATATACGAACATTAAACACAGCAGTCCGCAACGCAACAGCAAAATTAGTAATTTACATTAAGTTAATTTAATAATCTCATTAACAATGATGAGACAAATAATAATAATCATGAAGTTAATTTATAATATACAGAAATGGGTTTAAAAAAAGCAAAACAAAGTCCTTCTTCGATTCATTCCCTTCGGGTCGAGTTTAAATCGTCGCTGTTGAAGATTCTTTCGTTGTTAACACAAATCCATAAAAAGCAAGATAAAATATTACAAAAAATCAAAAGTAATTTACTTCCTTGTACTGATCGCTCAGTATTGTTTTTATATAAAGTCAGTGTTTCGTAATAAAATTGATATTAACCAAACGATATTGGTGAAATTGTCAGTATATAATTATTAATATCTGTTATATAATTTCAGATATATGAAGACTGCCATTGACCATAAGAAAGATATAATCTCAAAAGAGAAAAAGGTATTAAGTTAATAAGTGATGAAATGTAATATTGAAAATTTCGCTAAAATTAAAGTGAGAAAACATTGGCAAGATAAGGACAAGAGAAAAACTTTTTAATAAAGTCACCAAAAGAAATTTGCAAAAACATAAAAGGTAATAAGTATTAAATAATGAATACACAAGAAAGTTTTGAAGATTTTGTTGCTAATGTAAAGATAGAAAAAAGATTATTTGAATATTAAGAACATTGACTGAAGATATGAAAGCAAACTAACACCTTTAAATAAACATCGCAAAATGAATTGTGAAACTTGGTTAAAAAGTAAATTAATTTAAACTGATTTATCACCAGTAATGTTTAGTGATGAATGTCGAATTACTCTGATAGGACTGCAAGAGATTCATCCTTTCATGGAAATACGGAATCAAAAGAATTTAAAAGACAACATGCTAAGGTGGATTAATATTTTGGATTAGTATTTAAGCACTAATATTATAGGTCCCGTCAAAGTTGATGATAGTCTAAGCAAATGCAGGAAATTTATAAGTTATTGGACTTTTTCAGTGGTAAAAATCACACCAAGGAAGCTTTCAGCTCATGCGTATATATTGATGCAAGACAATAATCTCTGATATTCTCACCCTAAAAAAAGATTTCAAAGATGGAGTGGTTTGTAGCCATTACATATATCAAGTCAATTTAAAAGTTATGCTCTCACATTAATATATATATATATATATATATATATATATATATATATCATAGAAAACAACATTTGAGCAAATATCTTCCCTAAGAAACAATAGAAAACTGCTAAATGTAATGTTTATGTCAAAACAATAGAAAAAGTTATCAAATCTAATGAAATAAAGTTATAGAATGCCTAATTAAGGTATAAAGGATATTATGTTAACGTACATGCTTCTATTGGCTATGTCTTTGGGATTTATTTCTATGCAAAACGTTATGTTGCACTTACTTTGCTTGCATAATAAAACTGTGACACTATTTACGTCAATAGAAAGAAAGAAGAAAAAAAGAAAGGCGAGAATTTAATTTAGGTGATAAGAAGCCATCACGAAAAGGACACTAAGCGGTGTTATTTTTCTGACAAGGAAAAGTGGTAAGAATTTTATTTCCATTGTCGAGAAAGTAAAACACAGAATTTAATCTGATTTATGTTACGGGGCGGAGAGTAAGGTATGTCCAATCTGCCCATGGCAATGGTAAAGGGAATTTTCAAGTTGGACAAGTTACCTCCCGCAGAATTCTGAAGAGACAAAAATAAAAATTAATTAAGCACGCACTGTCCGAGAAAAACAAAAGTGTCCGCTGACCACCATGAAGGAAAGGTTAAGCCTTTGTCTATATGCAGAATATCATTGAGAGGAGCAGATGTTTATCGTCACGGCTGGCTATGATAGCGAAACTATTTTATCGGATCAGTAATTGGCACCAAGAATGCAAATACGTCCAAATGGCCACCCACTTGATGGTGGTGAAAATCTGATTGACGAATTCCAGGTGATTCGGTTAAGATAAGAGTCTAGGGTCTGAGGTCTCCTCGAAGAAAAAAAAAAAAAAGAAAAAAAAAGGGAAGATAATTTTTTTTTCTTTGAGCAAGATTTTTTAAATCGAGGCTAGTCTGGCCGCACCCACGCTGCTGAGCGCCCATTGGCTGAATGGTGGCATGAGCGTTAGGCGGAGGTAATCATGTGAAGAAGGAGGGGAGACCTGTTGCGCCCCCTGAAGGGATAGGTGTGAGATGTCACTGTGAGAGAGAGGGGAAACCTGTTGACACCCTCTGAGGGCATGTTGAGATACCAATATGAGAACAGAAGAAGGCGGGAAGACGAAAGACTTCCAAAAATGGAAAATAATAAAATTTTCTTGACCGAAAACAAAGAAGTGGATTGTGGGTTTAGAAATATCAAGGAACCTCAAACCCCGACAAGCCCACCCCGGTTTTGGTCGGCGTCCATATAAGCAGAGTCGCAGCAAGTTAAGTTCAGTTCAGTTCGAGTTCGAGTTGAGTTCGCAGTGAAGTTCGCAGCTGAGTTGAATTGAGTTGGGCCCGCCTCGCAAAGAGTTGACCGAAAGATTCACGCAAATCACGACCTCAACTTCTAGCCAAGAACAATTTATTTTTGAAGAACGACTTAGACTCACACCACCAAAACAAGAAGATACACCAAGAACCAGTTTCTTAAAAAACAAACAACTTAAGATGTTAAGACACGTAACAAACACAAAGTGTCACGAATCCATATAGCGGGTTGGGAAGAAGACGCAGTCCTGTATTCAGAAACCAGATATAAAATATTGTTATCCTTTTTTAACACATTTGAACTTTTCGAGTTATTATTTTATTTTCTTTTACATATACTTGTGCGGTGTTGCCCTTGATCGAACTCGGCCTGCATTACGGCCCGGCGACTGATTGATTTCGTCTGCCTAAGATCAATTCACAACGTGGGTAGGTTAGACTGGAAATCAAAACAGTTACTTCGGTAACCAGACGTTTGAGGCGAGCTGGGAACGACAAGGCTGATACCGAATCTAACCAGATTCCTATCCGAATCACCAAAAAGTTAGAACGTCAAATTTGGTGCCGCGACCAATACCAATCCAGTTGGTCGTCACAGGACAGGATAGCACGACGGACTCGGCTAGGCAGACGTTACATTTGGCGTAGCGACACCGGGGGGACGTCACATTTGGTGCCGTGACAGCAGGATAAGACCCTAGGATCAGCCGCTGCCACAGGAGTTGCAGAAAAAGTTCGACCAGGACAACACACGGCGTCTCAAGGACTCAAATTGAAACAGACTTGAGTGGGAACCAAAGGACTTTGGTTGGCTATAACCATACGGTTCCTGACACTCTAGTACCACAACCCGGAACCTGAGAAAAACGAGCTGAAAATCGTCTGTCAGGTAGGACACTTTAGTTTCGGTTGATCTCCCAATTTCGATTGTTGCTGCTCAGATTGTTTTTCTTTTGCTGTGTTAAATATGTCTGACTACGATTCAGATAGGATAGACATAGAGGAAGAGGGGGCTGGACAGGGATTGCCAGCAGACCTGAGAAAATTATTGGGTGGACCGAGGGTCCCGGCGTTTGACGGTAGTAAAAAGGATTTTAAGAATTGGCTGGCAGTCCTGGATAAGAGCCACGTAATATATAGACTCTCAGACCAAGAGGCCCTATATTTGGCGTATGATGCCACAAGTGTCTGAGTTCGTAAAATGGGAAAGGTTGGAAGAATTATTAACTCGGGAGTTCGCTGACGAGGGGCGGCGATAGAGGCCATGAGAGCCCTCCTGAAGATGACGCAACTGAGGGACGAAACCCTTGGAGAATTGGGGACCCGAACGGAGAAGCTGTCGTCATTAGCTTTCCCAGAGGTAGTGAGAAATAATGCGGTCATGCAGGCCCAGTTGGCTGATCTGTATGTGGACCGCTAAGATTATCGGCAGCAGTGGCGCTGGCCAAAGAGAGTCAAGGAGTTTGGGAGAAGGTAAAAAGAGGTGGGAAGAAGCAAGAGCTAAGTCGAGAGGTCGGAAGAAAGGAGGAAGACGCCCCGCGTGGAATCGGAAGGTCAAGCTAGAGGTGGATGAGTCTGAGGTGTGGGAAGAAGATCCGACAAGAAAGGCTTGGTCAACAAGGCATGGGTTCTATAAGCCCACGCCGGGTCGATACGGGCTGGTCTGCTGGACATGTGGATATGAGGACCACAGAGCAGCGGAATGTCCGACGAAGTGGGGTTTGCTCCCATACTTTGAGCGGGATAAGTGTACTAGGTGTGGGAAGAAGGGACACCTAGCCAAGTGGTGCGGGTTGAGAAAAAGGTGCCCCACCGATATTGATAAAAAAGGCCGAGCCCAAGAGACAAAGCCAGGGAAAAGCCAGCTGGCCACCCCGGAATTAAGAGGGAGGGTGGCCCAGTTAAAAAGCAGGAAAGTAAAACGTTGGACATGTGGTCGGGAGAGCCACAGGTAGAGGGCAGCCCCCCCCCGGAATAAGGGAAAGGGTGGCCCAGTTGAAGAGAGGAAGAGTAAAATGTTGGATATGTGGTAAACTGCCCAACAAGAAGGTGCTGGTTTTGTAGGAGACCAGGGCACCTGAAGAGGAATTGTACTCTTAGGGGCGGCCGCGGGAGACTGGGAGAGGTCCAGCCGGGACCGCCCAGGTGCAGAAAACGCAGAACTCCCCTATATGAGAAGAATGAAAGGAGTTTGTTGCTACCGGCGCCTATGTCTGGGATGACCCAAGGGTGGGGACCCAGGAAAAGGAAAGCCCAAGTATTCTCTTCGCTGACGCAAAAGACGGTAATGGTTAAGAGAGGGGAAGAGATAGGAAAAGCACTACCCCTACGAACTCTGAATCGGGTGAGATTCGAGGAGAAACAGGGAAAACTCATAGAACAAACAGAAGGAATAGTAGACGAAGATATATTGGCACCTGATCAATTTAGGGCCAGAGTGGGAAGTCTGCTGAGAGATAATCGAAATGTGGTGACCCAATCAAATAAGGAATTAGGCCAGACCCACACAGTAAAAATGAAAATCGACACCGGCGATCACCCCCCCCCCTGTGAAATTGAAGCCCGACTGAACACCTATTCATAAGAGACCACTTGTGGAAGAGGCAGTAGAAGAGATGTTGGAAGCTGGGATGATCGAAAGATCGATCCCCCCTTGGAACTTTCCAATCGTGATAGTAGGTAAGAAAGATGGCGGACACCGTTTTTGTGTAGATTTTAGGAAACTGAATTCTATATTGAAGCCGTTGGCGGTGCCATTACCACTAATCGATGACATATTGGCATTATAAGGGAAAGCGAAGTACTTCTCTACGTTGGACTTGAGGTCCGGGTATTGGTAGCCCTTGATGAGGCTGACAAGGAAAAGGCTGCATTTGCGTGTCACTTGGGACTATTTCAGTTCAGGGTGACGCCATTCGGTTTAGCCAATGCCCCGGGAATCTTCCAACAGCTGATGTCAATAGTATTAGGAGGAATTCGAGAGCTTTGCCATGGCATATTTAGATGATATTTTGATATTTTCAGAAACAGTAGAACAACATTTTTTCCATCTAAAACAAGTGCTTGGAAGGCTAAGAAAGCACGGCTTAAAATTGAAATTGTCGAAGTGTCAGTTTCTGAAGGAGGAGACTAGATATTTGGGCTTTGTTATAAACGGAGACGGTATTAAACCCGGCATGGATAAGGTGAAAGTCATAAGGGAAATGCCGGAACCTAAGACAGTGAGACAAGTAAGAGGCTTTATAGGAGCTATAGGGTACTACCGACGATTCGCCTGGCATTCTCGAGAATTGCCATACCCTTAGTAACCCTGACGAAGAAATACGCTAGGTTCAAGTGGACAGAAGACTGTCAACGGGCATTTGATACCTTAAAAGAACAGTTGAAAGCCGTCCCACTGCTGACGTACCCAGACCTCAGCAAGCCCATGGTACTATACACTGATGCCAGTGAGCAGTGTGTAGGAGCAGTTCTTACCCAGCCGTGTCCCGATAAAGAAGGACCAGTGCCAGGCATACCAGAGGAGGTACCGATATACTTTCTCTCTCATAAGCTCTCAGAGACACAACAAAGATGGCCAGTAATAGAAAGAGAAACATATGCTATCATGTATGCTCTCCAAAAACTGGACTACTACTTGAATGGCGCGGTCTTTACTATAAAGATAGACCACAAGCCTCTGCAGTACCTACTGCAGGCAGAATGGACAAATAATAAGAAGATTCAACAGTGGGCGCTAAAGTTAAGTGGCTACCACTGTAAGATAGAGTATTTGGCAGGGAAGGAAAACACGTGTGCAGATTTACTCTCAAGAATACCGAAACAACTTGAAGAAAGATCTGTAAAAGTAGAGCAGGGTGTAGATGATAAAGTCTATAGAATCGGAGTAATTAACTCTAATAAGCTAAAAGATTGCCCTATGTTAGAATCGGACGAGGAAAGGGACGCACAGATAATAACCGATCCTTACTGGACAGAAGGAATTGAGAAGGAGCAGGCAGACAGTGAAATAGCTGCCCTTAGAGAAAAAGTGGAGGCAGGAGAGACGACCAAGTATGCAGTAATAGAGGAAAGGCTGTATTATCTCTCAGGTAGGGATGAAGAAGTCAAGCCCAAATTGTATGTGCCCAAAAGTTTAAGACCAGAGATATTGGAACAGTGCCACGAGAGGTTGGGTCACATGGGAATTGATAGAACATATGATCTAATAGGGAGAAAGTACTATTGGCCCAAACTGTACGGAGAGGTCACTATGTTCGGAGCTGTGTAGTGTGCCAGTCGCAGAGCAGAAGGCAGGAAATGGCACCATTGGAGGAGATGGACGTGCCGAACTTCCCCTTCGAGAAAGTGTGTATGGATGTATCAGGACCATATGGGGAAACTGCACAAGGAAACAACTATATAGTGAGTTTTGTCGATTGGCTAACAAATTGGCCTGAGGTATATGCAGTACCAGACAAGAAGGCGAAAACTGTAGCCGATTTGATAATAAGTGAAATCTTCCCTAGGTATGGCGTCCCTGTGCAACTTGTCACTGATAATGGCACAGAGAATATAAACAGCATAATGAAAGAAGTGCTGACAGGTTTCAATATAAAGCACGTAAAAACATCTCCATATCACCCCCAAGGAAACGCTAAAGTGGAAAGGTTTCATAGAACCTTGGGAGATGTGCTGGCCAAGCTGGCCAGAGAGAATACAGGAAATTGGGATTTGTATTTGACGTAGGCTCTGGCGGCTGTGAGGTTTACGATAAACGAAACCTCCAGATTTTCTCCTTACTTTATGTTGTTTGGCAGAGACGTGGTCCTGCCTGTGGATAACCTCTTGAAGTCCCGAAGAAAGCATATGGGAGAAGATCATCATCAGTTGTTGCTGGAACAGCAACATAAAATATTTGTACAAGCCAGAAGAAGAATAAAGAGGGCACAGAAGAGAAGAAATGAGAGAGTCAATGCTGAAAGAAAGGTAGTAGAATTCAAGGTTGGAGACCCTGTCTACTATAAAATCCAACAGAGAGAAGGAAAGCTGGACCAAAAATGGGAACTGTACTACCGGATAGTAGAGCATACGGGTCCAGTATCATATGTAATATGGGATCAAGTGGCAGGACGAGCAAGGAGGGTCCATGTCAACAATCTGAAGAAGGCTGAAATAGCTAACCTGGAAATGAGCGAGCCGAGGCCTAAGAAGACAATGACAAGGAAGGTAACTCTGGTTGAGCCGGAAGAAATGGAGACGGAAGGAGATTCCGAGGAAAATGAAGAGATAGATCGACTTGGCCAGATGGACGAAGCGATCCGAGTGACGGAGTTGGAACCCTCGGTGGGGATTAGCGGCGTTCAGTCGTCGCCTGAATCGGTGCAGAGAAGACCCTGTGATGTCACCATCGCACCCTGATGGCCAAAGAAAAGGAAGAGAAAAACGAAAGGATCCAATCAAGCAGTCAAGGGCTCTAAAAAGAGGCACCCTAAACAAGACGAAGAGTTCAACGAGTGGGAGGAAGAGGATCAAATACCCCTTTCCCAACAGGAGAGATTTAGACATCGAGTCAAGAAGTATTGAAGAAATCCAGGACGAGGACTCTAAACAGAAGGAAGAATCAGGAGAGGAAGAAGAGGACAAAACACCTCCTGAACTGGAATTAAACACAGAGGGAAGGTTAGAGGTCGAGCCAGAACTACCTCTGAAGATGAGATTGAGAAGGGTGGAGAACACCAAGTCTCAGTAGAACAAAGAAGGCTGTGCAGAATAGAAGCACTCAGCATCGACAGATAACGACACTGGCTCATCCAAAAACCTACTGGCTGACTGTGGTGGATGTGGATGTGGATGGAGGGGATGGAGTCGCGAGCTGCACCTCACAAAGGACGGAAGAAGATTATTGGCATTGCTGACTGGCCATCAGTGGTGTCATGAAGTACGACCTTTGAAGTGGGAGCGCCATGCACCTGTCCGGACCATTCTGTCCGCTAGGAGTTAGTTAGAGGAGGGAAGAGCTGAAGGATTACAAACTTAGAAAGAAATTATGAAATAATAGAGCGAAGAATTGAACAAGACCAAATGGTTATGAAGAATAAAAACAAGAGAATCTTGTTGTAGGAATGATCAAAATGAAAGTGTTGATGATGATGATGTTAGCTACACGAATGGTAGCAAGGTATAAGATGGAAACAGAATACATAGCTTTAAATTCGGGTAGAACAAAATTCATGTTGCTAACAGCTGAAGAAGCTGGAAAGTGTAGAAATGATGCCCTAGGGACTTGTACTTCGTTAAGCTCTATCTATATAGCTGGTAACCACAAAATGTGCATACTAGAATTGTTTGAAGGGAAGAAAGAGGGAATTAAGAGAACTTGTCAAGTAGAGGTATTAGAAAACACGGCATTACCACAAGCTATAAGTATTTCAGACGGGGTGTGGGCAGTGGCCACACAGAAATCCATTAGCTTGTCTAGGGTATGTGCGGGAGAGTCCACAAGGACATTAAGAGTAAGGCCACCATTATCCCTGTTAAAGTTACCCCTGGGATGTTCGGCATTTGGGATATCTATTTCCTTACCCCCTATTACCAGGAAGAAGAAAGATATGAAGAGAAAGATTCAATCATAGAAATGATTGGCAGAAGCTTAGTCAATTGTACAGAGTTGTCGGAGCCAATAGTGAGGGGATTCTCCAATGTTACCTTGAATAAAATGCCAGTACTAATGAAGCCGATAAAAAAGATCGATATGGATCAATTGAGGGACAAGTTAAGTGCGTTGCGAAATGAAGTTATGGCTTGGGAAGATGATGAGCAGATCACAATAAGTTGGTCGGCAATGATGGGTACATTCATAATTATAGCCATAGGGGGTATGGCAATATGGAAGATTAGAAGTAAGAGGAAATTAACTAGCGATAATCAACTGATCATGCAGCAACTCGAGAGGGAGGTGCCGAGCAGTGTTCCTTACTCATACAGAATCGGCGAAGAAATTGCAGAAAGACCGGCGGGGAGGCTGGCGTGAAACCGACACGTGCGGCGGAAAAACCTCCTACAGCGGAGAGAAAAAAACATTGACCAAGAAAAACAAGCCATAGTAACCACACACATGCACCCACAGGCACTAGCACACTTTAAATTGCATGAGAAACAGAAGATGAAAAGAATATTACATTTGCATGTAGAACAGAAGAATAAGAAAAGAACATTACATTTGCATGTAGAACAAAAGAAGATGAAGAGAACATTACATTTGCATGTAAAACAGAAGATAAAAAGAACATTATATTTGCATGTAGAACAGAAGATGAAAAGAACATTACATTTGCATGTAGAACGAAGACGATGAAAAGAACATTACATTGGCATGTAGAACGAAGTAGATGAAAAGAACATTACATTTGCATGTAGAACAGAAGAAGATGAAAAGAACATTACATTTGCATGTAGAAGAGAAGAAGATGAAAAGTACATTACCTTGCGTGTAACCCCCCCCCAAAAAAAAGAAAAAAAGAATAGAATTGCATGGGACAGATGCATGATGCATGATGCATGATGCATGCTAAATAGTGTATTTGGGTTTAGGTGTCATTTACGAGTAAATGAAAATTAGGTTAGGGGAGGATTGTGACACTATTTACGTCGCTAGAAAGAAAGAAGAAAAAAAAAGAAAGGCGAGAATTTAATTTAGGTGATAAGAAGCCATCACGAAAAGGACACTAAGCGGTGTTATTTTTCTGACAAGGAAAAGTGGTAAGAATTTTATTTCCATTGTCGAGAAAGTAAAACACAGAATTTAATCTGATTTATGTTACGGGGCGGAGAGTAAGATATGTTCAATCTGCCCATGGCAATGGTAAAGGGAATTTTCAAGTTGGACAAGTTACCTCCCGCCGAATTCTAAAGAGATAAAAATAAAAATTAATTAAGCACGCACTGTCCGAGAAAAACAAAAGTGTCCGCTGACCACCATGAAGGAAAGGTTAAGCCTTTGTCTATATGCAGAATATCATTGAGAGGAGCAGATGTTTATCGTCACGGCTGGCTATGATAGCGAAACTATTTTATCGGATCAGTAATTGGCACCAAGAATGCAAATACGTCCAAATGGCCACCCACTTGATGGTGGTGAAAATCTGATTGACGAATTCCAGGTGATTCGGTTAAGATAAGAGTCTAGGGTCTGAGGTCTCCTCGAAGAAAAGAAAGAAAATAAAAAAAAGGGAAGATAATTTTTTTTTTCTTTGAGCAAGATTTTTTAAACCGAGGCTAGTCTGGGCACACCCACGCTGCTGAGCGCCCATTGGCTGAATGGTGGCATGAGCGTTAGGCGGAGGTAATCATGTGAAGAAGGAGGGGAGACCTTTTACGCCCCCTGAAGGGATAGGTGTGAGATGCCACTGTGAGAGAGAGTGGAAACCCGTTGACACCCTCTGAGGGCATGGTGAAATACCAATATGAAAACAGAAGAAGGTGGGAAGACGAAAGACTTCCAAAAATGGAAAATAATAAAATTTTCCTGACCGAAAACAAAGAAGTGGATTGTGGGTTTAGAAATATCAAGGAACCTCAAACCCCGACAAGCCCACCCCGGTTTTGGTCGGCGTCCATATAAGCAGAGTCGCAGCGAGTTAAGTTCAGTTCAGTTCGAGTTGACCGAAAGAATCACGACCTCAACTTCTAGCCAAGAACAATTTTATTATTTTTGAAGAACGACTTAGACTTACACCACCAAAACAAGTTTTACGAATATCACCTGAAGATACACCAAGAACCAGTTTCTTAAAAAACAAACAACTTAAGATGTTAAGACTCGCCTAACAAACACAAAGTGTCACGAATCCATGTAGCGGGTTGGGAAGAAGACGCAGTCCTGTATTCAGAAACCAGATATAAAATATTGTTATCCTTTTTTAACACATTTGAACTTTTCGAGTTATCATTTTATTTTCTTTTACATATACTTGTGCGGTGTTGCCCTTGATCGAACTCGGCCTGCATTACGGCCCGGCGACTGATTGATTTCGTCTGCCTAAGATCAATTCACAACGTGGGTAGGTTAGACTGGAAATCAAAACAGTTACTTCGGTAACCAGACGTTGGAAGCGAGCTGGGAACGACAAGGCTGATACCAAATCTAACCAGATTCCCATCCGAATCACCAAAAGGTTAGAACGTCACATTTGGTGCCGCGACCAATACCAATCCAGTTGGTCGTCACAGAACAGGATAGCACGACGGACGCGGCTAGGCAGACGTCACATTTGCCGCAGCGACACCGGGGGGGACCTCACAAAACCTAACAATCCCAATGTATCGTCAATATTTTTTAAATAGATATAAATGTTATAAGTTGATATATATATAATTATATCCTGAACTTTGCGCCAACAATGTTGCTTAATAATTTTGTTGTGAAATATGACATCTTGTCATGGTCGCAGTAATAATCTTTATATTAGGACGTTCATTAATCAATTATAGCAAGGATTTCTATTTATGACATTAATAAAAATCTAAATTAATAACTCTTTTCAAAATTTAGACAATCTCACCAATAGAATGGGTATCGTCATTTCTTGATCAACATATGGCTACTCCGAACTTATTTCTGTGGGTTCGAATTTCATTCATACTAGAATTAACAGATGAATAATGTTGATGTTGATAATGATGATATGCATAGCAGATTACTGGGGAAATATTGTTATTTACCTCTCTCTCTCTCTGTTTCTTTCTTTCTTTCTCTTTATATATATATATATATATATATATATCTTCACTTATATTGTTTTCAATCAATTTATGTAGCTATTGAAGACTGGAGCGTATCTTGCTAAATGGTGTGTAATATTTGTTTTTCTGCCAATGAGTACGTCTCCCTCTGAAATTGAAATGTTTTTATCTTAAATCGAAATGCCAATGATTGAAAAAGCAATAACAGCTGATGCATTGATTCTCTGCGTTCAAAAGTTGATTTTATGATCCTCATGATTCCTCATTTCTATTTCCTTTCAAACACTTTTCATCAACCAGTTCTGTAATGGAACGTCAAAAAATTGTGTAGCTTTCAAATTGCTTATAATTTCATATAATATAACGTTTCTAATATAGTTATTTGAGCTAAGATCGAAAAGTTTTACAAAGAAACTGTATAGAAGATGGAGCAATTTTTAAAAAAAAATTGAGATACAAAGGAATCACCCTTTCCAACATGCTACTTTGGTTGAATACAATTTAAAATAATTAGTATACATACAATTTAGGCCGTCCTTTCCACAATAATTTTTAACCCGGTAGATTAACCGTAACTAATAGTAGCTCTTTGATTAGTTAATGTGAATATTAATGTCTGAGATCAGTTTTGCAGGGTGAGACTCAGTCGTGACCTCCTGTACCGGAATATTTGCTGTGAACGGGTTACACTGTTTAATGCTCGCAACAATGAGGATACAGCCAAGGAAATTTAGCCTTTTCTCATCATCTTTTGATGGTGTTCGAGAGGTGTTACTTGACTGGTGAGCATGTCTTTGGATGCGATTTGTCTTGTCCTCGCACATCCAGAATGCAGGCCTTGCGTGCTAGGGTGTTACTATAAATGATGTGATGTTTGGCCCCATGTGGATTTATGCATCTAATGGACATAAGGCGCTATCAGTTATTTTTCAGTGGATCAACTCGTATCTGATGAAATTAAGACGGAATGTCGTCCTTGAACCAGATTTAAATCGTATTGGTGCTAATAACCTGGACGTAATGATGTTTCGGGACTTTATCGGTAAGTTTGATCTTGTCGATGTTTCGTAATGAGCACCCCGGCATATATTATGGACTTGGGCTAATAAATCCAGAACGTCTTTGGTGTTGCAATCTAGCTACATCGACTGAGACTTAAGCGACGAATATAGTCCCTGAATTTAGGCAAGAGGGATTTCGAAGTGCATCTAATCGGCATATAGCTAGTGCCACATTGGACGCACCGTGTCTATAAACGCGGGCATATGTGAGGCTTTTTGAAATTACTTTCAGGATCTGTTCACCAGGGAGCCCGTCTAAGCTCGAAACATTTGGCTGACTTTCCTCATCTTGAGGCGACTGAAGCGGCTGGGCAGTCCGTGATTTTAGAAGCCTTGAAGCTTGTTGGTTAGGACAAATTTCCGGGCTTGGATGGTCTTCCTTACGAACTGTATTTGGGGCAGTCAACCGTTTTTGTCCCCTTGCTGAAATTGAATTTCACCAAGTGGATAAAGAATAGATCTATACCTCATCGCTTCACTCGGAGTGTAATAAAGTTGCTACCTAAGAATACAAACTGTGGGAATGGGATTAGTATTTTCTGACTCTGAACGATGTTAAACACAACGATTTTTGTCAAGATCTAAGCCAGCCATTTGCAGGCTATCCTGCCTAGTCTAATTGGTTAGTGAACAGACTTGCTTTGTGAAGGGTCCAGATATTCAGGACAACCTTTATTTGGTAGGATTAATCATAGAAAACTTCGACATTCAAGCTGTGCTGATCGATTTCGATCAGTCCAAGGTATTTTAGGGTTAACCATGAATTCCTTGAGGCTGTTATCGTGACAGCCGGTTTATGGCCCTGTTTTCTAACCTGGATACGACACTTGTATACAGCCCAAACCATGTGCACTGGTGGAGTTGAATGGAGTAAAGTCGGAAACTTGCGTATGTCTCGCTCCATTCAATGTTTTTTGGTTTCTCCTTTGCTCTACGTTCTTGCGTTGGAGCCGTTCCTTCGCAAGTTAAAGGCTAATCCGGTCCTGCACGGAATTATACTACCTCAGCCAGGAACTCTATGCTGACGATGTGAGTGTGCTTGTACCAAAATTGACTGTTAGCATTGAAATAAGAGGGCGGGAAAAGGTAACAGGGGACAAGATCAACCGTGTTAAGTGTGTTGGTTTGCGTTTGGGCGCATAGAATGGAGTTTGCCTTCCTCAGCAATGGACGGATAGACCGTGCAAAATACTCGGCGTTTGGTTTGTTCTCGATCTCCAGTTGAAAATAAATTGATTGAAGGTTCGGGAGAAGTTGCGGCCGAAGTCCAACTGTGGTCTCGGAGGTATCTATCATTAAAGGAAAGACTAAAAGTTTGAAAGAGGGTGTTCTGGTTTGTGCAAAAAGGTATCAGAAAATTGAAATTAACGAGGAGAATAAATTGCGCCCTTTCTCCTAAGTATTTTAAAAATTAGATTTGTTACAAAGACACTTATGCTCCCTGGGATGTGAGCAGAGTTAGAATACCGAGTAGGAAGGGGGAAGAAGCTGAGTTTTGTCTGCCTGTGCAGAGTAGCAGTGACAGATGTGAAGTGAAGCAGGTCGGAGTTAAGGGGAAAAGCAATCCCTGTGACTACTCCCAAGGAAGGTGGATATTTCTCCTAAAGCTGATTAAGGAAGCGGAGTTAGAGAACAAAGAAAGTCCTTATTAGAATTAATAAGAAAATTAAAGAATCATTGAATTCCAAGAACCCTTCGATTCCACGCCAGTTTTGGTCCGAAGTGTATATAAGCAGATAGCTTTGTGAGACTTGGGCTGAGAAGTCGCAGTGATTCCGGAATCTACGTCAGATGCCATCAGATTTGCTGATTCCAAGACTTTGAGCCCAATCTTCCAGAAGTTTAGGCAAAGTCCAGTGTCACAAAAGAGATTGATGCAGGAAGAGATATTTTTTGTTGCACCAAGATATATATAAACTAACTGAAGGTTAATCCCACGAATCTCAGATTTTATTTTTTCGTCGTGAAGATATTTTTTCTTAGTATAGCACTCGCCATGGTTTGACCAGCACTGCTAGATTACGATGGCATTCGATCTTGTACTGCTCTGAGATCAAGAACACAATGTGGGCAGAGACGGTGTGGATCGGAGAAGCCAGCGACCAACAACCAGCTTGAACCAGCATCAACACTGACTAGCGCAGAGTTAGCCCCTGGTTAAAGCGTTGTCCTAAAATCCTGAGGACCGGGCCATTAAACATGGTTACACCACCGGGTGTAGGCGACAGCGAAAAGTATTACATTATTTTGTGCCAATGACCCAGGATGTTACCCTGTTGCAAGGGGATATAACAGCCATAACTGGACTGAAACCTCCCAGTTCTCACTTGCTTCTTTTAATATAGTTCAAAAGCGTCTAGACGGCTTTGTGGATGATGAATTATTTTGAATCCTACAATCCCTCAACCATAGATCAAACGTCCCCAGGCTCTCGCTAGAGTGTCGCTATTTCCATTATTTCTGTCAACCTTGACCTTTGTAACAAGGACCTGTCATGCAACTTACACAAGGGTGAATCATCCTAAATCCCGTTTATTCCATTAGTATGAAGTAAGTTCTACTCCGACAGCTTTTTCCGAAGATCTGATACTTTGTGGATCAGAATTCCGACAGAATGTTTTTCCGATCACTACAGTATTTAGCTGAATGGCTAACCATTATCTTTCCAATATAACGTCATGAACTGCACTTCTTACTTTTTCTTACACTCATACAACACCGCACAGTAATCCTCTACCTTGAGTGACTCTTGCATTGTTTAAATATTAGTATAAAACAAAGCAACACGCGGTTTTATTGGGAGGCCTTCATAACAGCGAATTCTGTTTGCCTGAAAATTAATAATGAGTGACTTATGAACGAAAGGTTTATTCCCCCATTCTTATTTCTCCCGTTATGGGCATTTTCATTTCCATGAACGGAATAGCTGAAAGAAAAAGGTATGACAAACATTCTCAGATAGACATTTATTACACTACTATATTATCGCACACAAAATTACATATACATTTTTACTAGTGCCTCACACAGAGAAGCTATATCACCTATCTACAACAATAAGCAGTGTGAAACGGAGAGTGTTACTTGCAATATTTCCCGAAGGGAAAATTGAAGTTACAACGGTTTCTCTATGAACCTGGTGAGGCCATGCGGCTTTTTCTGTAACACCTACCGGTGTGGGGTAGGGACGTCCTACTTCGATTTACATTGAAATTTTCCTTCGTCACTCTATCCCATTGACGTCACTCAGCAGCCGTCACGTGATATCACGATTTTATCTCAACGCAAGGGACATAATCTCCTTTGTATCCCTACATTAACTTCCCCGAAATCGTTAAATTGAATCTTCACTTTGTCGAATGGTTCATTTAATCGAAAAATCGAGTTAGAAAATTAAAGAGAGATAACTTTTATATCTGAATAGTGTTTTTTTTTTTTTTTTTTTTTTTTTAATTAAGCATAATTTTGATAACGAATACCTTTTTCACAAATTCCCACTGAAGTTTTAATTTACGTAATAATATTGTTTAATATTTCGGTTTTATTCTAGCAATATTTAAAAACAAGAGTGAAAAAAATGACAAAAATTAAACTCATTTAGATATTTGTCGTATCCAAAATACAAATTAAATATTTAAAAACCTTTTCCGTATTAATTCATATCAGTCATTTTATTTATTTTAATATTTATATTTTAATAATTTTTATTTATGTTTTCTTTGCCCGAAAAAGACAATTTCCTGGCTTCAACTGATTTCAGCATTCTCTTTCATTACAATGAATAAGCAACAATCAAATTATGAGTTTAATTTTTAAACGATACATTATTTAAGAAAAGCACAATTCAGATATAAGAGTTATCTTACTTTAATTTTCTACATTAGGATTTTTCGGGGAAGTGAACCATTCAATGAAATAAAAATTCAATTTAACAGTTTCGGTGAAGCCAGTTTTCGGCCAAATAGCATTCAGCATTATGAACCGGAGCTGGTTTTAGCAGCAGTAGCAGCAGCAGCAGCAGCAGTATTCTCGGTACCAACAAAATGGATGCATTTTCCGAAATGAAAGCAAAATATCGCTATCACAAGTTTTAAAATATTTGCCTAAAATCAGGGACTTATTCGATTAAAACAAAATTTTCATGATTTATTAATGAATAACATTTTGGTTATTCTATGAAAAAGACTTTGGGAAAATATTTGGGGGTATGTTTCGCCATCACTCTATCTCTGGAGTACTTTTTAATTTGGCGGTGTTCATTCAATTTTTTTAGTTATAAAAAAATATTATATCAGTAAAAAATTATGCAATATCAAATGTGAACTTATGGAAAATTCGTTCCGAATCTTGCCAAAAATAATTCAGTAAAACTCAACAAATATTTTTTGAGAACTGAGGCATGTTATTTTCTTTGATACTGGACATAAAATGCGTTTAATATTTATTGAAAATAAATACTTGTAATTTGTCAGATCATTTTTGAAAATCACCCTGTTGTTGTTCGCCACAAGATTTTTTTCATTAAATAAAGATATGTTCAAAAATTAAGAAAATGTAAAGTTTAATGTTACTTTCGAGTGTGAACCATTTTTTTAAAAATAAGTTTTATTTTATTTTTTATTTTTAGCAGCTGTTAGTTATTTCTGGTATGGATGTACAAAAAGAACATATTTTTGATATCTCGCTTTGACTGACTAATATTCAATATCAGGAGCGTATTATGCTATTAATCTAATTTAATATATCCCAGTCAGTCAGTTTTTGTGTCTTGAAGCGTTCTTTTCTGATTCATGGAGACTGGTGCTTTTTGCTGTTGGTTTTTTTTTTTTTTTTTTTTTTTTTTTTTTTGCATGTCACTGTTTTCCAGCATTTATTTACAAATAACTGAATTAAGAATAATATATACTAGGAACCTCCACTTTTTCGCGGAAAACAGCATAGCGTGATGAAAAAGGTTGCAAACTAAATAAAAATAAAGTTTTATCGTCAAAATATTTGTTATTAGAAATTTTGGTTAAAATCTTGTTTTGTTTACGTCATCAGGGCGGCATAATTACATTGACTTTTTGCGCTTTTTTCGTTGAAAACACATCGATTTGGAAATTCTTGTAAAAATCAAATAATTGTCCGATTTTAATGAAATTTTCCCTACTTATTCACAAATGAATGAAATTATGTTTGAATTTATTTTTTATAAAGTTTTGGTAAAAAATATTTTTTTACATATGTTACCCATCCCCATTTACTTAATTTCACGAAATTTCGCAAAGGAAACTTTTTATTTCCCTTTTTTTTTCGTTAAAACTAAAACTCTTTGGAGAATCTAAATCGCCTAAATTTTGTTTTCAAGCTCGCATTATTCTAACTAAAAATCCGCTCTGAAATGAAAAATAATCAATGCAATAAACTATAACATTATTTAATTAGAAAAGCTTTTAATTACTTTTGTAAATAAGTTATATCAAGGATATTATTGTCTGAAGAAATAAAATTTTCCCGAAGAATATTGAATTTTTACAAATTTTAATTATAATAACTTATAATAGCTTAAAATCGTGTAAAATTCTGTATTGGGCTATATTTCCTAGAAACAAAATTTACGAATCCAAAATTGAGAATAATAATAAACGTAGTGGCAGTATTCTATTTTTAAGATAAGTTTTCTTTCTTATTTTTTTTACTTAATTTGTTTCTTTTTTCATCTATGAAAGGCTAAACGTGACATTATTATGAAAAGGTCACATGAGCTAAAAGTTTTGTCTCTTTACAGAGAAATTAATTTAAGAAAATATTATAGTATTTTAATTTTTTTTATTTTTGTATAAAGCATTTTCGAAAGATAAATAAAATTTAATAAATCATTAAATAAATTCGGAAAATATGTTCATTTGTAAAAATTACTAGGTAGTTAAAACCAAACAAAAAGCGTTCACTTAGATTTCCTAAATTTTATGTCAATTCTAGTCAGCCATACTAACTGTCATCGCTTTGTCACTCAATGATCCATCAAACATCGCTTCAGATAAACACGGTCGATCAATAACAAATGGTTGTATATTAATATTTTATGCTATAAGTAATATTTGTTTCAAATCAGATAATTTAACTTTAAATTTTCTAATTTTACTCAAATAACGTGTGAGAAATATAAATATTTAGAAGAGTTTTAAAATCGATAAATTTGTTTGTTTACAAATTTCTTAAAATTAAGAAAATGGCCGCTTTTAAGAAAATTTTAAGAAATCGAAATTATGTTTGACATTCCAATCTATATAATTTGTATCTAAAATACATCAGAATATTTTAATTACTGGAATAAATAAATTTAATCCGTTAGCTTTCAATTAAAGCTAAAATGAAATCTTCAAGAATGCTTTTTTATTTTTAAAAATTCATTTTAAACCTTAGGCATCGAAAATCTGTGCCGAAAAAGTGGAGGTAAATAATCAATACTTAATTTAGTAATTATACGTATGTCCTTATTCTAAAAACAAATTTTTCTCTTATTTTTTGTGCATAATTTCTTCCCCTCATCACCAAGAAAATTTTCAGAATTACAACGAAACTGTTTCATTCGCATAAAAGAATATTTTACTGTAATTTTTCTAAAATTTATTATTAAAATAATTTTTTTCTTTTTATATTAATTAATCTAATGCAAATTACCCTTACGTTATATTATTGTTTAGGTAGCACATTAATTCCTTCAATTTTATTTATTATACCGAGTTTAATAAAAGAGTATAGAATATAAAATGTATATTCTTGAATTATACAAGGTTAACGAAAATTTATTTTAACATAAAAAACAAATTCTTGATTATTGCATTACTGGTTTCCGTATCCATTTATGTTTAATTTTTACTTTTCCGCGTGATTTTTCGGAAAGTGGTGGAATTAGTTTTTGTCCTTTGATCTCATAAACTACTTTTACGTAAATAAAACTCCATTTTCATTTTATTTTAGGTAAAAGGTAAAAATTAGAAAATTCATTTAATTAATCCTTAAATTCACTGATATACTTCGAAATACACCTTTAGCACAAATTTTGGATTTTAAAGACTAAAGAGAATTTTAAATTTGTTGTTTACATTTTTTTTAATACAATGGTAGGTCGATTATCGATGAGTGACGAAAAAACGTACCAATGACTTTAAAATGTCTAAAATGTTTATTTATATACAGAAATATTTTTTCTTGTAATTCGAATTAGCTTTAGGTTATTATATTTCAAATAGAACAAATATTCAAATTGAAAGAAGGTATTTGAATTATTAAAATGCGCTTTTCGTCTATATCCGTGGCGGTACCTACCTTATTCATATACCAAGTTAAAGACTACCAAAAAGTGTCATTTTGAAAGAAAGGTGCGTTTTGAATTAAAAAGTTGTTTATTTGGGAATGATAACAAAGTATTCACGTGTCCCTCTCAGGTGGTGAATAAAAGAAAAAACAATGACTTTTTTATGCCTTTCACGACAAAGAGAACTCTGCGAAGGCGAAGATAAAAATGCCTATTTTAAATCAAACATTGTTTTTTCTGTAATTTTCATTTTTTGCTCTAATTAAACTTAAAGAATATTCTCGACAATCTATTTTTTCTTTCCTATTATATTTCATTTTTTCTGGTGCATGTCATCATTAAGACGGTGTCCTCATTAAGAGTAAGACGGTATCACTATTAAGACAATGACAGTGTATTAAAAAATAAAATAAAATAAAAAATAGTTAAGATTTTAGAATTTTAGTACGTTTGTAGAAATTTGAAACAGGACACATGAAAGAAACCAGCATATTGTTTACGTGGTAAATATTTGTTTAATTCTGATCCCAAACAATGAGTAATTATCTAAGCCTCGGAAAAATTTTCATAGAACTTGAAGCAATGAATTTTCGAAGATAGAAAAAATATTTTATGATAAACAAGTTTGTTTAAATTAAAATTTTCCATCCTATGCTAACTGTAGTCAGTCCACTTTTGTATTTATAAAATCTGACATACTCAGAAGTACAGATATTGGTAAAAGTCATTTGAACCGATAAAATTTTGAAAAAAGTAGGATTTGTTTAAGATGATAAAATAAAAATGACATGATAGAGAGAAGAAAAAATATATGCGATTAAATGAACAGCACAAGACGTCATTCTCCGTTACGGTCGACCGATTCAAATAATAAATTGGATGTGAGACTGTCGTTCGTTGACTTGCTTATCGCCGGCTGATTGCGCTTTGTTTTGTTTGCAATAACCTAACAACGGTTACTAAGGAGATTCAACAAAATGGCCCGTCCGTCTTCTTTTTTTCAAGTGACGTTGTCAAATATGAATATTGTTTCATGCCAAATTAGTCTGGGTCAGAACACATCGATCGGTAGCCCAGAGGAGCGTATTTGCTCTATTTGGTTGTACATCTCGTGACTTCTCAGCATGTCTGGATTCAAACGAACCCAAAGATTCATCAACAGAACAAAGAAGGTAAACGTATTTGATTTTGTCTTCAGTAGCAATATTTTTTTTTAAATTAAAAAATTATTTGTTTGATTTTCTCTTATTTCGTAAATTCACCTGAAAGAATGTTAATCTTAGTTATGACATTTAATTCAGCCAAAACAGGAAAATTTTTTTTATTCAGTCAATATGAAGGATTTTAAATGTTTGAAAAAGCTTATTTGACATTAACTTTGATTTCCGGATATCAAAAATAAAGGCTACCATATGTATAATTGTGATAATTGCACTTATACATTTTTTTGTTGTTGAAGATTTACAAATTTTACTACACAAGGTACGAATTGTCTTTTAATCGCTTCCAAACTTAGCACACTTCTTAATATCATCGGAATTAGGATGTGATTTAGGAATGTTTACACATGCATAGATTCGTATATATATATATATATATATATATATATATATATATATATATATATATATATATATATATATATATATGTGTGTGTGTGTGTGTATGTGTGTGTGTATGTGTGTGCTGCAGAAACTCGCTATAGGTGACGAGTGCTTAACATTGGAGATACGGACTGGTGATCACATAGAAATGTGAAACTGACAGTCACCATACAGTACTGGTTCCTATGTATACACTGACTCTCTCTCTCCCTCTCCCTCTACACACACGTATATATCTCTCTCTCTTTCTCTATCTATCTATCTATCTATCTATCTATCTATCTATCTATCTATATATATATATATATATATATATATACACAATGCTGAAAAGTTATATTTTCTGCATGAATAATCTAGGATTTATCATAAAAATTAACATTATTGGCATATTAGAAAAATTGCTTTTTAAATCATTAAAAGCTAAAATATTCAAATGGAACTAACAAGGAAAAAAAAACAACAATATATTGGAATTCTGATCTCCCCTACTACAATGAGATTTTTCTCTTGGTATGGAGACATGTTTTTCTATTGATATAGAATAATGCCTCCTGTTACAATATCAACGGAATATATACTTACTAAATAGACGAGACAGGATGTGTGATCGATAAATAGTCACATCGTGTTGCAAAATATGTGTGTATGTGTGATTGTGCATATGTATATATATAAATACACTTACCCACATATACATACACAGATGAAGAAATATGCAGAAACATATATAAAAACATATATACATATATTGTTTAAAATTTACTTTATTTATAGTGGAAATGTTCGATATGTTTATAAAGAATATTCATAGATGAAGAATAGTTGTAGTTAGACTCTCCGTTTTCAGAGAAGCAATTTTCATAAACTATCATTTAATAACACAAATATGACAACTATTATACTTTGTCAAAACGTCTATGTCAACTCAAAAAACATAAACCAAAAACACGCCAAAATAAAGTGGAAAATATATAACTAGTTCCAGGTTAAACGATGTAACCTTTGCCTGGAGCCAAAAATAGCGATGATAACATTTTGGGAACAAGATAAGCAACTCGAAAGATCAGAACTCATTTCCAAATGCAGATATGAAAACAAAATTCCGTTTGCTTACCTAAAAGCACATAATGACGAAGAAGATTAAATAAAGCCGAATAACTTAATTCTAATAAACTTTATTTATAATACCACAAATAAAACAAAGAAAAATAGAGAATACACACACACACACACACACATATATATATATATATATATATATCCCAATCAAGCTGTACCAATTTCTGTCGAGCCTGCAAAGAGACGTGAGGTTTATCGTTACCCTGATGGAAGACAACACCCTGAGACGAGGTTGAATGATTATTCACTTAGCTTGCTCCACAACTGAGTGTTTATCTCGACCACGTGATTTTTCTACAGGAGACGATAACCGATTTACCAAATTCGAACAGTTTTCATTGATTGCTGCCTTTACATGTTTGAATTCAACGTCTGATTTCTTGAGATGGGTTTTTAATAGACTTTTCTCTTTCAGTTCCACCGATTGGGCTATTGTTTCATATATTCACCATAAAAATACATAGACGCGCGTGCGCAGGTATATATATATATATATATATATATATATATATATATATATATATATAGCTTAAAAATCAGGAGGTCAATTTAAATACGCGACCACGGTTTTGACCTGGCGGTCTCGTCGGGCCATACTTTCAAAATGAGCACTTTAAAAGCGTTAAAATTTTGAAAGTATGCCCCGACGAGACCGCCAGGTCGAAACTGTGGTCGCGTATTTTTCAACTCTGACCATTAACATATATATATATATATATATATATATATATATATATATATATATATATATATATAAGCATTTCACCTCAAGCAAGGCGAGAAGCCACTAGGACGCCAGGGGTTACAGAAAATGTAGAGCGAGATCAGATAGGAGTGATAGAAGAGAGTATGAGGAGAAGGGTAGTGGATAGATCAAGGCAATTGGAGATGTCGATTGACATTACACTTGAATAGCTGGAGATTATAGCTCTCAGGGAAACTGGAATAGGGAGGGGAGTTCCACAGGCGAGAGGTGCGAGACATGAAGCTATTAAAGTAGAAGAGACGGTTACATTTAGGAGTTTCGACAGTGAAGGGGTGAGAGCGGGATGCCAGCCTCGTAGGGCACTTGAACTCATGAAGTCTGGGAACCAGCGAGTGCAGCTCCTCGGAGCAATTACCATGAAAGTATTTGTAGAACAGACAGAGAGAGGCGACGGCGTGTCTGTGAGAAAGTGACTGTAGACGAGATGCCAGAGAAGGGCCAATTATATTGCATATCCGCCTTTGGAGCCTATCAAGAACTCCGAGGCAAACAGAAGGGACACGAGACCATATATGACAGTAATACTCCATGCAAGGGCGAATTGTTGATTTGTAGATCTGGAGGATCGATTCCGGGGAGAAAGATTTCCTGGCGCGGCACAGGGAGCCAACTTTCCTTGGACGAGGCAATTGACTCAATGTATTTGTTCCATCTCAGGTCAGCAGTCAACGTGAGACCGAGCAGCCGCAGAGAGTTGTTCTCGCTAATTTGAGCGTCAGACATTCTAATGGAGGGCAAGGAAGGATCTCTGTGGTGATTAATAGAGAGCAGTTTTGTTTTTGAACGTTAAAGTTTACCAGCCAATTCCTGCCCCAGTTCACAACCGATTGGAGGTCCTTTGCGAGACGCACGGCCAGGTTAGTTTTGTCAGTGACACTAGATTTGTTTTTGAGGCAGGAATAAATTCTGGTGTCATCCGCGTAGATGCCAACTTGGGAATTTATGGCATCAGGGAGGTCGTTTATGTAGATAAGGAATAGAGTGGGGCCTAGGATGGAGCCTTGAGGAACACCTGCGTTCGTGGGATATGAACTGGAGGAGAATCCATTGAGAACGACCTTGAATTTACGGTTTGACAGGAATGATCGTATTAGGTTATATAATCGACCCGTAATGCCATAACCCTGGATCTTGCGAAGAAGGCCGGCATGCCAAACCCTATCAAATGCTTTGGAGATGTCTAGTGCCACGGCTCGGGCTTCCCCGTTATTTTGAAGAGCTCGGTAGACTGTTTCAGTGATGGCCGTAAGCACATCGGCTGTAGATCGGGCAAAGCGGAAACCATGTTGCTTGTCTGCGAGCAGGTTATGGGATTTGAGGTGGTTAACCACCCCGGTATTGATTAGGGCTTTGAAGACTTTGCCGAAGAGGGGAAGGACGGTAGTTGGAAGGGTCGAAGGGGTCGCCGGAGTTCTTGAAGACAGGAACGATCGAAGAGGACTTCCAGCAGTCAGGAAAACAAGATTCTTTGAGGCAGTAGTTGTATAGTTTAGAAAGGGCGGGCGCCAATTCAGGCGCGCATTTCTTCAAGACAATGGCTGGTATCCCGTCTCTACCTCTAGCCTTGTTGGGGTCTAAATTGGAGATAACGCCCAGTACCAAAGATGGGGTTATGTTTAACCCTTATGTTTAACCCACTCAATATGGCCTCAGTTCTAAGAGGGAAGTCGGTTATGGGTAAACCGGAAGAGTCGAGCGTCGAGTTGAATGAAAATTTCCGAGCAAAGCATTCAGCCTTGTCGGTAGAGGAGGTCAGGACTTCGAACTGGTTGAATAAAGGAGGTATAGAGGGTTTGCAATTGTTCAATACGCTCTTGCAGAGACGCCAATAATCTTTGGAGACAAATTTGCGAGATGCAATACGTTCCTTCATCCGAGTCGCAAATATTGACTTAACATCGTTGAGGACACGCTTACATTCGTTACGGGCGGAGGCAAAGAGACGACTATTGCAGTCAGACATGTCGCTACGGAATAGGTGGAAGTAGTGGTTCCTATGGGCGATGGCGGCTGAGCAAGCAGCCGAGAACCAGGGGGAGGAGCGTGATTTGACCCAATATTTCCTTGATGGGATGAAAGCGTCGATTCCAGCTTTAACCCAGGAAGAGACTTCAGAAGCACATTCTTGGACGGGGAGCTTAAAGACTCCATCCCAGGGGACATCGCGGAGGAAATCACGGAACGCGTCCCAGTCAGCTCGTTGATAGTAGAACGAAGTTCTAGTGGTAGGAGGTTCTTTATAGGGGGTGGAGTTGAAGGAGATGTTAACTGATACTACTGCATGATCAGAGTTACCAAGAGGGCAGAGTTCCGTTGAGAACGACCAATTCACGGTTTGACAGGAATGATCGTATTAGGTCAAACAATCGACCCGTAATGCCATAATCCTGCAGCTTACGAAGAAGGCCGGCATGCCAAACCCTATCAAAGGCTTTGGAGATGTCTAGTGCCACGGCACGAGCTTCCCTGTTATTTTGAAGAGCTCGGTAGACAGTTTCAGTGATGGCCGTAAGCACATCAGCTGTAGATCGGGCAAAGCGGAAGCCATATTGCTTGTCTGAGAGCAGATCATGGGATGTGAGGTGGTTAACCACCTCAGTATTGGTTAGGGCTTCGAAGACTTTACCGAAGAGGGGTAGGAGACTGATAGGACAGTAGTTAGAAGGATCAGAAGGGTCGCCAGAGTTCTTGAAGATAGGAACAATCAAAGAGGACTTCCAGAAGTCCGGAAAACAAGATTCCTTGAGGCAGTAGTTGTATAGTTTAGAAAGGGCGGGTGCTAGTTCAAGCGCGCATTTCTTCAAGACAATGGCTGGTATCCCATCTCCACCACTAGACTTGTTGGGGTCTAAATTGGAGATAACGCCCAATACCAGAGATGGGGTTATATGTAGCCCACTCAATAGAGCCTCAGTTCTAAGAGGGAAGTCGGGTATGGGTACACCGGAAGAGTCGAGCAAAGCATATATATATATATATATATATATATATATATATATTAGGTTGGTGCAAAAATAATTTCGTTTTCTAACATATGTTACTATGTGAGAAAACGAAATTATTTTTGCACCAACCTAATATATATATAAATTTATTTGTTTCAGTGTTATTTTAGATGGATCGTCATAGTTGAGTAGATACTCTGTTTTTATTTATTTATTTACATCTACCGGCCTAAATATTCAATAAATCTTCTTAGAAAAATTAGAATTCGAACCTGCGTCTCCTGGGAAAAGTCTTTAGATCTGACGTGCGTTAAATCATTCGTCCACGTAGGACCTCCTGATCAAACAAACCCAGAATAGTCCTTTTGACCACATATCCTCCCAATTTTTGATTGGTGCATATTTTAACAGGGAGGCAGTTTTTTAGGTATTGACCGGTTGATAGCTTGGCGGACAAATGGACATTTATCTCATTTTTTCTGGTAGATATATCTGTAAAAATCACTTGAGGAATATAACATAATCGCCTTCATATATATATATATATATATATATATATATATATATATATATATATTTAACTTTACAGTAATCTTTAAAATTTAGGAAAATATTTCTCGTAATCTAATGCTTTATTGAATTTTAGGTACTTTAAATTTACTCTAGTTCTCGCTCTAATTTTCTGATAATGTCGAGTACAGACGTCCGTATTTACAAATCTGACACATTTGTACACATCCAAAAAACTTCAAAATTATTTGAACACATTTGTACACATCCAAAAAACTTCAAAATTATTTGAAAAATATTTGTGGGTCACTAAATTGTAATAAGCTATTCCATTTATTATTAGTAAATATAGTTTTTACTTAATAACAATATCACCTAATCTCAACAAACTAAGACGTAATTTTAAAACATTTAAAACTTTATAAATTATAATTAAATTTTTTTAAGTGGAAAAATTCTTGTAAAAATTCATTATTCATCGATATTTTCTTAGTGTCCATAATATATCTTATTTATGTAAGCAATTAAAATCTTTTCTAATTAAATAATCTTCAAGTTTTATGGCATTTTTTATTTTATGATTCATAGCAGATTTTCCCTAACTGTGGGTCCTGTTTGACAAAAAGAAATTGATAATTTAAATTCTCCAAAGAGTTCTGCTTTTAACTAATATAAACATTAAGAAGATTAAAATTTAAAATTTTCATAAAATTAAGTAAGTGGTGGGGTGTAGCAGATATAAGAAAAATATTTTTACCAGGATTTTCTAAAAAGGAAACATTTCTAAAATAATTTCATTCATTTGTGAATAAGTCCTGAAAGTTTCATTAAAATCCGACAAGTTCATTTTACAAGGATTTCCAAATCAATGTATTTTTACACTATAAAAGACGCTAAAATTTTCTATACTAAAAAGGTTCAAATAGTATAATTTAATAACGAGAAAATCTTTTGGTCTTTCCTCTTAAATATAGCATGAGGAATTTGACGATAAAATTTTGTTTTGTTTAAGCTTGGGACATTTATTTTCATCATGGTATGCTGATTTTTAGCAAATCAGTAGAGGTACTAACGTTTCACTCTTTTTCAATTTCACTCTGGCAGACAACTTTTTCGATTTGATAAATTTCTTTTTCTTTGCTTACAATGATTAGAACTGGCCCCACGAACTGGATCGGCTGATAAGTTTCATTTTAAAGTTGTTGTTATTGTTGTTGTTGATGTTCTTCTTCTTCTTCTTCTTCTTCTTCTTCTTCTTCTTATTATTATTATTATTATTATTATTATTATTATTATTCCTGCGTTTGCATTTAGCTTAGAAATGGCAGAAAGTAACCTCAAAACTGGCATCTTCTCAATATCTTCGCAAACCTCAGCAATGCGACGATCAGTACAATCCAAATACTTAGATTTCTATTTCATGCACTCTCAATCCAGATAGTTTTGGCATTGTTCCAACTTCACTCGTGACTATTTTAACTTAATATTCCATAGCTTTCTAAGCTCCTGAGTAGGGTTCTGATATTTTTATAGTTTCTTAATCTCTTTCAGGTTCACACGCAGTTCATTTTCCTTATTTACAATTATTAGATTTAGTCTTCTTGCTTGGATGGGGGTAGTTGGTCTGGATAGTGAAATCCTAAAGTATTTTGTGATTTTTATTTTTCAAGGCAGTCTCTAGTTTATGATGATACCATTTTTCTACATGATCGAACTCACGCATTTCCCACAATCTCCATTCTATGAATCTTACCATTATTTCATATTTTCCATTTTTCATCTTTCAAATTTTAAAACTTTTTCGTAATATTGTAGGTTAGTTATTTTACAGTTTGTTATTTTTGTGCCACAGACTGATTTTTATTTATATAACTTTAAACCACAAACAGTAGAAATTTGATCTTGTACAGCGCTAATCAGTTATATATTGGTTTGATGAAAACCAAGAACGTCAACGATTCTACAGGTCTGTCGTTAAGAGCTTGACCATAGGTTTCTTTTTTTTCTATTTAAAGAGTAGAAACTTGAAGTGGCGTTCAATTGTTTATCTGCTATCCTGAACGAAGGAAAATACGAAAGCTCCTTAACTACTAAATACCAATAGCATTTCTCTGCTATCACTCTCAGATGGCAGATATCAAGTAACCCATTGGTGAAACAAGTTCATACAAGCAGTGTCATGTCTCAGAGTAGCTTAATGTGTAGAGTCAACTGTGTGGATTTATTTATATTCATTTAAGCACACGTACATGTACACACGCAAATAGCATCGCATAGAGGCATGTCTGTATGATAAATCTCATTTCTAAGTAGCCAACAAACATATATACATCATTTAAGAATCTACTGTTATTCTGATTTGTTTATATGGACAACCATTGCGCTTTCGTTACTACACCAATAAAAGCTCATGTCATTTTTGTCTTCTGATTTTTAGTCAGTGGTCATGCTAAAGCAAACAGACAAGTAAAATGAAGTGAATCCTGTTAGAACTTCCGACTAAGCGGTGTATCATGTCACCGTTTTGCTGGGTGAAATTAAAATGAAGTCAACTTTGAAATACTAAGGGTTGTTTTTTATGTTTGTAATTATTTGAAATTTTTTTGTTATATTTCTTTTTTTTAATATTGACTTTAAAACTAATTTTAAACAGCAAAAAGTAAATCTAAATTAATGTAAAATTATTGTATTTTAATAATATAGGCGTTACTATAAAGTTTAAAATTTATTACCACTTCGATTATTTTTTCAAAATATTCTTAATTTTAATTGGGATATAAATTGCATAAAGAAAGAATGAAAATAAAATTCCAAACATTTTAAAGACTGAATGGAAGCTGTTGATAAAGATAATTTATGTTCCTCACGTGCTCTGTATTTGGTGATGGTCTACTGCATAGCGCTGAGTAGAACACAGCATCGGACGAATTTCAATTAATGATGGTCAGGGTAAACAATTATATCGGCGTTGGTAATTAGTCATAAACACAATATACTAAATAAAATTCCATTAATCTTGGGAAAATTTGAAAACCATAATTTATTTATATTTTATATATAAAAGCGTCTATGTAAATTGATTTTTACGGATATATATAGATATATATCTTTTAAACAATTCACTCCAAGCAAGGTGATAATGCCACTAATTCGTGAGGTGCTACTGGGATTGAAAGGGAATGAAAAGACTTGAGAAGGAACCGGAAACTCAATCCTAGACAAGGTACAAGGGATAAGCCTCTAATCATGTTCACAAAAAAGGAAGGCATGTAAACCGGACTATTGGCGAATCTATCTACTTCTACTGAGAAGTAAAAAAATTAGTGAAAAAATTACAGAGTTCAGATGGAGACGTTAGACGTATAAAGTTGAAGTAGATTTTAGAAGGAACTGGAATCCCAACCCTAATTAATAAACAAAGGATAACTCTCTACTCCTGTTCAAAATACCAGAGAGTAGTGAGAATCGACACAGTAACCAGTTTCAGCATTTGAAATCTTCGTAAAAATTAATATGAATCTGATACAAAGAAACATAATACATTTGAATTAATGCCATTACTCAGTTTACAATACAAAATGAAGTACAAGAGTATTGACTTAAAGAAGCTTACATGTAGTTTAAGTTTTCTGCAATTTAAAAATAATATATAACTCCTTTGAACATTTCTCTTGTGTTGACTGACTATGTTGCAAAGTATCATAATTATCTGCTTTCAGTGAATAAAACGGGAAAGGTTTTTAATTTATTCAAACTAAAGAGAGTGGTTAAACATTTTAAGTTTTATACATCGTAATCTGTTTTACTACCAAGTCAGCAAAATTTTAATTTTATTTTATATTTTATTTTGAGCGTTTTTTTCTAAAGCTTGTCACATCTCTCTCTCTCTCTCTCTCTCTCTCTCTCTCTCTCTATATATATATATATATATATATATATATATATATATATATATATATTATAATTTAAAAAAAATATGATAGAGAACATCCTATGTTTCAAAACGGAAAACTCCAAATCTAGATTAATTTTAAAAATTAAATCAACACGTTTCGTTCCATTATCAGGCGATTTTAAGAATTAAGCTTGATAATGGAACGAAACTCTGTATTGTAGATTTAATTTTTAAAATTAATCTAGATTTGGAGTATTTGAAACATAGGATGTTCTCTGTCGCGATGGAATCATATTTTTTAAAAAATAATTATAATATTAAGCTCTTCGGCTCGTACTGAGCACTGTTTTTTAAAAATAAAGATAAAAGCTAAGAACGAACTATGAATTATAAATATCACTGTTGTTTCCTAATATATATATATATATATATATATATATATATATATATATATATATATATATATGAAGAACGTTTAAGGTGTGCTATATTTATGGAATAAAGTGCTTAGGCCTGATGATTGCGTTTCAATGTTCAATTATATATATATATATATATATATATATATATATATATATATATATATATATATATGAAAGTGAATATATATCGTTAAACATGCTTCAAATTCAACTGATAAGGCTTGTTTGCTTGTTTAATTTTTATCTTAATTTTCAAAATTTTCAAATGGGTTTTGCCCATCCGGATAAAAAATATGGGTACACTGTTTAAAGTTCATGTTATTATTTTCCTCTTTGAGCACTATCGATAGTCCAGGTCTTTATCAGGAATTAAAGATTGTCTGTATTTAGACAAGAGTATCTTTTAGAACGTTACATTTCAAATTTGAATGAATGTGTTTCGTATAAGTGACGTCCTGTATGGAATGCTTTCGTACAGCTTGACAATATCTAAAGCAAGGATCTAAATAATTTATACATATTATTATAATAATTTGTTAATAATTTCACCCCAAGTAAGACAATAAAGCCACTTAGTTGCTAGGGGTTATTGAGTGTGAGAGACTTTGAGGAAAAACTATTTAAGAAAGAGAACAATAAACGAATAAGTCGGAAGATAATGATTGATATACCATTTAAATTTTTGAAAATCAAAGTTCACTGGGAAGCAATAAATCAGAAGCGATTTTCACAAGTGTGTGAGAAGAGACTGTTAGCATAGAACTTACAGTTATAAGTATGACATTCAACTGTAAATTGACGAGAACATGCCCCAATCTAGTATGATGCTTAAATTCATAAAGTCTACTTACCACAGAGGAAAGTTCATCAGAACAATTACGATGAAAATATTTATAGAAAAGGCACAGGCTACTTTAGAACTGTAGGAAAGTCACTGAAATGAAAATGCCAGATCAGGACCAATAACATTGAAGATTCTTTTTTGGATTTTATATATAGCAGAAGTACTGGGCCTACTGTAGCCGCAATATTCAAAGCATGGACGAATAGTAGACTTATAAACATGTAATATGGATTTTGGCGAGAAAAATTATCTAGCACGATACAGTGAACTATCTTTCCCAACAATTCAATATAATCTTTCCATGTCATGTCGGTGGAAAACATTAGTCCTAAAAGGCGCAATGAGACACTTTCTTGGAGATTAGCCTCAAGCATGATGACAGAAGGTAGACAATGTTCTCTCAGATGAAAGAAAGCAGTCTCGTTTTGAAGGAGTTAAAATTAACAAGCCTAACCCCAGCCATTCCTTGTCGCAGTTAACAACAGACTAAGTCATTTTTAGATCCATGCCAATTTAACCTTATCGAACAGATTAGATTTACCATTAAGACAAGAATAAATAGATGTGTCACTAGCATAGATACCGAGATGAAAACAGATGACATCAGGAATGTCGTTGATGAAAATTAGGAACAATATAGGTCCAAGAATAATGCCATGCATTAATACCAACTGATCTGGAAGATTGTCCATTCAAGTCCGCTTTCATTTCGCGATTTGATAAGAAAGTCTCAATCGATTCAAAGATTCGTCTAGAAATATAATAACGTTTCAAATTGTGAAGAAAACCAGTATCAAATGTCAAATGCTTTAGAGATATCCAATGCAACAGTCCAAGCTTCACTATTCTTATCTAAAGCTTTTCAACAATAAGCGTTTATACATCAGCAGTTGACCTAGAGAAGTGAAAACCATATTGGTTATCTGAAAGATGATTTTGCGTGGTGAGATGCTTAACCAATTCATAGTTGATTAGAGATTCTAGTATTTTGTCAAAAAAGGTAGGAGGTTAGTAGGCCGGTAGCCGGAAGGATCAGGGGTTAGCTTGAGTTCTTAAAAACTGCAACTACAGAAGAGGATTTCCAATAACATGGAAAGTAAGAAGCAGCAAGGCATTTTATTGTTTATTTATTGTAGAATTTAGTGAGAACAGAATACAATTCAGGAGCACATTTCTTAAGGACTATTGCAGGGATGCCATGTTTTTGAGAATCCAGTTTAAAGATGATAGCAGAAAAATGAACGGTCTTATAGGCATATCACTAAATAGAAACTGAAAAGTGAAAAGACGTGAAAATATACTTCAGATGAGTCAAGAATAGAATTTGAAGAGAATTTATAAGAAAAACGTTGTTTTATCAGTAGAAAATGTTGACTGAATGAAGAGCGGTGGGATAGAATTACTCTTATTAAATGCACTATTACAGAACCTCCAGTAGTCACGAGAACCAAACTTGTTAGAGCCTATAAGGTGAATCATTCTATCAGCAAGAAAAGACAGCCTCTTTGAGCACACGTTTACAATTATTTCGAGCAGAAAAATAGGCGTCTGAAATATCACACTGATATACCTGGAAAAAGTAATTCCTGTGGCTTTATTGGTTGAACAGGCAATGAGAAGATTCTGGTTTCATCTAGAATTTCCGAGAACGTACATAAGCATAGATACCAGCTTTAGCCCCCAAAAGAAACCTTTGTAGCGCAATTTTCTCTAGGAAGGTTAAGAATATCAATCCAAGAGGCGTCTTGAAGAAAGTCACGAAATGAATCCCAGTCAGTAAGTTGGTAACAGAAAGAAGTCATATGAATAGGAGGTTCCTTACTAATAGACGACTCAAAAGAAATATCAGCAGATACTACAGAGGGATCCGAATTGCCAAGAGGACAGAGTTATGATGCTCAACAAGAGCGAGAAGAGGAGGTAAGGAACAAAGCAAGTAATGAAGAATATTGATCAAATTTATTAGTGGTACGAGTAGGGAAATCCACTATTTGATTGAGACACTGAGTAATGGAGAAATTGAATGTCTGAATACGAGCAACATCAGTAACATTAGAATGCTTAAGCAACTTGAGGTGATCAGCATTAAAATCACCAAACACAAAAAATGTTCGCGGATGAATGCAGAGAGAGAGAGAGAGAGAGAGACAGACAGACAGACAGACAGAGACAGAGACAGACAGACTGAAAGAGTTCGAGTTATTTCTATATTGTCAAAATATTGTTGAATATATTACAGTCCTGAGAAAAAGGAGTGATAATTGAAAAAGAGATACCTAACAGAGTACAATAACGAAAGCATATGAAAGAATCATCTGGATGCTCAAGAGTTAAATTACTTGCAGTTGGAAGATTTTCCTGGATATAAACACCAAGGCCATGCATATTTATACTCGGAGATTTTCAACAAGAGGAAGATAGCCAGTAATAGAGAATTCATTGGTAACGACAGAAGAATTTAGTTTATACGCACTTTAAATATATTGTACATATTTTACTGCGACTATCTATATAGGAAATAATAATCTCACAGACCTTAACTCACTTGTACGTCTCATAATTTCACATATGACTATCTCTTTATATTGCTTATCCATAGCATAAGCCAACTGAACCTATTATAATTCACAGTGTTAATTTCACTAACGAATTTCTTGAAATACTACACTCAAATAAACCTAATACCACCACCTTGTTGGACGTTGGGTTAGGGTAAGGCATGTGTGTGTGTGCGCGTGCGCTCGTCTGTGTGTGTGTGTGTGTGTGTGAGAGAGAGAGAGGGAGAGGGAGAGAAAGAGAGACCATTCTTACGGCAAACTGGGCGATGGAGGTAAAACGAATTTGAAATTTCCAAAATTTCTGGACCAAGATTTCGTATATACCTTATATATATATATATATATATATATATATATATATATATATATATATATATATATATATATATATATAACAGGCAATAAAGAACAAAATAGCATGGAACAGATACACATAGATAGATAGATAGATAGATAGATAGATAGATAGATAGACAGACAGATAGAAATAATATTGATATCTAAAAAAAAAAAAGAAAGAACAACCATAGACAAACGAATAGATAGGTAGAACCATTTGCGTTACACAGAAACAGTTGATAAGGAAATAAACACAGAAAAAAAGAAAAAAAAACCCACTATAAATAGATAGATAGAACCCCTCGGAAAAGAAAGAAAAAATGAATGAAAGAAATAAAGAACCGACATAGATAAGAGGCTGCGCCCCGATAGAATGCAGGATTCGAACGTCGATTTCACAGTTCTAAACCATGATTTACTTATTTTTTTATTCCCCTACTTAAAATCGTATTATTTTTAATGCATACACTTTTAGTTGATTAAAATACTTTTATATATAAAAACATCTCAAATTATTAGGATGAACATAAATATTTATAATTTAAAAAAAATCAATTACTTTCTTGGAAGAATTTAGGGGAATATTTTAAAGATTTTATAAACCGCATGTCTTCAATATATTTTAACAAATGAAATGAAAATGTTGCTAAACAAAATGTACTTAAATTCATGTTATATTTCTTAATTTTCAGATTCCAGAGTATTTAACTGATTCTTACCTACTTTTTACTATTGATTTAAATTTTACCGATATTTATCTTTTGACAATATAAAGATTTTAAGTTAGCTGTGATATTTATTGAGATGTAATAAAATTAAATAATCTATGTAAATTGAACTAATGTTTTATAAAGTAACATTTTCATAAATCCATTCAATAGTCAATCAATAAACATAACATTTTTTTATTAAATTCTATTAAAATTCCTTGAATTTAAGTTGTAGTTTGTTAGCAGTTTTGTATTTGGTACTTAACATTTTCCCATTAGTTTTTTACGTTTTTTTAACCCAAAAATACATATGAAAAAATTACATTCAGACAAGTCTGATGCCTCACCAGAACAACTCACAGCAAATGATGATCCGAACGTGCCAAAAAAAACAAAACAAAAAACCAAAAAACTCTACTACAGATGGTGAACCTGACGTGCACAGAAAAAAATTGATAAAATATTGAACATTACCTGAATTACAAGCAGTCGACCACGAGATACGCAAACACGCACACACACGCGCGCACGAATATTTACCATCATGTGCTACTACAATAGAAACTAACTCATTAGAAGATGCAATAGGAAAGCGAACATTAAGGCACAGATATTTATGGAGACCGCTATAAGTCGGTGTTTCTCCATCGCCGAAGTACAGTTCTATTTAAGAAAAATCGCCAGGAACACTACGAAATTTTATACGGTGATATCATCAAGAATAGGTAAATATGCAGACGAGCTGATGCCGTAGGTTCAAAACGCCTCAGTGTTCGTCCCTGAACAACCTAAAGCAATACATAGGAAACAAACCACGGACACCAATAATAAAAAGCGTATACAGTGATACCCGTAGGAATTGACCAAAAACCGAAAATAAGTCGCGTACATATTTACTTTGCAGAAATATTCGTAATAGCCAAAGTTACCAACGCACTATTCGGATTCGACTTCTTGACTAACTGCAAACTGGTTATAGACTACAAACACAAAACAATATTAAACCCAGTCACGTGTAACAAAATAAAACCCCTTCAAACGGAAATCTCTACCGTTACCATAACAATTAACAATGTAGAAGTACCATAACAAGTAATTTAAAAAACTAGTTGATAAATATCCGGCCATTGTTTCACTTCATAGACATTTAAATAACACATATGGTGTATATCACTATATTGACATAGGCAGCCATACCCCAATTATTGCAAAACCAATGAATTTCAAAAACTACAAAAAACGGAATAATATCGCCATCTAGCATTGATTGGTCAATCCATCCTACCAAAGCGGACGGTAGCTACCGATGTTGTAGAGACTATTGAATTTTAAATAGCATTACCAAAGTTGATAGCTATATTCTACCGAAGCTGCAAAGATTCTCTACTAAGTTAGCAAACAAAAAACCCATTGTTCTAAGAGCGGCTTATTTGCCGCTCATCAACAAATTAAGATGCATCCAGACGACATGAGAAAGACTTCTATAACCTCCCCATTAGGACCTCATGATTACAATTACATGCCTTTTGGTTTAGAAAACGCAGCAGCGACTTTTCAGGGATTCGTTGACAAAATATTTGGCAACCGAGATTATGTTTTCGTCTATATAGACGGCATACTAATCTTCAGTGAAAATGATCAATCGCACATGCAAGATATAGACGATGTTTTCAATATCTTTATTAAAAATAACCTTATTGTGTCTATTTTAAATGTGAATTTAACGTTGAGTTCCTAAACTTTCTAGGCTCTAAGTGCAGATGGCAGTAAACCAACAACAACCAAAAAAAAAAAAAAAATCAATGATCTACAATCTTTCCCACCATCAACTGATGTTTACGTAAAGATTACAGAAAGTTTACGTAGATTGTTAAGAATGATATACATTTTTATAGAAAATTAACACATAAATTTGCAGTGCTAGTGGTACCATTAACAGAAAAAATGAGAAATTCTACAAAAGGTTCCATTGAACTGAATAAAACAGAGTTATAAGCATTAGATAATGTTATCAAAACCCTTACTGATTCCTTTTCATTAGCTCATCCTGAACCTAACTGTACCACATAATCAATTGGTTACCGATAGCAATAAATACTATATCAATTGATAAAAAGTAACCTCGTACCCATAGGATTTTTCTCGAAAAGACTTTCACAAACACAGTATTCAACATTTGATTGAGAATTACTTGGCGCATATTTGTTGATAGTGCATTTTCGCCACCTTATAGAAGGTCACCAAGTGTTACTATTGACTGACCCTAAGCCCCTGTGCAGCGTCTTTTATAGCCTCAACCCGGTTAAGTCGGATAAGCAACAACACCAATTAACCCTGCTAACTAAATATACCTCCGACTTTGAACACACAAAGGGAAAGCATGATGTAGTTGTTTGTCACGACCCACTTTGGCAGTGAAAGTTCATCTCTGTGACTTAACAGAACTAGCAGAATTACAACTAGATTTAAACAATACCTGCAATTATCATTATAATAATAAAACGTACATCCCAGAATAATTAATAACGTGCAAAAAAGTATGGGACAGAATAGATGACGCGCCATATGCAAGTCCTTTTGAAGTGCCATGTATAGGTCCTTTTGAAGTGCTTGAGCAAACTCCTAAATATTATATGATCAAAATAAAGGATGTACATATTCGAGTATCTGTCGAGAGGTTAAAGCCTTTTATAGAACAACCTAAACAAGTTAAACAAACTAAGAAAATACCAAATAGTTGTAAATTGGAGAAACAAACACATACCGCTACCAACGTAGTAGAGAAAATAAATAACCCCACTCCAAAGACAATCTCATCTGGTAGAACCGTTTTATGGAAGAAGCGTAAGGAATATTTTTTACTACTGAATAACTCCGCATTCTAAGGAGGAAATTGTATAGTGATGGAAACAGTTAAATTATTGAGTCGCACACACCCCTTATTACGAGAATATGTAGTAATCTGGAACCAAAATAATTAATAATAAAAGGAAAATTAAAAGTTAAGCAATAAAAATACTTTCTAAAACAGATAAGAATGGTAATTAATAATAAAATAGATTATAAAAAGTAGTTAAATAAATATAGAATACTCCCATAATGCACCAGAACAAGCGTTCTATCGCCATTTGAAACAAAAATAAAAAAATTCTCTCCCTTCATTTTTCGATGGTCGAAGGAGATAGACTTCCTGGACGGTTCCCTGATAAATCATGGATCAACAGATAAGCAAAACTTTTCTTATTTCTGTATACATATATGTTCTGTAAAATATGCAGTCATTTCTTTGGATGCATACTAAGACATTTTATGATTTTTATCTATGCTGATTTCGTTGTGGGCTGATGATTCCCGGTTGACAAAAATATACATATAAAAAAATAGACAAGGTCAACGTATGAACAGAACAATCAACGACACTATAATTGAAAAAAACACGTTATATATAAGATTTTTCTCCAATTCTTCTTCTTTTTAATGATATAAATATTATGAAAAATGGATTATACCAGTATGTGTCATTAAAGTGACTTTTTCAAGGATGTCTAAGTTTACGACAAATTTGTGGTGATTCCGCGTCCTTTTGTGTAACAAATCATTTTCTGCCCTACAAATCCTCTCTCATAGACGAATCACCGTAGGCATCTCACTAACCTATCGCTATTTCAATGGAAAGTGCTCAGATTAACTATATTCCTTAACTATATTGCTTAACTACATTCCTTAACTATATTGCTAGAAAGCAGTTCTCACCTTCTTCACCATGCTACGCAAACTGTAGCCAACCACCTTCATTTCCTTTGTATTCCATTAGTAAAAAGTAAATTTCACTCGAGCAGCTTCTTCCTGAGAAACAATGCTCTGTGGAACCGACTCACAAGACGATGTTTTCCCGATCACTATAATCTTAACATGTTCAAGTCTAGGGTTAACCGTTATCTCTCCCACATATCTGCATAAACTGTTGTTCTTACCTTGTAACCTTCTACCTTGTGAGGATATCGCACTTTGTCAAGAGTGAACCGAACTTTAAAAAATCTATATCACCATTTCAAATATAAAAAGCGAAGTTTGTTGCCACTAATTTGAAAGAAAAGAGAGTAAATAGCTTTAAGGAGCACTGCGTTGGGCCTGTAATAATTTTGGAACGCAGAACAACAGTTTATAATAATATGGCCATTTATACCACTACATTTGGGATTAATTTCAATTTTAAAGTGTCCCCTTTCTGTATAAAAACAGTAATAACTAAACACAAATGCTATCTGTGCAAAAAACAACGAAAAATAAATATTTTAAGAAGTATGTTTTTTTTTCATAATAGACAAAAAGAAAACGCCTTAAAATTGACATTTGAGGAAAAGAAATTTTTCATTCGTTGAAAATTATGTTAGAAAGAAGTTTTTAAAATCCCGAATTTAAGCTCTCAAAATATCTTAGTTAATAAGGGAAACATGGCTATAAACAATACTCAATCTCAGAGTATGAAAAACGTGATAGAAAATTCTACAGGTACTCTCTCTCTGTCTCATACACACATACTCCCACGCACGAGCGTTTGTGTGTATGTTTGTGCGGAAGATTGGAAAAATCAGTCTCTGTGTGTGTATGTGTGTGTGTGTGTGTATGTGTGTGTGTGTGTGTGTGCAAATTATTGGTCAATAAGACCAACGAAAATTCCTTTATTAAAATGTTTTTTTTTCTTTAGTTCGGAACGTTTGTTAGTTTTCGGTCGAAATTTTAACATAAATTGAACAATTTCTTCTGAAAGTTTTCAGATTAATATGTCATACATTTTTGCGAATTAATACGGGTGTGTCTGGAGGCATGCATTATATCAATGGGTCGTTTTTTGAATAGCTTTTCAACAAGCGTCAGTCGGTATTTTGTTTGTTTTTTTCAATTATCACACCTCGCGTCAGCATGTGGAATTAGAGCGTCTTTTAGTTTTATTCTTAGTTGTTTTCTATATATATATATATATATATATATATATATATATATATATATATATATATATATATAAAGTATTAAGATAAGCTATATTTATGAGTAAAAGTAATCAATATCAGAGATAGATAGTGTGTACACTGAGGTCAACGCCGAGTAACAACAGTTTGTTTCATGCTTGAACGCAATCTTCAGGCCAGGTGTGCTGTGTGGGAGCTGAACTATTTATATATTCTGCTCAATGATTAGCAAGGTCAGGCATTTCCGGTTTATTGTCTTAACAGTTATGGGGTAGGCGACAACAGTTATATTTCAATTTATTCTAAATGCTAATGAGTAGAAACAATTGTGGCTCAGAATGCAGTTGTTATTGTATTTGTTTTGTGACTCATTATTTATTATTAATTAATTGGTGTATTTTATATTTATTTGTCATTTGTTGTTAATTATTAATATTAAATTTAGTTAGTTGTGCTTGCATTATTAGTTTGTAAATTTGTTTAAAATTTATTTACTTAATTTATTTAATTATTTATTAATTTTTTTCTTTTAGGGAGTGTTGGTCATCGTATTTGTTTAGTTTAAAGTAATGGCTTTGTCTAAAATATGTTACATTATCTGAGTTTTTATTATTTTAAACGTTAATTTTAGTAAATAATTATATTTGAGTAGACGCTCTATTTATTTTCATCTACGGGACTGAATATCAGAGAAATATTATTAAAGAAAAAATTACAAGCCTTGTAGGAGAGCCCATATTTTTCGAAAAATAGACGAAAACCAGTATTAAAATAAATCTATATTATTCAATGAAACATATTTGAATGAAGATATGCTGCCTAAGTACACACACACACACACACACACACACACACACACACACACATATATATATATATATATATTTACCCTATTATATGATGAAAATATAATTTTAAGGTATTCTCTATTTATCAGTTAAAGTGCTCGATATCAGGGCTAGAGCGTATGTATTAGGTTGGTGCAAAAATAATATCGTTTTTTTACGTATTTTTTAACGTCAAAAAACGATATTAATTTTGCACCAACCTAATAAATATCAAAGTGGACATTGAGGCCAATATCCAGCTGCGACAATCTGTTTCAGGCTTACATGCGCCAGGCCATGTGCGTTGTATTTTAGCTCGACTATTTATACATGCTGCTTCGGGATGCACTGTTTGTAGGTCTATTGTATTATTCTAATGTTTATTGGATGGGCGGTAACGGTTAATTTTCAAATTATTCTATGGGCTGTGAAGTGGAAATAATTATGGATCCGAAAGTAGTTTTGTGGCTATTTTGTAGTGTTGTTTGTTAACTTTGTTATTGATTGTTTTGTTATTTGTTGTTGATTGTTATTATTACATTTACTTGTGTTTATGTGTTCAACCGTAGTTTCTTAATTTGTTTATTATTTACTTAATTTATTTACTTATTTATTGATTTGAATTGATTTTTATACTTATTTATTTTTATTTATTGTTTTATTATTTATTTATTTATTTGTATTTGTTTGTTTTTAGTTTTCGATTTTTTAGTAACTTAGTAAAAATTTATTCTGTGTCTGCATTTTAGAAATGAGTTCTGATCGTTTATTTAGCAATTTGTTTTGGTTTGGGAAGGTAATTATAGCTATTTTCTCCTCCAGACAGAGTTTACAGTTTTTGGATTTATTGTTGTAGTCTGATAATGTCTTCCTTATTTTCCATGATATTTTAGTATGATTTGGTTTTGTTTTTAATTTCTCATAGATGCATAGAAAGCATTTTACTTTTCACGTAATTAGTATTTGTAAAGTGTTTTGTGTGCGTATTTTCTTTGTTTGCAAAACAGTATTTCAGGAGATCCTACTGGAGATTATGTATCAGCAAGTCTTCTCTAGTTCTTATTCTGAAATTTTTTGTTACCCACGGTTTTTTACTTCTTTTTTGTTATGAGTTGCCTTTTAATATGTTCATTTTTATCACATTTATTTTTGCTTGGAGGGTTTGGATTTCCAGTTCCTCTGGCCTCTTAAAAAACACTTCTTGGTTACTGTTCAATTGATCAGGTATTGATGGCTACAACTGTTATATTCATATTCGATTACTTTTTCAGTTACCTGGCAAAGTCCTGATATTTTTCAGCCTTTCACTTTCTTTCTATTTCACACTAACCTTTATTATAAAAAATAAAATATAAGTGTTTTAAAAAGGATTTATTATAACGCTATATCCTTCGTGTCGAATAACAGTTTAATCACTTAATAAACGTTGGTTTATCGGTCTCTTTTTCAAAGAGAAATCTCCAATACGAAACTTCGCACATCACGTTTGACTTGTTTGATTATTCTCAATAACTTCTTAATAAACTGAACAGATCTAATTTTGCTTATGATTCGTATTTCCATCTTCTTAAAATAAAAAAAAGCATAGAACCAATAAACAATATACTGCAATGTTGACGATATTATAACAAAATTTCTTCTTATATGACAGCTTAAAACCAAAAAAGATCTGTTTGAGTGAAGTTAGTTTAAATTATACTATCCTAATGCCATATAACGATAAAAACAGAAATGTTTCGATTGCCCTAATAACTCAGGAAAATTTATTCAACTGTGAGTCTTGTAGGTGATTATTGCAGAAATACGAATGTTTACACTAGATGAGAGTAAGTATTGTGTAACTCGAAGATCCTGACAGAAATGAAGAAATAAAATGCCTGCTATAAAATAAAAATAATTTTCTGTTTTTAAAATTAAGAGTTTTATTGAATACACTAGTTATATAAATGGTAAAAATTCAAGTTTCATCGTCTGTTTATTATATTTTCTACTTTTTTCTTTTTTAATACTCTTTTTCGCGTTTGCTTTCTGTCTAGTTTCATATCATAGTTAACGGCATGTTGCAATTTATATTTTCTGCAGAAATTTCAATGTACTATTATTTCTTACTCCTTATCGGGAAATTTTAGATGTTGTGTTAAAACTTTAGAAAGTAATTAAGTACTTTTGGCCGCGTTATATATTTAAGATTTTCATTTTGTAAGCGTTAAATTTACTTTTTTATGAGTAAGAAAGGAACCAAAAATAAAGAAAAATAAACCCAAACAAAACAAAACCAAACAAAAGGGAAAATCTAGAAGTTTTCTTTAAATTCATTGGATATCATTGGCAACAAATACATTCATCAATGTCAATGGAGCATCAAACGTTTTAATCAATACTGCCTATGTAATTACATATTGGTTCGGTGCATATATCGATCATTTGTTTTTGCAAATCCAACGTTAGGTTGTTGGTAGAGAAAATATTTTGTATTATAACTTCCAAAGACTTTTCTACAATTAGTTGATATATCAATGTCAAAAACGCACATTCAAATGAAAGAACGATGAAATTGTTGCACGCGAACGCACACACATACAAACAAACAAACAAACACCTAAGCAACAAGGCAAAAACAGATGAATAAGAAATGAAATGAACAGATGTTTAATTTTTTAAACGAAAACCTTTATAATTATAAAAGAATTGAGTTCTCTGATAAGTTCACGCAAAATGCTCAATATGTATACATACATACAAATGTATTTCTCTCTTTCCCTCTCGTTACACAAACGCTCTCACACACACACGCACACTCACACACACACACACGCACACTCACACACACACACACACACACACACACACACACACACACACATATATATATATATATATATATATATATATATATATATATATATATATATGAGCGTGGAATAAAAAGATCATAGGCTGATTATGAATAAGTGATGTTAGAGCTCTGAAATCTTCCATGCATTAATTTCAACTAATAACTGCATTGTTTCTTTTCTGGTAAGCTAGCATTTGACTGCTCTTTGAACGGATATTATTTAGACTGCATTCATTTGTAGCAATAAATGAATATTTGCTTTAATAGAATAAAGTTGTCAGAAAAGAGCATACTTAAATCATTTTATAATTTTTTTAAAAAATAATTCAATTTTAAGTCACAAATTGGCAAAATCTCTTTACTTTTTAGTGAATGCATTACCTGATTTATTTATAGAAAATAGATCGAATAGTGTACTGTTCGAAATTTCTGGAAGTTTATTGAATGCAACTGACACTGGAGACTACAGCGGCTGAAATATTATGAATAAGACAACAAGGATGAAGAAAGTAGAAAGAATAATCATTATATAATATTGACAGAACTCAGTCTTAGATATTCAAATAGAAATTACTTAAAATTCCGATCGCTGATTTTGCAAAACTCTCCACTAAGCTTGAAAGTTTTACAAAGAGGAACTTGGTATACCATTTGGATTTAATATATTCAATCGAAAACATTTTACAAGATTCTTTAAATTCGTGAGCAGTGAATTGTGTACCGTTATCCAAAACTATGACACCTGGAATGTCATATATTGTAAAACGTGCGTGTAAAAAATTCACCGTAACCGTGGATGTTGTTTTTGCACTTAAAAATTTCAGGCCACTTAGTAAAGCTATCTACTACCACACAATAATATGACCCGTTTATGTGACTTGCGAAATCTATGTGAAGTCTTGACCACGGAGTGTCTGTCTTTGGCCGAAGTTGTAATTTCATGGTAGGTGATTTTGCTGCCAGGGCACAACCTCTGCAGGCTTTTTCTGATTTTTCAATATCTTGATTCCTTTTGGTTCAGTATACATAGCTTCTCATAAGACATTTCATCCCTGAAACTCCCATATGCCCACCGTGAAATTCATTTAATATCCGCTTTTGTAATATGATAGGTATTACTACTCTTTGTGCAAACATCAGTACTCCGTCACATAGGGAGTAAGCGTTCAAGTCTGGATTGCGTTCTAAATATCGTCTTTCTTACTTTCTTTTAGTCATATTTTATTTTCGAAATAAACATGTTTTGTTCTGTTTTTACTTTTATTTCTTCCAGAGTAACTGGTAGTTCGCATACTACATTACATAACAATTTAAATTTTTTTTCACTTTTAGTACTACAACAACAATGTCCGCAGACGGTTCAATATTTTTGTTAACAATCTTGATAAACCATCAGCATGTACTAATTTTTTGGAAGGTTGGTATTCCAACTTGAAATCATAATTTAATAAGATGGTACCCCAGCGTTGTAATCTATTCTCTGTATGCGTAGGAATTCTTTTTTTAGACCATATATTGATAATAGATATCTGTGGTCCGTCTGTAAATGAAAACTTCATCCGTGTATAAATTTGTGAATTTTTCACTGTAAATATTATTTTTAACGCCCCTTTTTCGATCTGGCTTTTTTTTCCGGTAGTAGCGAACGCGAAGCATGTGCGACAGCTTTCTTGTTACCGACATCATATTTATATAGAATTACCATTCCGATACGATAGTCAGTGAAACCAATACGATTTCTGCTTTTGGATTCTAGTGCGCTAATGATAAGTCTGATTAATCTTTTCTTGATTCCTTCAAACGTCTTCTGACACTTATCAGTTCAGTTCCACTTTACACCTTTTTTAAGTGGAACTCTCAAATTCTGCATATTACTTATATATAGTTCTCATAATAGTTTGCTCGTCCTGGAAATGCTTGTAACCTAGTAACGTTTGATGGAGGAGATATATTTTTAATTGCACTTGCCCTCGACGGATCTGGTTGACGACCAGTTTTGTCAATGGTTTCTCCTAGGTACTTGATTTTAGGCAAAAACTATTCTCCCTTTTCCTTACTGATTTTGAACCCGTATTCTCGTGTTTAACTCTGTTCCCATGCCCGATATGCTGTTCTTTTGATACAGTTTTAATTAATACATCATCCAGATAAGCAAATGCGAAATCACAATCTGCAAGCATAGTATCCCTAGTTTGCTGAACTATCGCTGAGGCCGCTTTTATCTAAAAACGGAAGTCGGTTGAACTTATACAATCCCTTGTGAATATTTATAGTTATCAACTCTGAACATTCTTCGACCTGTATTTGCAAATACGCTTCCGAAAGATCCAGTCCCGAAAAAAACTTTTTCACCGTTTTAATTCGCATGCATTTCCTCTGGTCTTGGTAATGGGTAGTTATGGGATTCTAAACATTTGTTTAACCCTATCGAAAAATCAGCACAAACATGAATTTTATTATTTTTTCATTACATACACTACTGATGCTGCCCATTTTGAATGTTGAATCTTTTCAATTGCATCTATTTTTTTAAAGTCTGTCTAAATTTTCATTGAGTTAATTCAATGCTGCGAATGGTAACCTACGTTTCGGTTTAAACACTGCTATCGACCCCTTTTTTCACTTGAACTTTCGCTTTAACTTTGGAATACCGACCCAAATGATACATCCGGAAAACATTTTTTAATTCTTCCTTTAAATTTTCACTGTTTTTTTTTTTAATTGGTAGCTTGTTCACTTACATTTTTGCAATAAATATTTATAGGTAAATCTCATAGCTCAAATAATTCCATCCAGTCAGTACCGAATAAGTTTGTAGTATTTTTTAACACATAAACCTTGGATTTTTACACACCTGTTACGAAATGAAATGTTACAAATCATTTCACCAATAAAAAAATTATTTTCTTCCTCATCACGCCAATTGCGATTTTCTAAGTTATTTTTAACGTAGGTTTTCCGTTTGTATCTGTATCTTCAATAATTATTGTGATACCACGACCAGTATCTAGTTGTATTTTCACATACATAAATGTTCTTTGGTTTTCTGGAATTATTTTTTGTCGCAACGCTGTGTATGAAATCTTTCTATGAGAACTTTTTCTTGATTTTAGTTTTAATGTGACATGTGTTTTACAGTTTTTTTGTCATATTTTTCCACACATGTAGCTCTTTGAATTATTAAAAAGACAGTCGTCTCCGAGATGTAACCTTTCACATCTGAAACATGGATTAATTTTTCGTTTCCTACATTTTGCTTTCGGTTGTATGTATGCGCATTTTTCGATTGCTTCCGTATCGCGTCTCAGATTGAGGATTCTCTGACATTCTTCTTGAAGCGTTAGTTTTTGGTTCTGCTCAAGTCTCGTCAGAATTCTAGCACATATTTCTGCGTCTTTTTTCGCCGTTAACCCTTGAACAAAAATTAACACTTTAAACATTTCCGTTTTTTCACATTCCTTGTTAACGATTCCAACATATGTGACAAAATATTCGTCTTACTTTTTTCGTCAGATTCATACACTTCCAATGAGTATTGAATGACCAACTTTTTCTCGGTAAAATTTTAGTCAGAGTGTTTTTAGACTCTGCTTGAATCAAAAGCATATATAATTTGTTTAAATTCGGTATATTATGCATTTTCAATGTTAATTATTAACGAAGTTTCTTTCCGGTATTATTGATACTTTTTTTTAGTCCAATGCTGACGTCATTTTATATTCTCGATTAATCCTTAAGCAATAAAGATGGAATATAGAGAAGAGCATTCGAGAAAATGTGATCTCATTTGTAGTATCTTTGGTATCTTGTGTAAAAGAGAAAGCATGATACTTTTTGATAAATTTGTATACTGTCAATTTTTTCTTGAGTTAGAAATACCTGCTATAAAATTCAGCGAGTATAATGATGCCATAAACGATAAACTACAGCAACTGGACAAGAAAAAAAGGTTAGTGCATAAAGTACTCATCGATAACTGTCTATGAGGTGTGTCAGAAAAGAAACAGTACTGAAATCCCATAAAATGTATGTCAAATCTACAAACTACAAGTTTGCTCCTTCTAAATTAATCCCTTCGAGTCTAACGCAATTTAAGCACACATTATCCCGGGTTATCAGCAACTCCTTGGTAACGGCCCTCTTGATGGCTCTCAATTCTGGAGAATGGGTCCCTTTGATGACTACTTTGAACTTGGGGAAAAGATCGTAGGGAGCCAGGTCGGATGAGTAGGGAGGTTGCTCCAGCACGGCAATGTTCGTTTGTGACTTCAGTCCTATTTCTTTTCTGACACACCTCAGATATTTATCGATGAGACGTTTATGCACTAAACTTTTTCTCTATACGTTTCTGTAGTTTATCTTTGCCAGCGACATTATAATCATATACGCTGAATTTTATGACAGGTACTGAAGGAAACATTGACAGTATGAAAATTTATCTAAAAGTAAAGCAATTTCCCTTTCAGGCAAGATTCCAAAGATACTTTAGACGAGATCAAATTTTATTGAAAGCTCTTCTTTATATGCCATCTTTATTATTTAATTAATAATTGGAGAATATAAAACGACGTGAACGTTCCAATAAAAAGTATCAATAAAACCAAAAAGAAAACCTCATTAATAATTAACATCAAAAATGCTTTATATAGCAGATCTTTATTGTATGGTGCCAAATATCCTGTTTTATTTTGAATGTATCATTTTCTTAAGTGGTTTGATCACTCCAAGAATATTTTGGCTCCATTGACTGATATTGTTACTTTGGAAGAATAATATGTTTTTTTATATTAAAATTAAATTTTCAATTTAATAAAATATTTCTTTCCATTTACTCGCCGGGAAATTTTTGTGCAAAAAATGTCTTGGATTTAATTGACAATGAAATCCAATATTATACTCAGTACAGTGATAAAATACTTTTAATTGGAAAATTTTACAATATTCCTTCTAATTTATTATTAAACTGTCAGAGATTTTAATATTAAGATTTCCTTTCGAAATTAGCATGTCTTTAACATTTAGTAAATCGTCGAAAACTCATAATTCAGATTCGATTTTTTAGGTGCTCCATAAACATTACCTTGTACAAAACTTGATAGCTCCAGTAAACTGAAATTAGAAGTTTGCAACCTATACTTTTATTATAAAGATCAAAATTGAATTTTAAAATGTTTAACGTAGATCAGGTTTTGTAGACATATCTGAGTTTGTTTGCTTTATATTCCTTTTACAAAGTGGGCGTGCTCTGAATGTGGTCGCATATTTGAACGCACCTATTTGACAAACAAAACACCTAACACCGTCTTCCTTTCAGAATGAGCAGATTTATTTTCTAATCTGCTGCACTGAGTAAATCTATTAAGTGTATTTTCACGCACACACGCACACATATATAGAAAGTGGGTATAGAGGATTTTATAAACATAATGTTTCTGTTTTTTGTTTCTTCTGAAGGTTTGCTAAGTCGTAATCCGTTACGACTCACACCAACTCAGTATGTAAGATAAAAACTGATCTATTTAGTTTGCAAAAATTCTAAAGAAGTGAAAAATATTTGTAAATTTATTTTGAACGTAGTCTATTTAAAAGTATGAATATTGTATTATTAAATAATACCGTGTCTACTGCGTCTCAAAAATTGGAATCATAAAAGAAAAATAAGATTAATTCTTTTAGGAGCGTAAAAGGAAGGGAATGACTAACATTTCCAATTAGTTTTTGGTGTCAAGCATTCACAATGAAAATCCACAGCCCTATCATGGAAAGATTAGAAAGTGTAGGAAGAGTATACTGCTTAAATATTGCAAGTCGTGATAATTCGCCTGGCAAATCTTAGCTGCCGAGTTCCAAAATCAACCATAGACGCTGATAGAAAATACGCAATTACTTTAACCACCATATATATATATATATATATATATATATATATATATATATATATATATATATATATATATATATATATATAGTTTTAATTAAGATTGTGCAAAAAAAACTGATTTAAACCAATGAATCAATTGTTGCATATTCTATTGACTGAAAAGAAAATAGTAAGTGTCCAGTTAATCGGAATGAATCACTGCTTTGGTATAGGACATCTGTTGTAGGGTGGAGATGTCAATCGATTTGTCTAAAAAGAAAAAGTATACATAAGACACGTTGTTTTTTTAGTGCTTTTGTTTTCTCCGTAAAACACACACACACACACACCCCTCTCTGCACACAACACATCAATTGGGACGATACAAAACAACAAAATCTTGTGTCACAAGAAGGAGATTTTATTGATGATATCGATTTCTACTTTAATGACGTTTTCTGATTGAACGTTTCTTGTGCTTTTATGTGTTTCTCTGCATAAAGAAAATACCATTTTGTGACTGAGGATTGGCAAAGTCGTAACGATCCTTTAAAAACATTATGGATTCAATTCATTTATGACCCAGCACTGCAGCGTAAACTTTATTTAGCTCAGTCATGTCTTGCACAAAAACAACATTTTTTAACAGTGTTTCCAACTAACCTGAAACTGGAGTATAAACATTTCTTTAATTCATGTTATCGGTGCAAGTTAGTTCAGTTTAAATTATAAAAGTTACTCCGAACAATAGTTTTCTAGGTAATCAATACATGATTAGGAAGCAATAGGTAAACCGTATTTATATTTCGATGCTTCCTTCACATCATTCTCAAAAGTTATAATTGAGCATCGGCATATGGAAAGAATTTACTGCGCTTTTAATTTGCTCATCAGATATTACGTACATGCATGATTCTTGGAATTACTTTTAAAATTGTTTACTGTATGAAGTTTTGATGAAGAGAGAATCACAATAAGAAGTTAGCATATGTGTTGTCGGGGTTTTCTTGGTGGATGTCTCAGAGACGAGTAAACAGGTAATCACTGCTAGGTAGACTTGTACATCAATCCCATTATTATTAGGAAATCGTAAAGCAAAATAGAAAGAACTGCGTTTGGGTGCGAAAAACTTTACGTGAATTTGGCAAGTTTAGAAAAAATATTGCAAGAGGAAATATGTTTTGGTTGAAAACCAAAGCTTAATATTTTTGAGCCCGTTGCAACAATCTTTAATGTAGCAAACTTTTAATAACGTTGAATGGAGATTAAATGATAACGCCAAAAGAATTTTATCACTTGAAATTGATCTTCGCTCACAACCGCTCTAGCCAATCAGAGCTTGATGTAGAAAATTATATTTTTTACTGATCTTTTGATATAAAAAGAAAACGGTAATTATCAGCTAGCTTTGCTATGAACAATGGGTTTGAATAATCGGTGAAATTATCAGATTTTTCTTCTAATTCCCATATCACTAATTTCCTTTAATTACAGTTTGAATGCATTCAAACTGTAATTAAAGGATATTTCTCCCGATTAGAACCCTTATAGAGGAGAACATGAGTAAAGACTGTGTACACTATCCCATGCAGCTGCGGAAAGAAATATAAAGGGAAAACAGGCCGCTCCCTTAAGAACTCCAGAAAGCTGTAACACGAGGGGAAGTAGAAAAATCAGGCGTGGCTGACCATATATGGAGAGAGAGGTGAGATCACCGCCTTCTGTGGGATCAGGTTGAGATCATAGACAAGGAACACCATTGGAAAATTCGTAAACTTAAGGAATCAGCATATCTAGTAGGTCACAAAAATCTCCTGAGCCTGACCAAGCATAGAAATGAATACAATATGGGAACCAGTAATAAGGAGTGCTAGAAAAAAGCGATAATAACAATAAAAATTGCAATATTAGCTCTGGTAAAAACATGCATGATAACAGCAAAAAATTGCAATATGAGCACTGGTAAAAATAGTTACTGAAGACATTATGTTTATAATACCCAGAAATTCATACACAGATGTCCCCAAAGACACATGGCACAGTGGATAACGGCGTTGGTTAGATTTCAGTGACAGGACCCAAAGAGTGCGAGTTCAATACCCTGTTTTAGAGGGAAATTAACAGGAGATAACTGATAACTGACATCCATTAAACATGGCACGTGGAACTAGAACAGTCAATTGACCCTCTTCAAGCAAAGAGTATATATTTCCACACACACACACACACACACAAAGAGTAGATATTTCCACACACACACACACACAGAGACATACACACACACACATATATATATATGTGTGTGGGTGTGCATATATATATATATATATATATATATATATATATATATATATATATACACATACAGAGAGAGGTAGGGAGAGAGAGAGAGAGAGAGTGAAAGAGACCAGAGTGTTGATCTTGCGAACCTTTGTTCTAGAGTTAATCTGTCATTGGATTTTCAATTAATCTAAACTCTTAATAAAAATGTCTTAAAATTATTGTCAGACTTTGTCCATTTCATAATGTTTGAGGTCATTTGTTTACATTTGGATATGCATTGAGCAGATATGAATGTACGTGAGAGAATCATGGAAGATTGTAGTTTAAAGACAGTAAAATCGACCTTGCTAACCGAACGATCCACTGTGGCCCAATCGGTTAAGGCTACTTAATACTATGGACATGAATTTTTTTGTAAACGCTGGGGGCTTATTTCAATCCAAAAGACATAACGTTAAATTTATAATGTTCCTTATGGTAGGCAAAAGCTGTTTTTTCTCTCTCATTCCCATCCATTGTTACCTGCCAATAACCGGCTCTCAAATGAAGCGTCGAAAAACACAAGGCTTTTCCAGTAAATCTAATGACATCATTCAGCTGTAATGGATAAACTAACGGTTTAGTGGTCCAAACTCTGAAGTCAACCTAAAATCTGTGTACCACAATTTCTTCGCGCCGACGAATATTGGGAAGCTCCAAGGCGATTGCGATCTCTTCATCAGCAAGGCATCCAACACTTCCTTAACTGTTCCACTAGCATTCTTTTATGCATGGGAGTTCTACACTGTCTTAACTTTATCGGTGGATGATCTCTCGTATCAATTTTTACTCACAGAATTCACAATTATCATTGTCTGTCAGCAATTCAGATAATTTCCCCTTTAATTCCTCTGGGAGCACCAGCTCATTTTCATTAATCTTAGTGGACTTATTTCTGACAATTATCCTCTCTTCCTCAAATCTGATTAACATCTTCATATCAACCATCAGCGTCTTACCTAATTCCAGATTGGGTAGCACACGCACTTTTTCATCAACCGTATTTATCATCATCAATAAGAAGCTACTCACTTCGCATTTCTCTACTAGAACTTCCAGCATAGTAACTTATTCATATTCAGTATAAAAGTTCTTTGAAAGTTTATTTAGTAGAGCATTCCTCCCCTTTCACAAGGAAATTCCAGTCTACAGGTGCTCGTCACCACTGTATGAGGTGGCAATTTTATTTCGTGCTCCGGCTGTTATCTTCTTCTCATCTAATGGTATCTCTTCCTCTCCCAACTCAACGTGGGGGGGGGGCTCAAAGGAAATCAATATCCCATTCCTCTTGAGATAATCCCTGCCTAATAACAATTTACTGCCCAAGTCAGGGAACATATAAATTCGCTGTCGGATTGCCTTAAATTCACCTAGCTGCGCAGGCAGACCAGTTATTCCTTCAAGTCTCATTTCACTACCATCCACCTCGGCAACGGTTAAATTAATCAACCACTATCTTCAATCGATTCATCACTGCTGATTTTACAATTGTTATTGCTGAACCCGTATCAGTCAGTGCTTCCATTTTGTAATTCTATATTTTAACATCACGTATATACCTTTGTATACGTGCTAATACCCTTGGAAAAGGCGTGAATCCCTCCAGCTATGGGTAAATAGCAGGACGGCCTGGTTTTCTATAGCCTTGGATGGTAACTGGTCTAGGAGAAGGACAACTCTGAATGCAAACCCGGAGTGGATCCCCTAAGGCGGATGGACGGCACTTTGTGCTACCTTCCGGCAATTCGTGCAGCCGCGCTGGTACCAAACTGTATTGGTTTATCCTCTTCTTTGGACTCTGCTAGCAAGGCCGAGATAGGGAACTAGACGTTCGGGCAGCCTTAGTTCTCCATATATCCCGCCCAGGCTCGTAGCGCACCGCGCTACTCCATCGTCTCTCGAGACGGACGGATGTCGACGACGACAATACCTTTGTTCTCTTTAATTTATTTTTTCCCCACCATATCCTCCCCGTCGGAATTTCCGCAATTATTTTTTCACACTGAGAATCACCCTGTACAAGGCTCGAGAGACACTCGAGTTAGAGGGTTACAGAGTAAGGGGCACAATTTATGCGGATAGGCGGGGAAAATAACGGTTAACACTAGACTTGAAGAGGTTAGGATTGTAGTGATCAGGAAAACATCCTTTTGGGAGTAGGTTCCACACAGTGATAGTTTGCGGAGAAAAGCTTCTTGAGCGGAACTAACTTCTCACCAATGGAATACGGAGGGAATGTGGGCAACTCGCTACAATGTGTGTAGCATGGCGAGTCCTAGCCGTGAAGGTTAGAATTGGTGGAACTGAGGAATGTAGTTCCTCTGTGCACTTCTCATGCAAGTAACGATAGAACAGCGAGAGATTTGCTACATCTCGTCTATGCAGAGTGGAAAACAATTTATCGTCCACAAAAATGCAGAGACGCGTTTGAACTCTATCGAGACTGGAAAGTGAAGACTGGGCAGTTCCTACCTAACCAAATATAACAACAGCAGACCTTTTTCGGTCTGATCTAGCTCTTGTAAAAGTAGAGGATAACACAAGGAGTTAGTTACTCGCTGAAGTGGTACACGGGAGCGACCATTCGTCCTTCATCATAAGCGATGGATCATATGTACGAGTTCCACTTGAGGTCTGGGTTGAGTTTCAGACCCAATAGTCGCTCATGATACGAGGCCTACCCGAGAGAACATCCGTTCATTGTGACTGGCAGATGTTTAGGGTTCGATTGGCGATTATAGAATGCAATTAGTTTGGTTTTCGAGGCTTTTTATGCAACCAGCCAGTTTTCTCCCCACTGAGATGTTATAGCTAGATCTGAGGTGAGGTCATCTGCCAAACACTGGTCCTGACGAATTTTGGGGTTACACTCATATGTCAGCATATATATTCACAAATGATATGAGTATACTCCTAGACAAATCACTTACATAAAGTAAAAAGAAGAAAAGTGAGATGTGAGGGACACCTGCGTTGATTGCTACGGACCCGAGGGACTGGACGTTAACAACTACCTACGTTAGGAAGGACTTTATTACTGAATTGACTCTATCAGTGATTCCATAGCTAGAGAGCTTGAGTAGCAGCCCTTTGTGCCACACCTTATCAAATACATTTGAAATATCTAATATATTGATTTGGTAAGTATGGCTGGATCAGTTTGTTTAAAGTTTTAGATAAGTTATAAACAGTAATAGGAATTAGATAAGTGATGGGTTATGGCACAAGTTTCGTTTATAAGTCTAGACATTCAGCAACATCCACTAGTACAAATGGATTACGTCGGGTGAAATATGTATGTTGTAATAGATAAATAGGCAGAGTAGTTGCGGCAGCCATTGAAAAAAAAACGCTTGTTAATATCCTTTGACTGCGGAATAATTGTTGATGTCAGATAAATGAAGCGTGCTCTCTCAGAGGAGGAAACTGCGAACGATTTTTCTTCGGCAACATTAGCAAGAATTTCGGCAGTCATCAGATAAAAACGCAAGATAAAAAAACTGCTAACTCGAAAAAAGGATTGCCAGTAAGTGATAGGGAACAGGAACGAAGGGGAATATCACAAATCACATTCCAATTAAAGTTACTTAAAGCAAATTAAACGCATTGGATCATAGAAAACAGACACATCGTGTTCAGACAGTTGTTTCCAACTCTTTCAGGCAGACGGTAGCGTCTGTCTGTAGAGAAAATAATTTTTAATTTAACAAAGCCAAAAACATCTGTTAATAAACTAATTTAATATAATTATTATGATCTGGCTACCATTAAGTTTATTCATTGAATTCCACTTTAAAATGTTTTTCTGATTGAATTTGACTTAATTATCGGGTGCAAAACTGCCGCCGTTATTTTTATTAAAAAGCAAATATGTAGGACATAATATTGTTTTTGTTAGCGCTTACTCATCTTACTTTCCATTGTAGATCAATGCATAATGTTGCGACTGGGTTCTGCGACAATTCACGACGTAGCTGGAGGGGTAGGAAAACAGCGGCAAGACACGAGCGTCCAAATGTCTCACAGAAAACGGGAGGCTGGCTGGAGTCAAAAGCCGAGAAATAGTCCGAACTATTCCACTGTTGTCTACAATTTAAGCAAAAATATTGGTCTCGGTGGAAGTCACCAGTTCTCCTTGATACCAATCGGACAAAGCCAAATTGTTCGACAGAAATCATCCAAGACTTTTGCTCCGACGTTTCAACTTCTCGCAAATGACTCTACCAAAACCGGAGGCAAGTCAACTTCAAACAAGGGCTGTGCGTATTCAAGAAAATACATAAGTGAATATATTAGAACCAATTCGAAAAGTGGAAATTTTTTTAATAATACTTTAAAACAAAAGAAATCAGATGAAAATGATACTAACAATCCTTCAGGGCAAACTACAACGAATCTCAATATTAAAAAAGAAGTTTCATTCCTTTCGATTACAAAAAGAGATGGGAAGGCCCCAAAGAGGCCATGGCACGATCCTAATTTTCATGCCAATCAAAACAGTGTTATTGCAGATTATACAGGCAATGAACAAAGTGAGGAAACATCCAAAGAAACAATATCAGAAAGGGTTGTAACAAATGGGACTTTGCAAAACCAGGAATGTTCGACAATTAAAAACATACACGAGATGAAAGCTATGCGAACATCAACAGAGGTTGTCAGTGCAATGAAAACAGCTCCATTTGAAAAATCTTCACTACAGCCGTTCTTTGGAAATACCCCGGCTACATCCTTGACAAAACCACACACTTCTAAGCTTCGTGATTCAAATACCGTTAAAAATATGCAAATAATTTATGCGACTCGATGTTGCGGTCAACAGAACACTAAACTGGAAATGTCAGCACAGACTCCAGGTGAAAGGTTAACATGTAGTACAGAAACTGAACAAAAAGACAGAAAGGAAAATCTAAAGCCAATACCTGATAACATTCAACCACCAATTCGTAGTGCTAGGGTTATAACCAAACTGAAACAAAACAGCCACAATGAAAACCACAATTCTTACACTAGAGGGAGCGAGGAGCCAAATATCATATTTTCGACTTTTCGTCAGAGAGGTCAACAAAAGTTTGGAAATACTTCACCAGATATAAAAAGGAAACTGGCTTTCCCTAATTCTTCCGGATCGTCAAAAACTAAGGAAGACTCAAGTATTTCCAATAAAAGAAAGATCCTTTCAACAACAGTTCCCAAATCTGAAGATACCGCCCATTCAGTGCTTCGTAATGAGCAATTCGCATTTAATCCTATGCATACTGAACAACTTTCCCGATTATCGTGCTCGAACTCGAACGTAAATTGTGAAAACAACAAAAGCAACGGCTTTTTGTCATTGAATTCCAAGAATTTGATTCTTTTTGAAATTTTTACGAGTAAAGGTAATCTAAAATTTGAGTCCAAAACCAGAAGGATCTATAAATGGCTGGAAGACTGTCAACAACATAACAGAGAAAAGCTCTTCAGGGATCTTGAAGCCAAAATTAATAATTGTTGAATTTCCCTTTCAGAGGTATTAAGCATTTACAGAAATAAAATAATAAATAAATTGGAAATAATAATAATAAAATAAAAATAAAACAAAAAATAAATTTAAGAACAGTCCTATCCGTTCTTAAATTTTATAAGAATTTGATTCTTATTTTAAAGACGCTATTGACTAATATCTGTAGAGTTTTTTTAAGCAAAACTATGTTAACACAATCAGTAGGGACATATGCAGTCAGTAAAATTCAATACTTATGAAGTCCTCTTCATTGAACCTTTTAGTTTGAATGTAATCTGTGAACCGTAACGCTTCAGCTTTTTTAATCCTTTGGTAAAGATTCAAAAACAGAATTACATTTTCTACAATCGCTCGATTGATATGCTAAATATGAAAGCATCAAGACTTGATTAGTCCTGATAAACTTGATTAGTCTTTTTATATTAAAATTCGTTTTAAATTTCGTTAAGAAAAGAAGGATTATTTCATTAATTTATTTTTTATGAAGCAGGACTCATTTATTTTTCCTCAGACAGAAGGTGCATGTCTCTCCAATTACGTGCTCTATCGCCCTCTGTCTTTCAGAGAGAGAGAGAGAGAGAGAGAGAGAGAGAAAGAAAGAGAGAGTTTGGATCAAAATTCAGCATGTAAATACGTAACAGGATACAAACTTGTGTATACACTTTTGCTTACATATATATACATATATGTATGCGTGTATTTGAGTGTATGTGTGTGTGTTATTGAAGTATACCGACAAACTGTCTGTTTAACTTTTTATTACATATTTTCTGTTGGCGCATAACCAGTTGCAAATCAATATAAAATAAGAGAACCTGTCTGAAATTCATAATTTTCTTTTTTTTTCAAATATCATGAGTCATAAAAACATTCATAATATCGGTTACAATAGAAAAAATTAGAATAATTTCATCTTGGTAAATTTTGAATGGATATAATTTTAATTTATATGTATTTAGATTGAATTTAAGAGACGCCAATGTAGAATTATTTGTAAACTATTTGTAAGAGGGAGATAATTTTAAAATAAAAAAAATGAGTCCGCTTCGTAACATAACATTGCCTAAAGTTAAAATTTTTTCTAAAATTTAAAATATTTTAATATGATCTTGGACGAGACCTTAGCGGATTTAAAGTATTTGACATCGCCGAGCAAACAATGAACTCTATAAATAATCATTCCGATTCTTGCTGGTTAGCATGTGCCAAATTTAGCTTGAATAAACTTCATATAATAAAGCCCAGAATAAGACCCTTTCTTATTTGAAATGATAACTGAATTTAAAAAAAAAATGACATCGGTTTAGTATATTTGCCTATCTACTTGCTTCTCTCTCTCTCTCTCACACACACACGCAAACTCACTCACGCACACACAAACACACAAACACATGTATATATAAGGTGTGCGACATCCTTTGAGGAGACCAACATCTAATAAATCGTTTCTCTGCTGCATGTAAAGCCTTTGGTCTTACATTTAGCATAAAGAAAACTGAAGTAGTGCACCAACTTTGTCTTACTACGAAACAATTCTGTGGTGAGAAACAAAAACCACCAGTCTACAAATTTCCAGAGAGACCATTGAAAGTAGAAGAGAAAGCCCTGAACTATGTAAAGTCTTTCCCCTATATTGGTAGCAAAGTTAACTACAATGGAACTTTATACGATGAAATCATGCATCGGATTGCTAAGGCTGCCAGTGCTTTCGGCAAACTTCACCGTCGCTTGTAGAATGAGCGGGGTATTTGATTGGATACGAAAATTCGGGTTTACAGAGCTGTTGCCCTTGCCATCCTTTTGTACGGCTCAGAGTTGTGGACTCCATACAGGTACCATATACGCCTCCTGGATGTTTTCATTAAAAAATGTCTGTGTGCCATCTGTAGAGTTAACCTTCAAGATAGGACATCTAACGCAGACCTGTTTAACAGATGTAATATTGGAGGAATCGAAACTTTTCTCATACAGTCTCAGTTACGATGGACTTGTCATGTCTTGAGAATGTCTGATAACAGGATACCCAAGATCCTAATGTACAGCCAGTTAGATCAGGGCTACAGGAATGTAGGCCGCCCATGGTTAAGATACAAAGACAAGCTTAAGAGCAACTTGTCAGCTGTAAATATACCTCATAACACTCGAGCACTTGTACAGGTAGAATGGAGATCAACGTGTTTTGGTGGACTCAGCAGTTTTCAATCAGTTTGAATTGTCTTCAAGAAGCGAGAGCAAGATCTAAAAGATCAGCCAATCTAACAGTGATCTCTTCCCACAATCCTTACTCTTGCTCCATATGTGGGCTCTTTTGTTAATCACTAGTGGGTCTTAATTGTCACTTAAGATTATCGCTCAAAATTTCATAATAAATTAAGTTCTCAGATCCTCATACGTCGAAACCGACGGGAGAGTCCATTATATAAGGTATACTTAGGCAGCAAATATTCATCCAAACAAGTTTGATTAAAAAGAACTGACAAGAACTCCATGTTTAATTCTTTTTTTTTTTTCCAATTTTCGAATAAAGTGATTTGATTGATTGTTGCGGTTTCTACGGTTTATCAACCCTTTGCATGTTATTTAAAGCCAGAAAATCTTTTTACATTGTAAGAATTACTTTTTGAGATAATAATAGTTTAGTGAAATAAATCTTACTATTTAATCCAAAGCTGTGGGAGATGATATGGCTTCATAACTTTCCCAAGGTTATTTTTGCGGATATCTAACAGGAATTGGAAATGTGTTCCTGATCAAACCAAATTCGTGAATAATTATATTGGACATACCAGTACATGCCTATCAAGAAGACTCACGTTACATATGTCTGACTACAGCTCAATTAGGAACCAATTAAACACACAAGGAAACCTACCAAATTCCGTTCCCAATATACTTGTACAAAATACAACTATAATATATGTTGTGGATTCCAGGATGAAATCCGGTACCAACAATAAACAAACGCCAAGAATGAATATAAGAAAATAATGTATTAATGTAATAATACAAACCGGTAATGCAGGTTAGTAGGTCCAGTAATACGGGTTAGTAACAAAATATCTATACAGTCTTTGGTATTGGGGTATCGCTGTATGACTTCTTACTGAGTCCACGTGCTCGCTCACTGTGATTCTTGCTGGCTACGTTCGTTCTATCTGTCGGTCTGTACCTTCACCCTCGGTTGCTCTCGTCTCTTCGGTCTGTCTGTCGGGTCTTCACGTAGCAGTAGTATATGTATATACTGGGTGAGTCCAGTTGTGTAAAAAGGGGAGAACCCCTTAACAATATCCTCATCTAGATGTAAAATAAAGTTAAAAATAATGGAAGCATTAATAAGAAAAGAAAGGAAAAGACAATACTCAATAATATCAACTATGAACATAGGCACAATTTGCTGAGCGTGTTTGAAAAACAAATCCCCTACACTATAGAGACACATATGTAAAAATCTACATAATCAGTTAAAAATAAAATAATAAAAACACTAATAGAATAGCCGAAAACATTCGGAAACAGAACATTTGAACAGTTTTTCCAAATTTTATGTCCAGTGAAGAAAACACTTACACGAACACAAGAAATATTGAATAACAAGCTTAATCGCTGTATCTTGTGAATAAAACAGTGATTGCTGTCCAAAAACACAATTATATATATATATATATATATATATATATATATATATATATATATATATATATATATGATTAAAAAAGCCATTATTTTGGGTGCGAATTAGTTCCTAATAACACTTACACATGACGTCACTATAGTCTATTTCATACGTCCAGCTTCCCAAAGAATACAAAAATAGTAAAGGAATTTCGCCTACTACACAGACACCACAATGTTTATGAAAATGATTGAAACGATCGATAGTATTTGGACAAAACAACAACCCATGAACTTCGAATGGTTTATCCACAGTTTTGATCACAATACACAGTACTTTATTCAAAAATTAGAACAATATAATAAAAGATTAAACAAACGCATCTTGTCGGTTCGTTTTAATCAAACTTTTTTGAGAAATACATACATACATACATACATACATACATATATATGTATATATATATATATATATATATATATATATATATATATATATATATATATATATATATATATGGATTGGATTTTTCTGTATCCTTGGAAACAGTAAATTATGAATTTATATGTACGTTTAAAACTCAGTAAATTTAAAAATAAGTATTCCAATATTCGCTTGAAGATGAAACAGAACTAATGATTTTAATTTAATTAAAGAATTAAATTTAAAGTTTTTAGCTTCCATTTTTGAAACATGGTTATTACTGTGTAGCGAAAAAACATATTTTCAATCAGTTAATTTATAATATATATATATATATATATATATATATATATATATATATATATATATACAAAGAGAGAGAGAGAGAGAGAGAGAGACAGAGTGAGAGAGAAATGAAAATTTCTAGTTCTGATCTAGAATTGATTCCAAAATAAATCCTAATATTTGGTCAGATTTGGGGAAATTAATCTAACAGCATCTGCCACTCCTAATTTTAGCATGCTAAATACGTTATTTTGCATTTCAAAACTATAGCGCCAATAAGACTTTTTTTAAAGCAGATAGAAATTTTGTTTTAATTTCACTAAAGAGGTTTGGCTGGTTAAAGTTTTTAATTTTATTTTAAAAGCCAATTCTATCCATAAAATGCCTAAAACCGTTCACGAATTGAATGGTGCAAAACGGCTCATTCCCGAGACGTGATAATTCTTGCGATACATTCTTCACTGATGAAAAACAAATGATTCTTTCACTTTCCAAGAATTACTCTTGTAGAGTATAAATGTAAGACAATCAAATTCAGAGTAACTTAGAATAAAATCAAATCAATAGATAATTTTCCACGGAATAAATTCTTGCAAAATTTACTTAAATGAGATTCCTTTCAAGAATTGACCTCTTTTAAATATGTGCCCTGAAACAAAACATTGTGTACTTTTTGTGAAAAATTCAGAAAACTTTATACAAATTTCGACATGCATATTTTACAATGTTGCTCATACTTCTAAGTTGATCCAACAATGATAAAAACATTTTACCAAGATTTTTGATAATTTGTGATAAATTGTGAAGACTTATGTCATACAAAATGATATTTATTGTATATAAGAATACAATTATGGCACAAGGCCGAAAAAGGGGAGGGGTTGAAGCTGGTCTTCACTAACTATCCTATACCTAGCTAATTCAATTCACGACCCATTCACTCATTCTTATGTGATACAAAATTTCACTTAATGCTTACAAATTAATTTTTTTATACTGATGGGTGATTTTCATTGAAGTATAGAAATAATTTCATTGAAGATAATTTCTGAAAACAATTTACGTTCAGTATTTCAGAATTTTCACTTCATTAAATGAAAAAAAAGGCGTTTTCGTAAAAAAAATATCCGATTGAATAATACATTCAATTTCGAGGAGTATTTTATATGCATTTTTAAATACAGAGCGCAATGGATAAATTGTAATCTAAATTACGCAAAGATGAAAATATCACTGACATCTCATTTTAACAAATATATTTACCAAATTTGTACAAAAATATCTTGAAAGGATAAAAAATAAATTTATTCAATAAATTTGCCAATCAGGGTCTCCAGACGGCTTCGGAATATCTTGCAACTCTTCTGGACGGTCTGCTTGTTTAAGCTGGTGAATGCTACCTTTATCTATGACTTCAGTTCATTTTTGGTGTTACAAGGAATTTTGTTGGTCTCTCACTCAACTACATCCCACACATAATAATCAAGGGTATTGCAGTATGGGAAGTGGCCAGATGTTAATGATGATGTGGCCGCAGAAACCGACTGTCAGCCATGACTGGGTTCTCCTGATTATGCGACAGTGCAGAGTTCTTTTGACAGACATATCTTCCAGCAGCTACCATCTTGACCTAGGGTGGCACTACCTCCTGTATGCCTCCATGTTGAAGAGATGAATGGAGGCATAACCTCGCCATCACTCGTGATCACTCCAAACACCTTTATAATCGTCATTAGACTCATTCAACTTTTTCTGAATCCTCTGCACTGTTCTCAGATTGACGCCCAACCACTCTGAAATGTTCGTTTTGGAGATTCCGGTGCGAACGCCAAGCAGTACAGCATTTATGGCGGAGTGAATTGTGCCATGGTGCTCTTTTTTTCACAGACGGTGCCCCATCTGATGTTACTACAGTCAGTCACTATTCTGCAGTCAACAAAATAATAAACAAACAACGTACATGCGCGAAATTAAAAACAATTTACCCATCGCACACTGTACTATTCTCGCTGCACAGCTTTAAGAATACTGTTTGACACAAACTGTTTAATTTTCTTTATATGAAAAGTAACAGATTATGACAATGAAATGGTGATTATTAACCAATTAATTTCGGCAGAAATTTATCTCCTTCACGTATGATCTATAGAAATTCAATGACGCAAATTACCGTCATCCGTAGTTAACAGTTTAAAAATTTTCAGCATTGAAAGAAATAGATAAATATATTATAATACAATATATTATATATTAAATATTTCATCTATTGGCTAAAAATTGAGATTATTTTAGAGAAAGGGTTCAAAAATTATTTTTCTAAAAAATATATCAAAATATTTTAATCGTAACGACTATAACTTTTTTTTATAAAACATGAATAAAAGTTAATTTAAAAGCAATCAGGGTTTATATTTAAAATTAATGGCAAAAATTTAATCCGTGATAAATAAAATTGTCTGAGAAACAGGAAAATGCTGGAGTTGAAACCGAGAAATGGTAATTTTTTAATGTTTCCTTTATATTAGAAATGAGTTTTCGGCATCTGCAACTAAATTTTCTCTTTTTTCAATAAAATCAATGATAAACAATTCTGCAAATATTGGGAAAAGATTAATTTTGCTTTTTAAATTTTAAATAATGGTGGCAGGAATCGATACTTATTTTCATGATGGCAGTGATCAAGACTTATTTTCAAAGAATATGAAGGAAGCCAAATTAAAATCAATAAACATTAGTGACTTTCTTAAAACAAAAAACTACGAAAATATATTTTATAAGCATTGTAAAATAGACACCTTTTTATAGGACAATGGTTAAATAATTTTAAAATAGGCCAATATTGTTATATAGTACAATTCTTACTTAATTTTTGACATTTTGCTTAACAGATCTAAGCTTAGTAAACGACTACTATATCTCTATCTATAAAAGGCAGGATGTGTATGTGTGCAACGAATGCATGGCCGCAATTTTCGACGGATTTGCATCAAAATTTACATGCACATGCTCCAAGTTAGTGAGAAGGCCAAGACCTACTTTGCATTTCTCAACTCCCATCGATAGTGGAAATAATCGATTTTTTCATGCTTCTACGGCAGTTTTCATGTAGTTTGCGGCCATTTTCTATTGGCCAGAGTGAGAGTCAATAGGTGGCTGCCACGAATAGGCAGGAAGATTCTATTGGCCAGCGTGAGAGCCAACAGCTGACTGACACGAAGTGGGAAAAATTTAAATCTGCATGGCACTTTACTCCAATTGGCTCATTCGCTTGCTTAAACTCAACGCTGATTCTGATTCCGCAGAACTGGGTTATGTGTGAAAAAGTATTTGTTGTTAACATTCTTTTTTCATTCGGTTTTTCCAGCAAACAGTCCTTTTTTAAAGCTGATCATTTTGTGTTCATTTTGTTTAGTTCTTTTTTCGTAACAGATTTAATGTTTAGTATAGAGTTTAGAAAAAATTCGCAGTGTGAGATAGGCATAAAGTAAGGCATGCAGCAATATCAGCACGGCAAAGGGCAATCCTTTAAAGGCAAAGAAGAGCAAAAATATTTTAAGTCAAGTGATAGCGATTGCTGTATGAGTCGTACGATTTTTGAATCAAGCATGGGCAACGCCGGGTCATGCTGTCAGTATATATATATATATATATATATATATATATATATATATATATATATATATATAGGGGACACTGATGCATGGCGGAAGGTTGCGTTCAACCATGAAACAGACAGGTTGCCACTCGTGTCCACCTCACTGTCCACTCATTAATAGAAACACGCTCTATCCGTGATATTGAGCACTTTTACACGTAAATCTAGCATACATCAAAACTATATATATATATATATATATATATATATATATATATATATATATATATATGTATACACATATACAGGCTTGTGTCTGTGTGTGTGTGTGTGTGTATGTGAGCGCTAGTATTGTCCTCTGAATTACTAAAGGACGGAACGCATCACACGAAACTTTTTTCCACTTTGTCATATATTTTTCTCCCAATATCGTTATAAATATAAAAAAAATTATATATCGTCATCTCTCTCTACATCTACATATATATATATATATATATATATATATGATAAAGACGAAAGTAAATCTTATCTTAGCTGATGCGTTACGTCCGCTGAAGGATTTTATTAGGGACATGCGAGCATTTTATTTTGTAACAATTACTATCCAAGACCAAACATATTGGTTTTCAAAGATTTTAAGCTTATATATATATATATATATATATATATATATATATATGTGTGTGTGTGTGTGTGTGTGTGTGTGTATGTATGTATGTATGTAAGTATATGTATATATATATAAACAAATACAAAGGTTAATGATTTCAAGTGGACAACGAAAACAGGGTTGTAATTTTTCGGATTACAACCCAGTTTTCGTTGTCCACTTATTACTGAGAGTAAAAACAAGAACACAATCTATTTCATACCTGAGGATGTCTGTAGGAACAGACGAAAGCTTGTAAAAATAAAAAGACCTATTGCAACTGAAATTTATAAAACAGGATCTTTTCATTCATAAACAGGTTCGGGTTTTTTGTATATTATTTGAATTGTTCGCGAAGATGGATTTCTCGCCATTTAAATCATTAACCTTTGTATTTGTTTTATGTATGAATAATTCATGAGTTTGTAAATTAATTGCACCTTTATTGAAATTAAAATAACTGATCCAAGTGCAACTTTCGGATAATAAGTGCGACATTACTGTAATTATTGAACAATATAGTTCATGCCACTTTGACGGAAAATCTAGCAGTAAAAAAGAATTCTCTTATCACTACATTTGTACATAAACGCAGAACCTTAATATTTAAATTCAAACTCAGCGTTGCGACTGCACGTTCCAAAACAATAACACATTTCTCATAGCATTTTTCGGATTACAACCCTGTTTTCGTTGTCCACTTATTACTGAGAGTAAAAACAAGAACACAATCTATTTCATACCTGAGGATGTCTGTAGGAACAGACGAAAGCTTGTAAAAATAAAAAGACCTATTGCAACTGAAATTTATAAAACAGGATCTTTTCATTCATAAACAGGTTCGGGTTTTTTGTATATTATTTGAATTGTTCGCGAAGATGGATTTCTCGCCATTTAAATCATTAACCTTTGTATTTGTTTTATGTATGAATAATTCATGAGTTTGTAAATTAATTGCACCTTTATTGAATATATATATATATATATATATATATATATATATATATATATATATATATATATATATATATAATTTATTGAAAAATATAATCACATTGTATAATTATTTTAAAAGCATATAAATTTTAAATTATAACATTTAACGGTAAAAAAAGTTTGTTATGCTGAACAATTAAACCAAAAATTGCTTTTGTGTAAACAAAATATTCCAGCAGGTGTAAATTATGGTTCAGTATTTAAAGCCTAAAATAATTCCAATCCAAAAATTCGAGTCAATGAATCAGATGAAATATAAAAAAATGCAATAAAAATGTTCAGCGTTAAATTCATTACTTTGCCTGTGGCAATATTTTGATTAGCTCTTTTATTCTTGCAATCAGTTAAATTAGACGAGAGTCCCCACACTAAAGCCACTGGAATCCACATCCTTCGCTGAGACCTCCTGTCCAAGACCATGTACCGGCCATGAAGCCTAGTACTTGGAAATTTAAGTTACTATTAACACAAGCTGCAGACTCCAAGTGGATCCCAAAGTAACTAGATTATCCAAGTAAATGGGAAGGGTTAAAATTGCTGTATACAACAAATTTTATACAAACAAAATCGTTTTTACATTTTTTTAGTTAATTCTTTATTCCACAAGATTCTGTTTTTCTCGTGTAGTTTCAGCTGTCGAACTGCCTTCACTTCAGTTTGCTTCATCAGCGATCTTCTCACCCTCTGAGATAAAAAAAAAAAACAATGTGGCAGAGGAGTGAATGGTGGTTGACAAACTCTAGCTAAATTGAGTGGAACCTTGCATACCATCACGATACCAGTGGCAAATAATACACTAATTTTCAAATCTGGAGTAGTACTTTTATGAAGGTTTTCCATTTTCTGTGCGTACATGTTCAGGGCGCTAGTAGAGGGAGTGAGTGTCATCGGTCCTTACCTATAACTACAGAATGAACTCTTCCTAACACTATGTATACTACGCCTCTCAAGAGAGAGGGATGAATCGAGTCAAGCCCATAGTAGTTCACTCTAAACCAGACTGACAGTCATACTAACACCTTCCACATCTTGTATTATTAATTCGTGTAATATACCTTCGTTATTTCTACTCTTGTGTTCGTGTTGTTCTTCCTTGGTCCTAATATGGACCATAACAGTGGGTATGTACGTGTCTTTTACGCCGGAAGCTTCAGAGAACTGAGTTTCTACTGCTTCTCTCTGCTCCTTCCAACGACTCTCAGCCATCCAGCTCTGTATTTAACATAGTTAACGGCTGAAAATAACTAATCCCATCAGCGCTATGTTCTTTCTTTCGTAGAACTTCGCTATGCCTTTGTAAAGTTTTGGGTAATCTTCTCCCGCTTCATTCAACTGTTGGAGATCAATGTCAGTAAACATATGCGAGAACGTAAGAAAAACTATTTATTTGTTCGGCTCGACGTTTTCCAATGCTTCGTAAATTTCATCATAATTGTATGACCTTAGTACCTAACTGTTTTTGTTATCTTGAGGCTCCTTGGTTAAAGTTTCTGGTTATATTTACGAAATTATTCAAAGTTACCTTTATTTATATTCATACGTTGTCCATTCAGCGTTACGACACTGATAATATACCGATCTGTCATATTACGGAATCCTTCAGCGCACAATTCTGCGGCTATTTTCGTCGCCTGGGCAGAAATTCTTTTGAATCTAGCACTAACTACCAAAGTCTAATCTATATTAATAAGCAAGTAGGCCACAGCTACATTGTCTGAAATTACTTACGGATAAATGTAGTCACAGTGTCTGTCATGTCATACTTTAGGTTTAATGTTAGGTGGTCAATAACCGTGGGTGAGGCCAAATTACTACCACTAAGAGGGACATGTTCTAAAATCCCTTCCTACGTCATTTTTTTCAGTTTTGCAACTACTAAAAGTAGCATGTAAATTAGCAGTCTGCGAGACTCAAAGTAAGAGAGGTGACTATTTTCTTTTAACTGAATGCCGGCTTTGTATCCTTTTAACATCCCCGTGTCATTAACCACAAATCAATGACATCGAACTTTTTTAGTTTAAGCGAACTTTTTAAAAATTGGGGTTTGCCCATTTGTTCCAAGAAATTTAACGCGATTAATGGTGACATCAATACTAGTATCCATTTACATAGAAAAAGTTATACCATTCAATTTAATTTTTTTCTCTGGCACTTTTCTCTATGTTTTTGTATCGCAAATACAGCTGTATTTTCCTTAGCGGGTTGTAAATTTTCTACACTTTCTACTCTCCTTTTATACTTGTACACAGACTGGAAATGTTTTTCTTTTCACAATTCCAGCATACTTGTCCTAAAGCTGAACATTTTTCTGGTATCGATCATGATTTTATCACAGTATTTGTATCACACAAGGTAGTTTGGATGATGTATGCTTTGCCAGAAATTTCTCTTCATAATGCCCGAAATTTGTGAAAAGGTTGAATCCTCCAATTCTCTGAAATACTACACGACAGAGATCTTTCTGATGGCTTCACATCCTGCCGAAACCAAAAAGAGAGCTGTAATCTTGTTTTCCCCTTCTGCAACACTGTGGCCTTTTAACCTGTTGGTCCGCGCTTCGACAGCAAAACAAACAATCCATGTTTCCACAAAGTCTGGTTCATCCAACGGTGTTACAGATCCTGTTGGCGACATATTGTTGTGATGTTTTCTAGTCTGTGACGTAGAAGTTTTATTTAAATATTTGTATTTTGCTCCATTTCTGTGGCACAAGGCCGAGTGGAAAGTGTAAACGGCTGCTCTTACTGTATGCCCTTAACCTAACTAATCTGATTCACAACCCATTTACTCTAACAATTTCCGCACTTATCACAAAAAATCCTTCTCCGTTCAATCCAGCATATACCAGAATACCATACATTCACAGGGATTCTACTAAAGCTCTCATGACATAAAAAATTCGCAATATGTACAATTGTCTGTTTTTAGTTTTTCAACTAACCCTAACCCCGTCCACCCCACAGAAAAATAACAGCAGCCGCTGTATTCTGCTGATAAGCAGAATCAAGAAGCTCGCTCGCTAAAATCAGGGGAGGGCAACATAAGTTAATGAACGGAAAAATACCAAAGGCTGATACAGGCAAGTTAAAAAAGTGGGTAAAAAAACTGAGGAGGTTGGGGATCTTGACAAAGACCATAACAAAAGAGAGCGCCCGGAACGACAATAACTTACAGTAACCAGGTGAAAAAAAGTCTAAATTCACAGGAACCAAGCTCGCAATTTTTACCCACCTTTTGCTGAAATCTGTCGAAAGCAATCGCTTTCTATCAGTTCTGATCCTCATCGCTCACAGCCTATTTTTTGTCAACGCGTGGGCTAGGGAAACCAACCTTGAGGCGTATCTGTGGCACACCAAGTGTGGCATCCCCAGTCCCCTTCTGAATGAATCAGGAATCTGGACACAGATATTACTGGTAATCTGAGTTCTTAGACCACCCCACAACAGGGAGAAGATCAAGCACTCTAGAGCCTTCCAACAATCATTGCTGAAAAAGAGTACCGACATTCGGTAAAGGATGAGGGGAAAGATGGACACCAAGGAGCAAACCAAGGCTTACTCTTTAAGGACAACGGCCTTCGTAGTCAAGTTCGTATCTACGCTATTGACTTTTCCAGAAGCTCCAACCAATTGTTCTTCAGCTGGAAATCAGCCCGAACCACAATCCAAGAATGCGGACGGAACTGTCAGTCCAACTAAAGTGTCTCGGAAGATCAACGCCATTCCAACACATTACCACAAACCGAAAGACTTGTTGATCTTAATATTCGTCCACTTCATACCATTCAAGTGCCTTCTGCACTACCATGTCGCGACAGCACGACACCAATTCTGCATAGGCCCCATCCTTTAAGAGTAGCTCCATCGCCAAAGCGTAAAGTAGAGGCGACAAAAGACAACACTGACGAACCGACCGTTACAGCGTAAAAGCGTTTGACCCTTTTCCATTGACTTGTCCGACAGAACTAGGGGATCGATACAGCAGTCTGATCTACTGGCAAAAGTCGGGTTTGAATCCAGCGGTCTGCAGGACAGCCGTCAAGTTTTGATAGCCAACCCTGTCGAACGCCTTGGACTGAATCAGATGCAGATTGCTTTGAATTGTTCGGCCCTTCACAGAACAAGTCTTTTCCGGACCCAACAGAATCTCGCCTACTAACTGCAAAAGTTTAGTCAGGATCATGGCCAAAAACCTTAACTCTGTGTTTAGCAGAGTTATAAGCTTGTAATCATCTAAATCTCTCCCACTATGCTTTTTTATTTTCAACAGTGTGATCACATCCCTGGAGATGCGATCGGAGACCGGCCCCTACCGGAACCAGTTGTTCAACCCCACTGTTAAAATCGGAACAAACAACCTCAAGTACAGTTCGTAGGGCAGACCATCATGTCTCGGAAACTTTCTATTAACGATCCTCTTCAGTGCCTCGTGGACTTCACCCCTGTGATTATACACTCGAAGTCAACCGCTTCAGTCGACGAATGTCAAGGAAAGTAGGCTAGATACCCGCGAAACTCATTGTTACAGAGAACAGGCTCCTTGGCAAAACAGTTCTGGAAATGCTGTTGGTCGACCGCAGGGTTCTTCCATTAGGGGTGTCAATTTGCCGAATGTATCGATAGGAACTTCAACGTATTTCCTCCTTGCATAATTCTGCACTCATATTCACGGCTTCATTAGACATTTTGTTTAACATAACTACCTGTCCCCTGTAGTGCTTGAAGCCGGCAGCACCAGGGCCTGTCCAGCTAAACCTCTCTCTAGAGAATCCCCCTACGCTTGGGTCAGACTATTAAGTGTCTTCAACTTCTTAACCTAATCTAGGGAAAGTGATTGTCTAAATTCGATGGTAAAAGACCTAATCCTACCCTTAAGGTTCAGCCACCAGTTATTCCCAATAACCACCCCACTAACCTCCGCTGCACTAATTTAGACAGCTGTAGCCAAAAGTCTTCCCTGTTCACTAAGGATACGTTGAACATCCAATATCCAGCTATTCTAGGCTTAGAGACTAAGGCCATCTGGGTACAAATGAGTTTGTATTTCGAATAGCCTAACCAGTAGAATGTGAGACAATCTAGATCGGCCCTTCTCAGTAACATTCTATCCAGGTAGCTAACCAACTTAGATAGACAGCCAGTTAAAAGCCCACGTCCATATCTCCAGAACTGGGTCATCGACCCGATTTTTATCGAGAAGACCAAACTCGTCGATCACGCCGCCTACTTCTATTTCCCCGCCTCCTGTATAGCTTGGGATCCAGGATAGCATTTCAATCATCCAGTAAGACTAAGCTCGCCGGATCCATCTCGCATCCAGGCTACGCTTCACTAGTAATGCTGAATAAACAACAAAGTCGCTCTCTATACAACAAACGAGCATCGAGAGTTTTGGGGATCACGGCCACATCTAAACGACAAGCGTGCAGCCTTACCTCGATCTCTGAAGTCATTCACATTCAGACAAGCCAACTTGATAGTCATTCTGTACCGCCTAAGTACGGACTGCCCGAAAATCTGCAGGAGTCAGGACCCCGACTGATTGTCCAAGGCTACCAGAGCCCATGTCGGACGGCCCTCAGTAATGTTAGTTTTATTATATATAAGGAGTGGGGAGAAGAACCGGGGCCTTCGCAGAGCAAAGTTTCTTGAACCGTCCGGAGCTCGGGAAAGGATTCTTTTGGCGGCAAATATTAATAAGAAATCCCAAACTTTCAGTCTGCAAGAAGAATTACGTATTAATGTCATTACCCCAGTCAAACGAGGTAATCTTGAAAATCGGCATTATGAGAACCTTCCACTGACAGGAAAGGTCCCTCTCAAGGGCCTGAAGGCCTATTTTCAAAATGTTTTCTCCTCAGGGAAAGCGGTACTTTTCGGGTGGATTGGTTGGGAGAGGAAGAAGGCAGTACCCTGGTAGAAGAAGTGAGCTCCAAAACTTACCTGTAGTTGTAGGCTGTTCTTTTCTTGCTGGTGAAGCAAGTAAGGATTGGGTCTTGACTTTGTCTATGGTCTTCTCCGCCCTGCTTCGACCAGACTTCTTCTCCGTCTTGATGACCTTTTCTTCCTCATATTTTTCAATGAGGAGGATCTAGATGGCGGTATCTCCCCAACTCCATGTACAAGTCTATACCTGTGGCACTTGCACTTCCTCTTCCGGTGACTGCAACTGCTCCTGTTGCTTGAGATTTTGTTGTTACTACTCCAACTATAGTTGCTGCTTCTGCTGTTTTGACTGTAGTTGCTGCTTCTGCTGTCGCTGTTTTTCCAGCTGTTTCTCAGAAGATACTGCTGACTTTGGCTACTTTTTCTTCGCCTGACTCTTCCCGGGACATTCTGCTGAGAGAGGGAGTGGGAATTACAGCCTTAGATCCTTTCCTTACTACTTACTTCCACTAACTGAGGTAGTTTGTTTTGGCACTAATTAATTTCCGGATTTTGACATCCGTTTTCAGCACGGAGATGGTCTTGGTCGTTACTGCGTCAAGTGCTGCCAGTATTATGAGGAGCTCATTACCGTGAATATACTGCCGGTAGTTCCCCTGCAAGGTTATGTAATAGTCGACATCTTTCTTTTTTTTGGACTATTCGAGGCCCATACCGATGGCAATACCGAATTATCCGACTGCTGTAGAGACCTCGCTATTCCGGTCGGAGCCACCATACAATAAAAACAGATAACACGAAAAGTTCAAGTAATAGAATTATGTAACACACTGTTAAAAAAATGTAGAAAAATTCATTAGATTTCAATAATATCAATAAAACTCTGATTGGTTTTTGTGCATAGTCTCCGATATCAATTTCCACATTCGCATATATTAACTAATCAGCGACGTTATTTCAAACGCACTGAAGCCTTTGCAAAACCAAACAACCTTGTTTGCAGCTTGCTAAGAAATTTGAGGGATAACCCCAGAAAATGGCAAACAATATTTTCCCTCCTAAAATAGATATTTAAAAATTGGAGAAAATATTTATTAACCAATAAACTTCTGAGTTTAGTAAGCTAATTTATAACTTCTTCAAGCCTATCTGTTTCCTATAAATATTCGTGGTGTTAAGTTAGTATTCAGTTTTCCGTTTTTCTGTAAACCTTTAACCAGGGTTGGTTGGTTGTCGTTATGGATAAGGTGAATTCTGAAACCTTTCGTATAATTTCTTACTCAACCTTTTCACATATTTTATTTGAGTAACTTGTTATAATATATAATATATAAGCAATTTTAAAGTAAATTCAGCACACTTGAGACAAACAAACCGTGTTTTGCAAGCAAAACTTTAGCACTAGTTATAATACAGATTTCTCATCTGCTGACTGCGATTGTTAGAAAATTATACCCATTCATAAAACAATGTAAATACGTGACATTCTCCTTATATAAACGCACTCTGTTTTTTCTGCTCTGTTTCTTCTACTACAGCAGTTAATTCTTTTCTATTGTAAAGAAAGAAAACAAAATATTTTCCGTTAATTTTTTTTGTAAGAATCTTTGTAATTCGTTTCTTTCAATTTTAAAGAAAACAAATACTCAAGAATAAAATTTATTAAAATTTATAGGGGGAATGTTCTAGTTTGGTGTCCAGATCAGCTAAGACTTCTGAATTTCGTAGCTTAGGTGATGTGCTTCGATCCACAAATGGATACTGTGTATTCTGAGCTAACTGGCTGTTCGATCCACATGCAGCTAACACTGGCGTCTTCTCACTTCTAAAATATGGCTTCAACATATTTATGTGACAATTACGCGTCTAGTTTCAACGAACTGGTGCGCGAAGGATATAATTGAGTTTACTGACTTTCCGTATCACTTTGTACGGTCCTTGAAATTTAGCTCTAAGAAGGTGAGCGTTCATCAATAACAGTACTAGAACTTCATCTCCCACCTTAAACTCTCTTTCTACCGCATTCTTGTAATACTTTTCATCTTCGTTTCATCAGACGGTTTAAAAACCGAATAAAAAGGAGGCAAATTGGCTAGAAAACATCTTGAACTTTCTCAAGAGCAAGTTCAAGATGTTTTCTAACCAATTTGATTACTTCTGTTATTCGGTTTCTAAAACTTCTTACATAATCCAGCAAGTTCATCTGATTCGGATTGTCTTGTAAAGATCTTTCCTTTATTAATTTCAGCGTACCTCTTACTGAGTGTCCGTATACCAATTCAAAAAGATTAAATCCTAATGATTCGTGTCTGCTTTCTCTCGCTGTGAACATCAGAAAGGGTAGATCTTTGTCTCAATCTCTGTGGTGCTGCACACAGCGCTTATCATACTTTTTAGCATCGAGTGCAAACGTTCTAGCGCATCCTGGGATGATATGCGTTAGCATGTATAGATGTAATTTCTAACTAATTGATGGCTTTCCGAAACAGATTGGATGTAAGTTCGATCATTGATCAGACTGGATCTCTTTTGGCAGTCCAAACTTTGTAAAGAAGTTTGTTAATGCACCTAAAATTTTCCTTGTGGGGAATCTAGATATTACGCACAGTATGGTTAATATATATTTGTTTGCTCTCTTCGTGCTAGGTAAAGGACCAACTCAGTCGATTATGACTATGCTAAATGGTTTCTCACATACAGCGATAGGATGTAAAGTTTAAGTTGGGATTTTCACATTCGATTTCCCGGCAGTCTGACATACTGTTACAAAACTCTGCTACATCCTTCTTCAGTCTCAGCCAGTAAAAGTGTCTTTTAATCTTCTCGTACGATTTATTCACTCCCAGATGACCTGTTAGCTGTATCTCGAAGAGCTGTCTCTAAAATCAAGATCCTACAAGCCTTAGGCAACATTACCTGTTCTTTGGTGGCCTAGTCTTACGTATTAGGAATTTCCCTCGACTTCCACCTTCTCATCAGTAATCCATTGTGGATATGGCATTCCGCAGAATTCTAATCCTGCTTGGATCCATTGTTTGCTAGCTTAAAATATTTTCATGGTTCGGGGTCTGCTTTCTGCCTTTCTATAAGATCTCCTCTTGCCTTTCTGATCGCTTTACGGGATCGTCTTCTCCAATTCATTTCTTCTACTTTGTGCTCTTTTTCCTCCTCTCTCCCACGCTTTTGTGCTTGTGCGCGTTTTACCGTTCCTGCTGCACTATTCCTCTAGCTATACTTCCTGCCGAAGTTTGCCTTTGGCACCTTCTGTCTGGGTAGGTATGCTCTCTCTTCTTTTCCTCCCGTCAACTATTTTCCCATCATCATGTCTACTCCTTTCATAGGTAGGCCACTCATTATTTCTACATCTACAATTCATGGAATCACTCTAGACTTGATATTCACTCAATATAGGTATATTCATAGATTCGCTTCCGACATCTTTTATATTGACTCCGCTGCTGGTCGCTGAACTCACACCCTTCGGTAGGCTACACCGCAATAAGATAGATTACGAAGCTCCCGTGTCTCTCAGTATTGTAATGTTTGATGTACCTTTCACATATAACAACCGACCCCTGGATATAAATGGCTAGTACCCAGTCGGTAATCTATTTGCCGATATTTCACCCTGCGGCTTTCACTGATCCGATAGCTTCATTCCGCCATTTCGCCGATTTCACAGTCCGTCGAAATATGTCCTACCTTCCCACAGTAGGAACACGTGACTTGCTGAAGTTCCTCTCCGTTCAACTGTCGGTTGTTTTTCTGCTTTATGTTCCCACCTGGTATATTATCATTCCTCCCTGGGTTGGTATTCTGCCCTCCGGACACATTTGCATAATTTGGCCTGATCCTATGCTTTTTGTTGGTTGGAGTATACTCGTCCGCTAATATGGCTAATTCATGTGCGCTTTCTACTCTCTTTTCTACCACGTAACATTTCAACTGTTCACTTAAGCCACTCTTAAATTTTTCCATTAAGATTAACTGCTTCAATCGCTTATAATCATTCTCCACTTCTCTTTCTAAACACCATCTATCGAAGTATGCTTTTTTGCCTCGCAAACTCTACGTATGTCATGTTTCTAATTTTCCACAGTTTTTAAATTTCTGCCTGTATGCTTCTGGTCCCAATTCATACGATTTCATTATTTATGACTTTACTGTCTCATATTCTGCACAATCTTCCATTGACAGCGCAGCGAAGGCCTTCTGTGCCTTTCCATTTAGTACTGTCTGCAACATCATTGGTCATGCATTCTTCGGCCACTCTAAGTTTGTCGCCGTTTTCTCAAAATGTTGGAAGTAATCGTCCACCTCTTATTCCCTGAATTTTGGTACGATTCTTTGCCAGGTCGAACTCCCCAGATATCACTCCGTTATTTCGTCCGTTCAATTCCAATTTCCTTAACCTTGTTTCCTGTTCTATTCAAGCCTTCTCTATTTCAGCACGAGCTGCTATCTTAATCTTAGCCTTTTCTAATTCTAGTTGGTTTGGTGTTAAATCTTGAATATCCACTTGTAATTGGCTTAGCGTCTCTTCTTCGAATACATCATTGTCCACCAAGTGTTCCGCAATCACTCTGACTATACTCGCTTTTCTCGTGGACTTCCGTACTTCTAATTGGAGATTCTGCCCCACAAGGAAATACATAATCTTTTTCAACCTAAGGATGGGTTTCTCAAAGATTCATCCACTACCGCCATGTCTATTCGTTCACCGATCTTTGCCCAACTGCTAGATCCCATACGAGACCCCAAATTTACGTCACGTAGGAGACCAAATTATGTCACGGTCTAAGTCTCAGACACATTTTATATTTAAGTCGGAATGTGAGATTTGACTCAGGATATGATATCCTGGATTCCTACAAGCAAGGGATGTCTGCAGGGCACGCAAAATACAATAATCAGTGAAAGAATGACGATGAACACGTGGAACCAATTTAATATATACAATTTAATAATATGAAAACAGAAAGAGGAAGAGAAGTTAAAAAGAAATAGTCTGTTTGGATGACATACGGTGAATGTGACATATGATACAAAGATTTCACTCATGTCAATAGAATTCATGTATTACTTATCTGTGTTTTAGAGCGAACGTATCGAATGTTCTTATAAAGACTGGATCTGAGTGATGAGTTCATAACAACAGAAAATCCGAATTCATGGGTAATCTCAATGACCATTATCCGTTAAGCAAATGCTATAGTCTTCAAAGTTGGTGCTCAAGATATATCCATAATTCATGGATATGGTAAAACTGGTTAAAATCTTCAGTTCCCTTGGTTGCTGGTTCATCTGTTCCGTTGGACAGATACAACGCAGGAGTTGACATACTTCTCGTTCAGGCGTTTTGTTCCAACTGGCAATTCTTGAATTTTGGCGCGTAGGAGTCTCTTACTAGCCACCGGGTTGATATGTATGAAATCAAGGGTCAAGCGTGCCACTTACGTCGTTAATGGTATAGGGAAATACATCTCTTCAATGTCACCATTCGTCCGCAAGCGACTGGTCAGAATGAAAGAAAGAAAAAAAACCCATTGTTCCTAACGATGAGATTAGTCCTTCTTCCTCTTCCTTAACACGATGATAGTAGTTTTCACGCCACAGAGTAGAAGAAAAAAAGAGAATTTAAATTACCTACTCGAAAAATGAAATTAGGGTTCTTTGAGGTATCAAGAATTAATGATAAGAAGTTATGCTGCTTTGAACTTACAGATAAACATGCACTTCGAGTAGTATGCCTGTGTTTTCTTTAGTCTTGGATAATTTGTCACTTCATTATGACAATGCAAACGTAACGACTACGGAGGATATCTCATAAGCAGGTCTATAATCTCGGGGATGTTGTATTGCTATTTTATGAATAGGATCTGCTCTGTGCAGTAGTATCCGGAGTATGGAGGTGTTGAGGTTTCGATTCCTTGTCCTTTCACCTTTCCAATATTCCAATATACCTAATCATGTTCACAGAAAAATTAAACAGTAGAAATAGACCCTGTTCATCAATATGAAAAGAGACCCCAGATTCCTAACATATCTGGGTATTCCGCAAATCCCCTTGATCTCTTTCTCACCTCCTATCCTGACGAATGTTTTACTGAAGCGCTACCTCTCTAGTGTATTTCATATCATTCACCGATCAATGTCAAAATTAAAGCTAGAACAATCTTTCGATACACCAACGTTGACTGGTTTAATTTTAGATCTTACATCACTGAAGCTCCTCTTCGGAATTCTTCAAGAACCCTAGCCAGAACAACCTCGTTCATCTTCGAATGCGATCTTTTTGGCATGGAAAATTTATCCTGCGTAAAACGTATTAACAAAAGTTGAACAATCTGCCTTGGTTCACGCCAGAATGAGATCACTTCTACCATTTCTATCACAGTGCAGGGCGTCGTAGAACACTTACCGCATTCAGGAATACTCGTAATTCTGGAAAATGCCGAGAACAGTAATGTGCAGTCACTCAAAGTCAAAATTTAAAACAAAAGTCTTGGTTCAGATGAGTTTTGTATAATCTGAAACAAAATTCTCAATAGGAGCAAGTAGTAATTAGTATTATAAATGACTATGAAGTTATCGCCTCCTTCCCGGATAATTATAAACTCTTTGAACTTTGTCTCTAATTCTACGTTAGACGATACGTTTCATCCGCTACTTATGTTCTCAGAAGTTCAAAAGCGTTAACGCGGCCTTGTAGGTGATGGATTGTCTTCTACCCTACAAACCTTTCACACAGGCGCAATGTTACAAACCTGTCGCTATTTCTATGGAAATTGTTCTGATGAGCTATAATCCCTAGTTCCACCAGTTCAGACCTTTATAGCTAAAATCCACTATGCCATATATACAGCGGCGAGTCGTCATCATTCTCTTCGTATTCCATTAGTAATTTCCAATCGGACAGCTTGTTCCCAAGAGCCGCTGATTTGTAGAACATTTCTGGGAGTATAGTTCCCAGACCATTAGAATCTTAAGCTCTTCAAGTTTAGGGTCAACATTTATCTATCCTACATATCTTTATAATCGTGTGGCTGATTGATTGTTCTTAGTATCTGAGAATAACACGAATTCTTTTGATAGAAGCCAAAAGTAAAGTAGATAGATCCTTTCGAAAATTGTCCCTTTACCCCTGCACGATCACCACCCGTCCCAAATGAAAATTAGTCGTACACCACCGCTTTGAAAATCAGAAAAAATCATTTCAAAGTCGCCGTAATTGTACCAAAGCACCATTGAAATTAAGTCAGTCTGTTCTGTCCATAAAGTGTTCTATTTAAATATTGGAAAGAATCAACTGAAGCGTCTCCTGTAAGATACTAGGGACAGACCCCTACTACCTATTACTTGCTCTCCCCTCTAATATACTAGAATGTCAGTTAAATATCGCAAGTTTTGTGGGCCACAGATCGAACCCTACCAAAAAAAAAAAAAAAAAAAAAATTGAAAGTACATTCTTTGAAATCAAATGCCAGTAAACTCAGGACTATTATTTTTTTTAATAGAAGTAGATAGACATTCCTATCGCCCGGTTCAAAATCCCCCTTTTCATGAACATGAGTAGAGACTCATCCTCGGAATGTTAGTAACCCGATTCTTGCGTAGCGTCTCCAGATGCTGCTCTGATCAACAATTGCATGATATCAGGGTTCTTGCAGTGTCATGTCGGGCATGGAAGGGTGTCCTGCAAGTACCTCCGTTGGGCAACCCAAGGCTACACTATGTTGCAGTCTGCGCCAGTTCCCTTCCCGCACATGTTACATTAGACGACTGACTGTTACTACTACCCTATGGCTCTCTTTACCAAAATAACACACTATGACTATAAGCAACCAAAGATATAAAACTAAACCAGCTCAACAAAAAACACCTTAATCCCTCAACCTTTCCTATCTGCAACATTCGTGGTATTCATACCAGCTTCTGCAGTGTGGAATCGTTCCTCTGCGAAACTAATCTTAACTCTTCTGATTTCTCGATTCCTGGTTATCTTCCTCTCCTTAGGAAGTACTTTAATGTTCATATGCATAATCTGGGGGTTTATGTTCCCGAACACCTTGAATCTCCAGACCATTCTTACATGTGTCTCCGTCTCTCTCTATTTAACTCAGTCAGCTATCTCTTCTTTCTTTACCGTTCTCCCTCCTCTCATGACTGTTGCGTGCGAGATAGTATTTCTTATAATATAGACAAGGCCATCTCCATACACCCGTTTGCAAATATATTTGTATCCGGTGACTTTAATGTCTAACATGCCAGTTAGTTTGACACTTTGTCACTGGCCTTGCTGGCATCCAAACCCTGAAATTCTCAAACACTCAATCTCTCACGCAAGTGGTAGATTTCCTCAGCCACGTTTCCCCAGTAACCCTGACAGACACTTTTTGTTCAAGATTTCTTTATATCTCTATCCCTGACTTAGCACCTCTGATCATGCAGTAGTGTCTGTAAATATCCCTTTCCGCTCCCCCACCAGACAAGAGCCTCCATTAACAGCATATCTTTCGTGACGTTCCTTAGAATGAAGTTTTTAATCATCCTATTCAAAAATGTGCGTCTGAGGTTTCTTTGTCTCTGCTCGCAACAAGTGCAATCGTGTTCTCAAAGAAGCGAAGTTACTGTTTGCTTATAGAATGAAACAACACAATATCTCGCAAATTTTTTTCTAGAGATTATTGGCGGCTCTGAAAGAGTGTAATGTATAACAGCAATAACTGTCTTTTTTAGAAATATTTTTGGTGACTTCAAACTGACGTAGTTATTGTATGTAAGAGACAAGAAAGGGCTGTAGGGCATCAGCTAAAAATCTGTTCATCTTCACTTTAAAACTAGGTTTTTCTTCTTTGTTAGCGATGTTCACCCTGTACAATGCACAGGAGCCACTCGGAGTAGAGTAAGAGGCGCCGTCTATGTGGTTATGTAGGGAACTGTTGTAGCATACCTACGGGCGATAATAGTATGTGACCATTCAGGTAAATACAGTAGTAAATACTGTATGTTGATCAGCAGTTAGAGATTAATCTCCACTTGTGCTGGTCAAATACTCTACCTTCGGGCAGAGAGGATCCCCAGATGAGGCTATGTCGAAGGACAGAGTCTCGTCTCGGGAAGCAGATACTCGACCCGTTTTATACGGGTTCTACTGGGAATTTTTGGCCGTGCCTACGGCCTCGGATATCCCACATTAATTTCGGCCTTGTGCCACATCTGACCGCGTGAGGCGGTTGGTAGATATCCTGCAGTTGGATATTCGTTGTGGAATCCAATATGTGGTCCTCGCTGAAGGAACATCCATTCATTTTGATTGGTGATAGTTCAGATTCCCATCGGCGATTTCAATATATAGATTAGGAATTGTTTGTTGCCACAGTGTGATCAGTGAACACCTTGTGGAGCCCTTTCTCACACTTGTCATTCATTGTACAAGAGAATTGGCTGTTGAATCCGGTTTACTTGCACACATAATTTTAGCATCATCTGGTTTTTGTAGCTTTCCTCAATTTTTCAGAATGAACAAAATTTGGCAGTGAAATAGTCCTTGCTTTTTTAATAAAATTTTAATGGCTATATATCCCTTAATTCCCTGCATCTGAGAGTCGTTACAACACCTAAATAATACCTTTTGTTTGATTTTAAGCATTCTTGCTGAGAAATCGGTTTTTTCTGCCTTGTAAGGATAAAGTCAAATGCTGAATTTTGGGTCAGAATATTGGCCCCTTCAGTTTTTGCAAATTTGTTAGACGCATATTGCTTTGTAAATCTCTTGGTTCTTAGATGTTGATTGAAATGAGGATTAAGATCTTTGAGCTGAAGATAGTATCAAGCAATCTGACTTCGTGACAGACTGCTTCTCTCAATTGTCAAACATGGAAAAATCTTCTGCAAAAGGAAGCAGGAAGACATAGTGTAGTGGACCATACAATTTTAAGGTTGACGCTATTTTAATGCAGGATGATTATTATATTCCGTTGCAGTTAGATATCTTTCTTATTCATTCTGCACGCTGGCCTGATGTGAACATCACGAAGGTAGAGAACGAAGTCACAAAAGTCGTTTTCTGCGCATTAGGCTGCACGCATTACATGCGGTCTACGAAGCGAGCTCCAGCAGTGGCTAATCGCGAACGTTCCCGTCGGTGAGAGAGATGCTCCTGGAGATTACCAAAACCGCTTAAAAGCAGGTGCCCCCAGCCATCATGCAGGACGCTGACGCCATCGCCGCTGCCTCTCAACATAATCGCACCTCTCAACGACCGTTACCACTCCCAGGCTTGACTAACCACCTCGACTATCTAGCTTCCGTTGATAACATTTCGACCTCTTCACCACGAGCGTCGATTATCCAGCTCGAACTCACCCAAGTACGAGCCTTCATTATCGACGACGCTGTCATCTCGACAAATACCGGCGTGATAATATTCCTACTTCGACTTGTATCCTACGCATCGGTAAAGTCGGATTCATGACTTCTTCCGTCTCCTAACACACGCATCCTACGCATCGGCAATGTTCAAGACTTCTCTCGACTCTTAACGCTTGTATCCTATGCATTGACAAAGTCAGATTCATGACTTCTGTCTGCCAGGCTCTCTAACATCCTACTCGCATCCTACGCATCGGCAAAGTCAAAGTCGTTACTCCTGACTTTTAACGCTCGCAAACATCTCGGCAACCTACCGCCGTCATCTCGGCATAACCAGTATGTACAAAACATTCCCTTGCAGCAATCACCACGGTTCCGTTCAACAGACCAAACCTACGAACCACGCCAATCCGACGTCATCCCAGTTCAATGCCCACCAACCAACGAAAACGGTTTACCACCATGATGTCAATCAACCAATATGTACACGGAACATATCCTGTGACCTCGGACGGCACCAGAATTACGTTAACTGCCGGCGCTAACCCTTATACCCGATTGACTTCCTGACAACTGGCCACTGAAACGGACATTCCACCTGTCTTTCACCATCTATGTAGGGCATATCAACAATAAACGTTGTTCAAACTCTGATCTTCGTTATTCCTTTCTCTTGCTACCAAACGCTCAATATTGTAATTATTCTCCTTTAGTTGAACATTACTAATTACATTCATTGAGAGTTGATGATGTAAAATAATGTTAAAGTATGAATAATCACAGCAAAAGCAAACGATAGATAATTAACATAAGCATCATTCTGATGCCGATGTAGCTGAGAAAAGAATATATATATATATATATATATATATATATATATATATATATATATATATGAAGAAATATAGTTTTAAGTTGTGCTATATTTATGGAATAAACTGCTCAGTATCAGAGATAGAGCGTATGTAAATATAAAAGTGAATATTTGTTATATTCCGTGCTAATAGGAATATATACTTGAAAAACAAACTGGATAAAATAAGTAAAGGTTTACTGTAAAAAAATAGTACAATAAGAATAACGGTAACAGTTATGTACAAGGTTGTCGCAAGTCAATCCATTAGTGAGTGCTACTATTGGAAGGTCGGTAGATCTCGCGTAAGTCCGAGTCGTACTCTACAGATCCCAGCTAGTCTCTGCAGTCCGTTGATTTATAGTTACTACCTATAGTGTAGTCACTCATGGGACTGACAGGTTATTCCATTACATCAATATTGAAGTCAACACTCAGAGATGACAGGCTGTTTCATGCTAGACGCAATCGCCAGGCTGCGAGTGTTGGGTTTTTCTCTACTATTCATATATACGGGTCAGTGGTGCATTGTGGGTGGTTTATTGATTTATTTGGGTTCATTTATTTTACTTGTTTTTATTCATTTTCACTTTTATTTTATCTATTATTCTTTTCGGTTTTCGATGTTTTATTAACGTGATAAAAAATTTGGGGGATTTGCTTAGGTCACATATTTAATAGTTGCTTTTGGTCTGGGAAGCTAATTGAAGCTATTTATTCGTCTAAATTTTGGATTGATTGCTGTAATCTATTCAGTTACTTTGGCGGGTAGCAGTTTTTAAATTGTTTATTTTTTAGTTTTTTATTTGGATTGATTATTTCTACTTGTTTTTGCTTTTTTATTTTTATTTGTTCTAGCGGTTATTTTAGCCGGGGCGATTTGTTAATTTATTTATTTGAATTTATTTTACTTGTTTTTTTCTTATTTATTTACTTCTTTTTTATTTTATATATTTTTATTTAGTCTTCGGTTTTCGATTTTTAAGTAACGTAGTAATTTTTTATCGTGATAGATAGGTTATAGCTATTTTTTGGATTGATTGTTGTAGTCTATTCTAATGGTTAATTTGGCGTGATTGGTTTGTTATTTCTTTTATTATTTATTTATTTATTTGGATTGATTATTTTACTTGTTTGTTTTTCATGTATTTATTTTTATTTGTTCTGTTTCGGCTATTCTAACAGGGGTGGTTTGTTAATTTGTTTATTATTTGCTTGGGTTAATTTATTTTACTTGCTTTTTATTATTATTTTGTTTATTTTTATTTATTCTTTTCAGTTATTTGAGTTTTAAGTAATGTAGTAAAAATTTGTTTTCATATTTGCATTTTGAGATGAGCTCAGATCGTTTATTTAGTAATTTATTTTGGTCTGTGAAGGTAATAACAGTACTTTTTTCCTCCAGACAAAGTTTGCGGATTGTTGTAGGCTGATGATCTTTTCCTTATTTTCCATGATATTTTTGTGTGATTTGTGTTTTGTTTTTAATTTCCCAGATATATTTAGAAAGCATTGTGCTATTCGCGTATTTACTATTTGTCAACGATGCTTTGTGTACATAGTTTCTTTGTTTCCAGGGTCTTTCAGTTACTCCTACGTATACTTTTTCTTCATTATCTGGTAATTTTACCGTGGCTTGGTATAATATGTTGTTTTGTAAGCAATTATCGTTTAAGGGACATTCATTCATTTTTCATTTTACAGTTACACGTGGGTTTAATTTTTTTGGGGGGTGGCTTGTTGTTAGTTTTCCTGTTGTGTTATAAATCTCGGCGGTTTGATGTCAGGAGCCTGGCGATGTCGAAGCTGTATAATCGGCCACATTACACGTGTGATGTTACAAATCACATTTGGTGTTGAAGCTGATCTCTGTTGGTTTTCCGTATGTAGAAAGTCAGGTGATCAATCAAGCCTGTGGGTGCTTAAAGCCTATGCGCAGAAAAGGACTTTTTTAAAATTTTGTTCTCTGCCTTCATGGCGTTCACATCCGGTCGGCATGCAGAAAGAATAAGAAAGAGATCTAATTGTAGCGGAGTATAACACATATATATTCTTTATCAAGAAATGTTAAATTTTTACAAAATATTATCAACTTCATCTGATATTAGACATGACTTTAGGACAAATTTTGTTGGGTTTCCATTCCAGTGTGAAAATGATGATCCATGCCATTGGAAATAAATGAAGTTTATTTTATCCTTAGTTGTCTCCCTTGCAAATACTTGTTGTACGTATTCATAAAGTTTTACTGGTATAAATACCAGTTTCATTTTGGGGAAAAATAAAACAGTATTGATCCCGAATAATTTAATACATCCACGGGAATGACCCTAGCCAAAGACTGGTTGAAATCAATCCAGATATAGTATAGACTTAGTTAGCTGAACAGACAATTGGGAAATTCTACTTAGATTTCTTAATTTTTAAGTAGCGCTTGGTATCTCTTTTCATCTTGATATCATTATTCAAACATGAAATATATTCATATCCATTGTTTATAATCTTGTTGAGTGTGTAGATGCAGTATATAAATAATGAAAGGATAATTGAGAGATAATTGTTTGTTTTCATCATATTTTAAACAATATTTTCTAACTAGTTCTTTGCTATATTCTAAAATGTATCAGGTTTCAATACTGTATGAGTTGTGGGTGTTCACCTGATTTTGCAAGAGAAAATTATTTTTAAGTTACTACCTTCATAAAGAGACTTTTTAATTTAATAAAAATCAGACTATTAATCATCTGTTTGATTCATCAATATATTACCGGTGGGGGATTTAAGGGTCCTTTTCACTCTGTTCAACTTTTCAAATATCACCCTAAGGAAAATTACTATAATTTTTGGTGCAAAATTTAGACAATTTCCAACTAACTTAAACGGTATGTTATATTCTTGTAATTCACTAGCTGGCATTTCCACAGCTTCTCAGCCATAAATATCAATAGGTAGGCTGATTTAAAATCAATAATTCTATCCTTTGTCTCCCCACTCACAAAGTATCACTGCATACAGCTGTGGTATTTTCCTAAATTTTAATTTTTTCCCCACTTTTCGAGCGAACACTTTTAACTGCTTGCCTTATTTTACAGTATGAGAGGCAATCTTTAACACAACTATTTAAAAGTTCATTGATTGCCCTCAATATATGCATGGAATTCATTGTTCTCACTCTGAAAGTAATTCCCTTCTTTAGTGCATTTTCAAAATTTTCCCACTCTTTGATAGTGTATGCTTACAGCACATTTCACTATTGTGAGCATTACTTCTTCAATAGCCTTAACACCTTCCAATTGACTGATTATATTAATTATTATATCAATAAAATCAATAACATTGTCAAGTATGTTTACCAGAAGTTTCATTTGTGTTATATGCACCATTAACTCCACAGTTGTGGTGTCTCTACAATCAAGTCTCTTTTCCATTGATTACTTTTAGACTGCTCATACCAATACAGCTGTTCAACTAGGTTCAATGTAATCAATGTATCATCATCTTGAGAATTTCCCTGAGTACACTACATAACTTAAGATCTATGTAGTCCTTAGACGTATACTACTCCAACACATCAAATATTACCCTTTGAATATCTACATTTTATTCATGTCTGCTGCAAGATCTTGAGATTTATTCAGCATCAGCACACTATCCCTTGACACCACATCTCCTGTAGTTATGACTACAACATCTATCAACTGTTACACAACCTTATTGAAACATGATCAGGGAGAACAGTCACAAATGTGAACTTAACTACTCTTCCCAATCCCTCTCCAATAAATATAGCCAATTCATCAAACCCCCAACTCTCATTAGATAAGTCAATTTGTTCCTTACGTGCCCCCTCTGTAAAAGTCTTTCAGTCTTGTCTATCTGTCCTGCATCTGAATAACTCAATTCATTTTTAAAGATGAAGCTAGTGGATACCACTAAGAGAAGAGGATCACTACATTCTTTATAATCTGGAATTTTGCTATTTTTTCTCGTTTTTAACGACACAAGTACATCCCCTTCCTCAAAAGTTTTTTCATGATTTCATGATTTTTTCATAATCTTAAACTTTGCCATATTTTATCACTTATAAGATGAATTAGCTTGTATTTAAATAGGAAAATAAAACATATATCTTTATCCTTCCATTGGGCAGGAATCCTTCAACAAATAGACGCCAAAAATAAATGAAGAAAGAATTTTGAAAAATCTAAATTTTAATGACACAGAAATGTAACTCAGTTATCGTGACCAAGAGTAAAGGAAAAAATTTTTGGTTGACAATAAAAAAAACAAAAACAATAAACAACTGCTCTCTATCTTCTTTTTGTCATTTAGCTGCTATGTCTACTCACTTTTATTTTTTTTATGGATATAACATTTGTAACTTAATTTTTTGTTGAATGCGTACAACCTAAATTCTAAACAAAAGTATTTATAATATTTTTTAATCAAATTTAAAATCAGGCATTAAAATAATTAGTATTGCTTCATGGAACTTTGTCAGCAAATGATAACTTAGTTCAGGGTACTTATTATGATACCCTGTTGTCATAATGGACGTTTAGAATAGCTTGTCGACCATTGCTAATGAGATATTTATTCAACTTAGTTTAGTTTGGTACATGTTCAAAAATTGCGTATCTCGTTATGAGGATCAAACTCACGAAGAAGAAAACAAAATCATCTGTGCTGTTTGTCAAAAAACAAAAACAAAAACAAGATCGGGTTTACTTTAGGAAAGCATCGAAATATCTCAAGTTTTGCTCTTGCTTACTAGCTTCAACCAATCACCGCCTTTCTTAACCTAAGAAAAGAACGCTACTTTGGATGACAGAAGCGTTCTTTTCATAGATGGTGAAGAACGTATTTTTGAGATTTGTGGATATGGATCTTTTATATACGCTGCATGTCTGAGCGGCTTCAGTGAGGAAGTGTTGTCCAGATCAAATAAAGTACGTCAATTGCCAAAGTGAACATCTTGACGTCAAAAGAACACTCTACTTCGTAAGACGGATCGATCCTGCGGTATCTAAGGCTGATATAAAGACAGTGGTTAGGGGATGCCGGAAGAGTCAGTCAACTGACCCATCACCATCATACTGGAAGAAAAGAATATTGGATGTAAGTGACACGTGGATTAGGGTGAGGATGGACATTACTCATCAGGATGTTAAAAACTATCTAACGTTGATCGAATGTGGTCACACGCAGTTTAATATTTGGCGACAGCTGTGTCAGAAGGATTCAGCCAGTGCAATTAACCATTTAAAACGGCTGGATTCTCACCGACAACGTCACTGCATTCCGGACATTTTGGGTTAGTGGAGGTAGCGGAATAGTAGAAATACCATCGGATTTTCAAGCTAATTCCCAACAGGAAGCGGTGTTCAATAATAGAAGGAGTTTATTGGTACAATGTCACGCTACGCCACGACCATGGACTGTGTCCGCCAGTATGATACTCCGCTACGAAGTCCAACTGAGGGACATTGTCGCGCCGATCACTAAAGTATGAGCATCGTACAATTTGGGAGACCATCTGTGAGTAAAAGCCCTACACAGCATGTGCATGATGCAGTATCGAATAAAACGCGCCATTGGAATTAATAGCCTGTACAATATTCTTATCAGTGGTATAACGCACTACGTGAAGGATTTGCACCTCATTGTCGGTTCTGGTACATCAGCGAGAGAGACAAGCAAAAGGTTAGTCGCCATTAGCGGTGCATCTGAGTTGTCCCCAGAATCAAACAATTCAGAACCTGATGACTCATCGGGAGACGGCTCGTCTGGAGGAAAGACGGTGAATGTCCTACTAAGATGAAGCATAAGTCCCAAGAGTCCCACTTCAGGTTATCACCCTGTGTAATTATGGGACATGGGGTGGGGGTGCATAGTAGCGACGAAGCCGAAAATCAAGTTTTTTCTATGCTGCTTGACGAAAAAGAAAATCATAATAAGATCGAGTTTACTTTAGTAAGTCGTCGAAATACGGTAATTTTTACGCTTGCCTATTAGTCCCGACCAAGCACCACCTTTCTTAACCTTATAAAAGATACTTTGGTCGACAGAAGGATTCTTGGTTTCTAGTAGTTGAAGAAAGTATTTATGCGTTGTGAGTTGTGGATAAACAAACCCCCAAAATGAAATACATGAAATATTCAATTAAATAACATAGACATACGTATATATAACTAAACAAAAGAAAAACACAATAACAAAATAATACAATATCGTTGCCAAAATAATATCAACGGATTAATTTTCCTCACTTTAATTTACAACCCAACAATTGTATGTTTACAAGAAATTCACCTAAAAGAAAAGGACACTCTCATAACAATAAACACATTTCTTGTCCTACAATTCCATCAAACAAACTGATAGAGCCTGAGGAGGCTAATCAGTGTTCATTAATAATATCATACCTCATAGTAAAATAATATTGAATACCCGCTCTGTCAGCTGGAGCTTCAGAATGCGCTAACTGCGCCTCTGCAGAAGGGTACCCTCTCCAAATGATGTCACCTGTTTGCAGTGGGTGGTGGTCCGTAATGTATGGGGATAGGATTCTGGTGTATGAGGGCTTTAAGGGTCAAGGTTACATACTTCTGATCCCCAACAAATCATTTTGGCCCTTACTTGGACTAGACGAATGGTCGAAGTGGCCCGATCCGATCAATCGGATGGTCATGCCAAGTCCTAGCGCCTATAACTATATCAATTCATGGAGTATTTTATAATTAAATACAATGCTCCAAATATACACTAGGATAAAATACCATCTCTTTCCAACTTGTAGACTTTAGAAACGATTGCTGAGGGTCAATCGGTTCAAGAAATCTATACCTAGACATGGCTGTAAGCATACCAGTTTGTACACTGAAAATTTGGGAAGTGCATCAAATGGCTTAAAAGGTGCTCAGGATCTCTCTCAAATACGAGTATACTGGTTTGTATCTCTCTGATCTATCAAGGTGATTGGGTTTCCCCTTGACACGTTCCAATGTTGGTCTCCGAGTAGGATGGGGAGCATAGGCAATGAATTTTACTACATCAAAATTATGAATAACCAAAACAAAAATCAAACGATATCTTTCAGAATATGACTTTGAAAAAGAAATGAGTATTGACTTTCCAATATTTCTCATGCTCGCATCCCTAGATGAAACTCCTCCAGAAAATATTTCCCCTTTCTTAATTGAAGTACTATCCAGAAGGATTATCCAGTAGGATTATCCAGTAGGATTAATTCCAAAACAGTTAAGAAATTGAGAAATGGTAATTTTCTACTAGAAAATAGAGTAGAAAATAGGAAACACTCCGAAAGTATAATCAAGATGAGTACTTTTCATAACCTCAAAATAAAAAACTCCCACAATGAAAGACTGAACACTTCTAAGGGAGTCATTAGAATCAGAGATTTGTCTCTGGCCGCACCTGAGATCACGCCTGCTTTAGGAAGCCGGAGGGTGTCAGTGATTATCATAGAATTACAATAAAAAGAAAAGGAGAACCCATAACAATAGACACATATATCATTACTTTTGTCACACCTCAAATCTCCATAAAAATTAAAGTTGGGTAAAATATTGAGCCAGTGGAGCAATATATTTTTACTCCACTGAAGTGCTTCAAGTGCCAAAAATTAGGACATCATAAGGATAGCTGCAGGAGTCGGCCAACAGGTGGAAAATGTGGCTAAATGGATTCAGGCCACACAGGAAAATTTAGAATGCCACTATAAAGTAAGATGTGCTAACTTACAGGAAAACCATCCAGCTTACTCACGATCATTCGACTTCTGGAAAAGGGAAAAAGAGATGGTCGTGCTGAAACATAAACGAAATATTCATAGAATCAAGGAAAATAGTAGAAAGCTACATAAAAGGCCCTTCCTATGCAAAAATAACGCAAAAATGACCACAACGAATACTAGTCAACCTAACAAATACAAAGCCCTCATTGAGAATCTTGTGCACTTAGGACCAAATGACTAACCCAAATTTCAAAACTTTCCAAAAACATATACTCCAAGGAAATAGTACAAACTTAACCACAAAAGAAATCCAATAAAACGATTCAAATAATAAATAAATAAAAACAAAAGTCTGCTGCTCAAACACAAATCACTCCAAAAAAATACAAAATCTCCTACACAGCCAAGGTCACAGTGATTTATCCGTCTAGCAAAAACCCATTAAAGACTGACTTAAGAAGTTATCAACTCCCAAAAAAGAACCAGCCAAACAAAAACCAGAAATTCGCAGTGACCAAATACTTACCCAAAATCGAGCCAGATCTCACAAACAGACAAAACCTCCAAACTCAAAACCTCGCAAAATTAAATCGCTATCACATATTAAGCTGTGGCCTGAAAACATTTCGCAATCATGTCAAATAATCCAATGGAACTGCCGCAGAATAAAGATAAACATAAATGAACTGCTTCTGCTAATACCAGACCTGTTACCATTTGCCTTCATGAAACATTCTTTAAGCAAAATGACAAACTGAATATAAAAGAATATCATCAAGTAAAATAAATTTAACAACTTTACAGGCGACTGCTGTTAAGGTGACCTTACACAAACCAATAAATATCTGCTCAGTATATATCCCACCGAATGAACCAGCAAATGAAGCTGGCATTGACGAAATCATAAGGCTGCACTTTATATGTTACTAGAGGATTTTAACTGTCACAGCACCATATGGCGATGAAAGGACACAAACCAAAAGGGAAGGGCATTAGAAACAATAATTAATAACAACAATTTATGCATTTATAACTATAAAACGTCTACTTACAAAAATCCATACTGGCAGTTACTCGGCAATAAACTTATACCTATATGAGTCATCAATTTACATGGAAATTAGGCGGCGCGAACTGAGACAAATTTTAAATCTAATGTTCTGAAAACTAGTTGAAAGAAAAAGCATGAAGGACTTAAAATATTTTATAGAAATCCTTATCTCTATAGCAAAACATGCATTCCAAACAATTCAGAACTGAAAAAACGCAGCAGAACTCGGTTCAATGATAAATGTAAAAAAGTCATCAGGCTAAAGAAGAGCAGCTTCGAGGGAATTAAACAGTTAGTCGAGGGAATTTGCTGCAAGTTAAGCAACTCCGAGCAAAAGCACAGAAAATGATTAAAGAAACCAAAAAAGAAGGCTTGAAAAACTACGTCACCAGACTCAATTCTGCTACAGAAACAAAATCTATCTGGAATATGATAAAAAAATACCAACCAAACACCCTAAAACTTCTCTCGATAATTAACTCTAAAATAAGTAGCTAAAAGGATATTGCTGACCAACTAGCCATAAACAATCACTCAGATTCTCTAAAAAAGCCAAAAACAATCTTTAAAAATTAATCTGGCAAGAATGGTAGCCAACAATTTCTAATGTTCAAATAAAAAGTAAAAAAAAAACAATAACTAAACTTTAAATCAAATAATGTCTAGAGCTATAACCTACCATTCAATCTAGAAGAACTAAATACCTCTTTAAAGAAATCCTACAATAGAACTGTGGGCCCAGATGATATCCACTTGAATAAAACAGTTACCCAATAAATCATTGCAACTGATATTAAAAATGAATAATAACATATGGACAAATGGCAACTTCCCAGAAATGTGGAGACATCATCCCTATTCCAAAACCTGGAAGTGATGATACAGACCCTGAAAACTACAGTCCGAGGGCATTAACTAGTTGCCTATGTAAAACTATAGAGAGGATAGTCAAAAACAGGTTGGCTTGGTACCTGGAAACTAAAGGATTAATCAGCGACTTTAAATGTGCTTTTGGGAAAAAAGAAGCGCCACGGGCCACTTAATACGCCTAGAAAAGAAGGAACATCTCACTGCAGTCTTTTTGACTTACAAATGTCGTACGACACAAATGGAAATTTGATATCTTGAAAGATCTGCATGAACTGGGCCTGAAAGAAAGACTCAATCCATTGAGAATTTCCTGGGAGACCGATTTCACGTTCCTATAGGCACTGCACTATTAGAACTGCAAAATCAAAAAGGGTTTCCACAAGGAAGCATTTTTTGGCGACAATATTCTGCCTAAAAATTAGCTCTATAGTTAAATCCCTAAGCCCTGGAGTGAGATGCGCCCTATATGTCAACGACTTTCTAATAATCTACAGATCTAGACACATGCATACAATCGAAAGACAACTTCACAAATGCCTCAATAAAATACATAAATGGGCCACTAAAAATGGTTTTATATTTTCCAAAATGAAAAACAAATCCCTACATTTCTGCAAATTAAGAAAATTGTATAACCACCCTTGTTTAAAATTAGACAGAGCATAAATCTCAGTAGTGGAACAACATAAGTTCCCAGCCATCATCTTTGATAAAAAATTAAGTCATTCCCTGTCAAAAATTTAAATATAAAATGTAGTAAATTCCTCCAGCTTCTGCATGTAGTGGTTCATACTGAATGAGGAGCAGATCGACAAACATTTATTAAATTATACAGATCACTACTAGATTATATTAGATTACGCTAGTTTCATATATGGGGTGACCAGAAAATAATACTATAGCGAAGAAAACGGCGACTTACCTCGTCAAACCAAGCGACAGCGTGTCGCGTGTATTCTACGACGGAAAAAGTGGCGAAAAAGAAAACTACTTACCAAACAGAAGGGCACGTATTCCGCATAACATGCTGAAAATGGAATAATTGAATTAAAGAAAAGACAAGTTAGTCGCAGGAGTCGCTATAAAAGTATTTTGATATGCAAATTACGGAAAATCCTATCCCAGCTGTCGACGAATGGAAGAAATAGGTTCTGCCGATAAAAGCAGTTGGTATTCTCAATTCGGGAGGAAAAATTCGGGCAGTAAAGCTCGTAGCCCATGTAAAAGGTTGGAGTGTTGGTTTTTTTGAGCGAGTTGGACAAGCTTTTGGAAATTGATCTGTTAAGTTTTTGATTTTATTTTCTGAAACCTTTTTGAATTTTTCAGTTTTTAGTTTATTTGTGTATTTTTGATTCTTTTCGTTTTTGTTTATTTCCTTTTTTTTTTCTTTCTTTCATTTTTGCCCTCCCCTTTGTTTTTGTTTGCATTACTTTGTTTTGTATTTATTTGAATTACCTTTGGTTGTCCACGTTTTTCTTACGTTTTATTTTCTGTATTTTCTGTTTATCCTCTTTTTTGGAAAGACTGAAAAAAATTTAAGTCAAAAGAAATACAGCTTTATTCGTTTGGTCGCGGTCGAAATGGCCGACGACACAAACGTAAACATGACTCCACCAGTGAAAGTACTGCCGGTGCAAACCCAAAGTTTGTCACCTGCGAAAACACAGGCCTGGTCCGAAAGTGGACCAAGGAAAAAAAGACTCTGCGTATTACGAAGAACAACGGGTGAAATACGAAGAGTATGTAAAAGGGAATGACTTTGTAACAATCCCGGAGGCCTTGAACGCTATCAAGGTAAAAGTTATATCGCTGCTGACAACAGATGTCAAGACCCATAGACTCATTGGAGTCAACAGAGACAATGTGGAGGATGCGTTGAAGACCCTCAAGATTGCCCCCAAGATGTTGGCCCGCAGAAGTAATGCCATGTGGGACATTCTACTTGGTTCAGAGCAAGAAGCAAAGCAGCTGGCGGGAATATCTTGTCCACAGCAAACTTGCGGCTCCAAACGGAGTATATGGGGACAAGAAAAACCAAAATAACAGTTCACGGCGTTCCTGTCGACATTCCCCAGGACAGAATGGGAGCGTTTTTTGCAAAGTTTGGCCAAGTGGAGGAAGTGTGTGCGGTCATAAGCAAGTCGGAGATAGCAACGGGAGACATGGTGCTCCAAGTGGTCCTCGACAGAGACAACTTTCGGGACATCCCAAACGTGCTAACTTGCCGGGATAAGAGAATGCTGGTCGTGGTGGAGGGTAGGAGGCCGTGTTGTTGGGCGTGTGGTGCGGTCGGGCACATGGCGAAGGAGTTCCCCGGGAAAAAGGACGAGCAGCCAACAAAGGAGACGCCAGCAGTAGCAGAAGCAGCGGCAGAGGTGGCACCAACGAAAGATAAGGCCACCTCGGGAGCCTGGACTGAGGTGAAGAAAGGGGGGAAAGTGGCAACTCTACCCTCTCCCCCCAGTGCGACAGAAGGGGCAACAACAACAGAAGCCCCAGCAACAGCAACTAGAGAAGCCCCACCAGCAGCAACAACAGAAGCCCCAGAAGCAACAACCTCCTCAGCAACAAGAGAATCACCAGCAGCCGAAACAGCAACAAAAACAGGAGCAGCAGAAACAACAACAAAAACTGCAGCAGGAGCAACAGCAATACCTCTACAAACAGAAGCAGGTGGAGAAAGAAACATCAATGGAGGTGGACAGAATGCCTCCACCGCGAGCTGCGTCCCTGAAAAGAAGCAGAGAAGAAGATCCAGAGGAAATAGAACCAAGACTTTCTGGTCGTAGCAGGGCGGAGCGAAGCATGGACAGAACCAGGCTGCACTCCTTCCCTGCTTCGCCAACAAGATCTTCCAGCTCCCCCAAAGTTAGGAGCGTCCCTTCTTCCCCTTCCCGTGCCCCATCCCCCTCTTTCCCCATTACACCCCTAAGTTCACCTGATACTTCCCCGCACACGTCTACTTCCTCCCCTCCCCATCGTGCAAGGGAGAAGAAAAAAAAGAAGAAATACTTCCCGGGTCCCGATGGGATTTGTAAAGTGGATAAGGAGGAGGCCAAAAAAGGCCTGTCTAAGCAAAAAAGGGAACTTTTGGGGCGCCTGTTTAAACTTGAAGAGGTAGATGGGATGTCGGTGGAAGACCCACGAAACTTCCCTAACACCCCGGGAGTCATCACCGTCGTAAGAGACACTGGGGCATACTTGAAAGTGTGGAGCCATATAAATGAGGCTCAAGTAGCCTACCCTAAAATAAGGGTGTGTGAAGAAAATAATGAAGACTTGAAAAAAATGAGGGATTTTTGCTCTGGGAGGATTCCTGTTCTGCTCCATCCCTCTTTGTATAGAGCTATTAAACTAACATACCCCACGGACGTTGGCGGTATTGTCCTGGGTGGTCGTATGACGACCGAGTTGGGTACAGGGAACCTGGGTCATTCCGTCGGGGTCCTTACAGCTGCGGATTTCCGCCCCGTATGTGACTAGGTTAATTCTGTTTTTCTATTTTACAGGACTTAGAAGATGTCAATTAAGATAGCTACGCTGAATGCCAGGGGCTTGAGGGATCGGGGTAAGGCTGCCCGCCTGCTTCGGGACCTCTTGTCCTTTGGTGTGGATGTTGCCGCGATCGAAGAGACCCACTTTGTTTGCAGTTCCGATGCGTGTGTGCTGGAGGATGACTTTGTCGTCTATTCAGCATATGGGGACCGGTTTGCCAGAGGAGTTTCTTTGCTTGTCAGACGTACTCTTGATGCGAAGGTGGACCTTGTGCATACCGATGCCGAGGGCCGGTTGATCGTGGCCGATATTGCCGTGAGAAGTGGTTCGTTCCGAGTCGTTGCGGTTTATGCGCCCAATGACCGGGAGGAGCGGGTCTCGTTTTTTCGGCGGTTGGGGCCGTTCCTAGTGGATTCAACGCGCCTAGTTTTAATTGGGGACTGGAATGCCATCCTGGACCCCAAGTTAGACAGGGGGCGGGGTGCTAGTGGGAGAAGGGGCGATCGTAGCCTGGTTGATCTGATCAACGATTATGGTCTCGTTGATAGATACCGAGTCGATCACCCAAAGGGGAAAATGTGGACGTGGGCTCTTAATTGGCCTTTTGAAGAAGTAGTTAGCTACCTTGACAGAATGTTAGTTAGAAGAGCCGACATAGATCTACTAGATTGTCCCACGTTCCACTGGGTAAACTATTCGGATCACAAACTCGTTTGCGCCCGGGTGGCGTTATAACATAGGCCTAGAATGGCTGGTTACTGGAAGTTCAATCTGTCCTTATTGGACAGGCAGGATTTCCAGGAGCCGCTAACTAGACTAGTGCAGCGAGAGGTAGTGGGGGCGGTAATCGGGAATAGGTGGTGGGAGCGACTGAAGTGTAGGATTAGGTCTTTCACCACTGATTTCGGCAAGCGGCTCGCTCTAGATAGAGCTGAAAATGTGAAGACGCTTAAGTCTAGTTTTTCCCGGGCGGCGGCTGGGGGGATCCCCTAGATATAGCCTTAGCTAAGGAGGCCCTGGATCGTTCGAATAGCGAGCGCTACATGGGCCAAGTAATTAGACATAACTTAAGCAAGATGTCTTCCGAAGCGGTGAATATGGGCGCAGATCTGCGCAGGGAAGAGGTCCGTCGAGGTGGCGATCGTTACATTCGTGAAATCAAATCCCCGGAGGGGCGTACTCTTCGGGCCACTGACGACATGTGCGAGGCGTTTCGGCGGCATTTCGAGAGCCGGTTTACCAGGGAGCCTGGTCTTCGTGAGGAGGAGTTTCGCAGCTATTTGGCTGACTTTCCTCGGCTTTCGCCGACTGAAGCGGCTAGCTGCGAGGGAGAGATCACGGAGGGCGAAGTCTACGCGGTATTGAAGAAGGTCGGCAGAGGCAAGTCGCCCGGTCTGGATGGTTTGCCCTATGAATTGTACTTGAGGCTGTCGCACATCTTAGTTCCGATTTTGACTGCAGTGTTCAACAACTGGTTTCGGTCGGTGTCCATCCCCAGCCGGATCACCAGGGGCGTGATCACTGTTGAAAAAGGGCAAGGATGGTGGGGGGAAACTAGATGATTACAGGCCCATAACTCTGCTAAACACAGAGTTAAAGATTTTGGCCAAGATCCTGCAGGAGCGTTTGCAGTCAGTTGCCGAGTCTTTGTTGGGTCCTGAGCAGACTTGTTCTGTGAGGGGCCGAACAATTCAGAGCAACCTGCATCTGATCCGCACGATCATAGAGGGTGTAAAAGACGACGAAGAAGCCGCGCTGATCAATTTGGATCAGTCCAAGGCATTTGATAGGGTCGACCATCGCTACCTTGCTACTGTCCTGCAGGCTGCTGCATTCGCACCCAACTTCTGCCGCTGGATTAGCCTCCTGTATCGCTCCCCCAGTGCTTTGGTACAGGTGAACGGAAGGTTGTCGGACGCTTTTGTACTGTCTAGGTCGGTTCGTCAGGGTTGTCCGCTGTCGCCTCTCCTTTATGCTTTGACGTTGGAGCCTCTCCTTCGCCGGCTGAGGGACGAGGCGTGCAGTCCGGCCCTACGTGTAATCGCCGTTCCTGGAGGGTCTCGAGCCAGTGTTTCCGCGTACGCCGATGACGTATCTGCTTTCGTGTTGTCCCGCAGCGACATTGAGGCGGTGCAGAAGGCGATTGATCGGTACGAGAAGGTGACAGGGGCCAAGATAAACCGCGACAAGTCGTCCGGCTTGCGGTTAGGTGCCTGGAAGGGGGTCGATCTTCCGGGCCGCTTCGGTTGGACGGACGGTCCTGTCCGCATTCTTGGAGTGTGGTTTGGACTCGACCTCCAGCTGGAGAAGAATTGGTCTGAAGTACGAGCAAAGGTCGATTCTGCCGGTCAGACTTGGAATCGACGGAGTTTGTCCGTGAAGGGCAGGGCGGAGGTGTGTGTTACATACATTTTCCCCCTGGTTCTTTATCGATTGTCCGTACTTCCTCTCTGTAAGACCCACAGGCAGGTTCTCGAGCGATCGCTATCCTCCATTTTATGGAGGGGACGCGGGAATCGGGTCGACAGACGAGTCTGCACTAAGCGTCTGTGTCAAGGCGGGCTGGGAATGCCGCACCTGATGAGTCACATCCGTGCCTCTAGGCTGGCTTTCCTACGCCGCGCATTGACTGGAGGAGATCCGATGCTGGAGGGGATTGTTAGGGACGCGTTCCCTGGCCTTACCATCAGACCCCCAATCTCGCGGGTTGAGCGCCGTCGTAAACCCCGGGATCAATCGGTTTTCCTTCGCGAATGTCGGTCGGCCTTGAGGGCCGTTCCTCGGTCCAGTGACCTTTCTCGGCCTAGGAAGGTCTTCTATCGTGGATTAGTGGAGGGGCCCGCGAAGGATCCCCTACGAGTGACGCTCGGCTTGTCGGAGGAGGAGTATCGCTCCTACTGGTCTTGGGCACCAGCGGCGGATTACCTCAGTAACCCTGAGTTTTCGCTTAGCTTGCGATTGGCTCGGAATCGTCTGCCTCTCAACGACAAGGCTTTCATATGGGGCTTGGAGGATTTGCCAGACTGTGAACGGTGTGGCCTTGGCTTAGAGGAAACGGCTTCGCACGCCTTCTACCATTGTCCCCGGGTCCGCCCCTTATGGGACCATGTCGGCGAGCTGACGGCTCGTCTCGCTCCCGAACAGCTTGTGTCCATTGATCGCGCATACGCGTGTGACAATGTGTCGTCCCCGTATTCCGGGGTGAAACGGATGGTGTTTCTGACGCTGCTAGCCACGACTCGAATGGTGATTTGGACGACGCGAAAGGAGGAAGTCTTGCGAGGCAACCGTCTTTCTTATCAGGATCTAATCCGATTCTTTGAGCATCAGCTCAAGATGAAGATTAGATCGGATAGAAAACGATTGCATTCGACAGTCTTTAAAGAAAGGTGGGTAAAAGAGGCGAGCTTGGTTCGTGTGAACGGGGCTAGTCTTGATTTTCTCTTCTAGGTCAACCTATGGCACATCGAGGTGGCTTCCTGTGGAACCCTCCCCTTGGTTCGGTTAGACAAGCTTCAGTGTACCTAGTTAATGTGAGTAAGTGTTGTTCCTGGCCTGTATCCCGGCTGCTCTTTGGTTATGATTCAAGTCGAGATTTCCAACCTCCCCAGTTTGTTTGGCCCCCATTTTTCATCTCGACTGGGTCAGCTTTATATTTTTCCAGGTCCGTATAATATTTTATCCCTTTTTCCCCCACTCCCTTAGCGAGAGAGCCTCTTGATTCTTTCCTTTGGGCCGAATACAGCGGCCTCTCTGTTTTAAGGGTTGGGCGGTCCCTACTAACATCAATTACGTTTAGTTTGTATTTTGTGTTAATTTTAGTTTATTATTATTGGGTTCTTTCCCTCCCCTTTCATTGATCATTATTAGAATTTTAATGTATATTGTTTATTATCATACAAATCTTTATGGCATGGGGTGCGTTTTATAGGTTGCCCTTGAGAGGATGTGGTATTATGGTGGATGGAGGATTGAATGGTGATGGATGAGTTCTTGTGGGGAACGGGTAAATTGTAATGTATGAATGGGTTGTGAATCTGATTAGCTAGGTATAAGACAGTTAGTGTTGACCAGCCTTTACCCCTCTCCTTTTTCGGCCTTGTGCCACAATTTTGTACGTAAGCATGAAATAAATAATGGAAGAATTCGGGCATTTTTGGTTTCGGCGTTTGTTAGTGAGCGAGTTATTTTTATGACTAGTTACACGCATTGTGATTTGAAATAGTACCGGCGAATCGAGTTTTCAGCATTTCTTTCTGCCCACGATATTCGAGTCTGGACTTACAGTGATTCTTCTTTGTCTTGTGGAAGTAATCTGCGACAAATACTTCCTTTGCTTTCAGAACGCTTACAAGCTATTTCGGCAGTATGACGGATAAGACATTTGACGTCAAGTTAATACCAGAGTTTGATGGATCAGTGGCCGGACAAGCAGTTACTGAATGGATTGAGAAGGCAGAACTTGTTTGTGACCTGTGTGGGATTAAAAAGGTTGAACGTGTTCTTTCTTCTGAGGTTTACGGGCGGAGCATTTTCTGTTTACCAACAGTTAAACTCGGACCAAAAATCTGATGTCGAGCAGATAAAACGAGCCTTGCGGATTCCCTTTGCGCCGGATCGTTTCTTGGCTTACGAACAGTTCGTGGAACGCCGACTGCGCCCGGACGAATCCGTCGACGTGTTCCTAGCAGGTCTTTTTGGCGGGATATCCGAGCAAGGACTAGCATGTGCGTTCATAGGAGGATTACCAGCGCACGTCAAGCAACTACTGCGCGCGTCTTCCAGGATGGAAGACATGAATACAAACCAACTGTTGGACCGAGCTCGAGCCATAATGAAAAATCAAAATGCAACTGAGAAAATGGTTGCAGCTACCATTTTACCAGGCGGAGCTGATAAACCACCATATGTTAAACGTCGGGAGGGTATGCGATGCTATCGATGCTCTGGGTTGAATCACTTTTCCAGGGACTGCCCGGTTCGACGGGAAGAAGCCCGCCAGCCGCCCGCCAGCCGCCCGCCAGCCGCCCGCCAGCCGCCCGCCAGCCACGCAGGTCGCGTGCAACAATGCGTTGCTTCCAGTGTCGAGAGATAGGCCACATTGCTTCATCGTGTCGGGGAAAAGACGTCAGCGCCGGTCTCTTCCCTAAGGGAGTTATGAATGAGGCGCTACCTGTCTTGGGTATTTACGTGGACGGAATTAAGAGAATGGCACTGGTGGACACTGGCTGCTCACAGACGCTCGTGAGTAAGTCAGCCTGTCAATCCTGGCGGGAGACGCAGGTTGCCGTACTCACCGTAAACGGAAATACTCTCAAATGTTGCGGAGTTGGAAGTATCAAGCTTGACGTGGATAACGCAAACCCCCTTAAGATCGAAGCCTTGGTAGTGGATGGAGCTATTGGGTTTCGACTTGTTGCTCGGGTTTGACGCTATTAAAAATTTGGACGGAATCCAAATAACAGAGAGTGGCGATATACGGTTTCCCAAGCGTGGAATAGTCTGTTGTGTCGCCATTAAAATAGAAGAACCTGATTTCTGTGCCGAATTCGACCCAAGCCAAAAGATATTTGTCGCATCATGGAAGTGATCTAATGGTCGATCACCGGAGAGTTTGCGAAATCGGATGCCCGAGTACCCAATACCAAAGGGAGTCAAGGAGGAATACGACCAAGAGCTACAGACCTGGCTTGATAACGGTTGGTTGCAGCTTTATCCTGAAAAGGAACTCGGTCCTCCAAAAGGTTTAATTCCGTTGATGGCGGTGGTGCAGAAAAACAAAAATAAAGTGCGGCCAGTATTAGACTATCGAGAGCTGAATGAGTGTCTCGCCGCACACACAGCCAATGCTGACGTGTGCGCACAGAAACTGAGGGAGTGGCGTAAAAAAGGACCGGAAGTCGCTATCCTTGACCTACGGCAGGCTTATTTGCAAGTACATATCCATAAGTCACTGTGGCCCTTTCAAACTGTAATCTTCAAGGGACGAAGATATTGCTTGACCCGAATGGGTTTCTGGTTGAATGTTGCACCAGCCATAATGAAGGCCATCGTGGACGCCGCGTTAGCGAAAGACGAGTCAGTTCGACGGGCAACTTCATCATATATTGATGATATTTATGTTGACGAGAGCATGATTTCAGCAGCTCGCGTGAAAGAGCACTTGCACTACGTTTGGTTTGACCTGTAAGGATCCAGAGCGGTTACGGGACGGCACACATGTGTTGGGTTTGCACGTCGCAGAAGATAACAACACGCTTAAGTGGACACATGAAAATGGCATTCCATCAGTTCCTGAGGTCCTGGCACGACGTAACATCTTCTCGTGGTGTGGAAAACTGGTGGGTCACGTTCCTGTATGTGGGTGGCTTCGAGTTGCGGCATCATTTGTAAAACGCAGGACAGTATCGATCACGTCTGGTTGGGACGACGAAGTGACAGATGCTCCCCTTAAGAACATGATTGAGGACATAGCGGAAAGAATACGCCAGAACGACCCTGCACACGGTGGTGCACAAGCGGACATGCTTATGAGGTATGGATCGATGCAAGTTCTCTCGCCACAGGGGTTTCGTTGGAGGTTAACGGAAGCGTTGTAGAAGACGCATGTTGGCTGCGACCTGTGAAGGACGCCCAACATATCAATTTATCAGAATTGGATGCTATTCTGAAGGGCGTCATTTTAGCATTACAGTGGAGCGCAACGGAGCTACACCTCTTCACGGTCTACGCGTGTGTGCACCGGTGGGTATCAAACATGCTCACTGGCAAAGCCAGAATATGAACTAAGGCGGCAAGTGAGATGCTGATCCGGAGGCGTTTGAGTACTCTTGAAAAGCTGATTCAAGAGTATAACTTATTGATTACGATACGATTAGTAACGTCGAGTGAGAATCGAGCGGATAAGCTCACCAGAGTCCCGCAACGATGGTATGATATGATAAAGAAGGAAACCGAACCAATACGCCCGATATGCGCTTCCATGGTGAACGAAACCTCTCCTGATCAGATATGTGCCATACATTGCCAGAGTGGATACCCTGGCGTCAGGCGGACGCTATATTTTGTAAGGAGTCTACCCTACGACATCCAAGGCGGCTGTCAAGGCAGTGGTCAGAAAATGTAAAGAATGCCAGTCAATTGACCCAGCCTCAAGTCGTTGACCTCGTGGCAACCTAAGTGTGACTGAAATCTGCACCCGCCTAGGAATGGACATTACACATTACGGTGGGCAACACTACCTTACGTTGATAGATTGTGGCCCTAGTAGATTTGCGATATGGTGACGCCTGCTTCAACAAGACTCGAGAAGCGTCATTCGGCAGTTAGAAAGTATTTTTTTTTGAACGAGGCCCACCATCAGAAATCCTGACCGACAATGATACTGCATTTCGCAGTAAGTCCTTTAAAGATTTCCTGGATGACTGGGGAGTCCAACTTCGTTTTCGCTGCGACTATGTTCCTGCAGGAAACGGTATAGTGGAAAGATCTCATCGGAGTATAAAGCGAATTGCAGCAAGAAAGCAATGTTCGAGAACGGAGGCAGTATACTGGCATAATATCACGCCGAAGGATGATATATCGTCGACTAGTGCGCCTGCCAATATGATTCACCGTTACCAATGAAAGTGAAGGGAATTACTACAACATTACCACCTGATCATTGTAGGCATCACAATATATACAAAGTTGGGAACAGAGTATGGGTGAAAGCTCCCCATGGCCGGTGTACCTCCAGGTATCAAGTGGGTCGCGTGACGGACATTATAAGTCCACAAACCGTACTAGTATACGGGATGCCACGGCATGTAAAAGATCTTCGCCTTTTCGTTGATTCTGATACATCGCCGAGCGAATCAAATGATGATTCATCGTCTGACAGTGAGCAGATATTTGAGATCTGCGAATCCGATGCTACCACAGACACAGAACTTCTGGAAACTCGAGATACGTCTGATGACTCCTCAGGAGACGACTCTCCAACACGCGTAAGGGAAATAGTGCCATTACGTCGAAGCACCAGGATAAAGAGACCTGCTCCAGGTTGTTCGATTTGTGATAGTGAGATCAAGGGGGAGTATAGCGAAGAAAACAGCGACTTACCTCGTCAAACCAAGCGACAGCGTGTCGCGTGTATTCTACGACGGAAAAAGTGTCGAAAAAGAAAACTACTTACCAAACAGAAGGGCACGTATTCCGCATAACATGCTGAAAATGGAATAATTGAATTAAAGAAAAAACAAGTCAGTCGCAGGAGTCGCTATAAAAGTATTTTGATATGCAAATTACGGAAAATCCTATCCCAGCTGTCGACGAATGGAAGAAATAGGTTCTGCCGATAAAAGCAGTTGGTGTTCTCAATTCGGGATTTGGTTTCGGCGTTTGTTAGTGAGTGAGTTATTTTTCTGACTGGTTACATGCATTGTGATTTGAAATAGTACCGGCGAATCGAGTTTTCAGCATTTCTTTCTGCCCACGATATTCGAGTCTGGACTTACAGTGATTCTTCTTTGTCTCGTGGAAGTAATCTGCGACAAATACTTCCGTTGCTAATACCTGGGGCTTTTAGGACATCCCTAGTGGAGAGTTTATACAGAGAAGCTAATGAAACACCTCTAAACTGGCACTACAGTACTATGTCAAAATAAGATCATGCCCATTTAACTCAGCTTACAACAATGCATTTAAACAAAATGATTGTGGAAAAGACAATCCCATACAATCCTATAGACTCAGGATGAAATCTATTGCTTAAGAGTTAGGGACCACACTCTGAAACATACAAGAAACGACTTCAGTCTGTATTACACCATGGACAATCAAGCAATCCAAAATCTTTTTAGAATTAAATAAACTCACTGACCAAAAAAAAAAAAAAAAATGCCCCCACTCACAATCCAGGACAGGTTACAGGGCATATTGGAAAACGACTCTAACCATATAGACAGGCCAAAGTGTGAGGACAAGACAGGATGTACACCAGTGAGCCAAAATATTACAAAAAAATCCACCTCCCAAAGGGAAGCTCTATTTTCACTGCGGAAGCTTATGCAGTAGAGCTAACTCTCAACATCGTCACACAGAGCGAACAAATTTTACAAAATTTCTTTGGGCTCGCTATCCGTCCTAATGACTTTGAAGGAGAAAAATCCAACATCCCCACTCATTAATAAACTATTATGCAAAATGATCATCACTACTTAGACACCAAGCTATGTTGGATTCCTAAACCACATCGGAGTTGAATGTAACAATAAAGCAGACTTAGCAACCAAATCAGATTTAGATATGGATGTAGACTTAAGGACCCAAATCTCTGTTGTGAGACCGTAACATACCTGCATCATGGACTCTTCCAGGACTATATAAAGTATGCGATATAACACTCTAGGAGAAGAGGAGGAAAGAGAGAGAGAGAGAGAGTATTCTAATACCGTAGTATCAGCCGCGTACGACTACCAATATTGGACACTAGCACATAGTAAGCTCCGCTTACACTTACACTATCTTTGTAACCTTTTGGTTTAATATATCTTTCTTATCTCTAATCCGTATTCCGTGTTTTCCTTCCGTGGTCCCGACTTTGGGCCCACATCAGTTGCGACGAAGAATTCGAGAAACGCACTCACGCCGAAACCTCAATACCTTACCAGTCTCACATCAGTGGCGACGAAGAATTCGAGTAACGCATTCACGTCGGAAACCTCAATATCTTGCCAGTCCCATATCAGTGGCGACAGAAAGATTCGAGAATTTCGTTCTCACCATATCAATAGCGACAGAGTACTCGAAAAATACACAGAAACTCCACCCGTTCCCACAGCAGTGTTGAACGAAAAATTAAGCTGGTATTACTACATTAGCGATTTAAACGCAACACTCAGCGTCTACATATAAAAAAATATTCCGATACCAAACAGCAGTGACGAACTAGCGATTCGACATCTATGGAATATTAAAGTCTGTCCAAATAACATTACGAGAACGATTTCTTACACACCCACACACAGAAAAACAAAACAGTTTGTTCATAAAACAAACTGACAACACAAGAGCCGAAGTACTACTTACGACTCAAGTTTTCGAAAAAAAAACTATCTAAAATTTTTTTTATGTAACTGAGTTAAATCTCATGTATAAAATTATTCTCCCCTCAAATTCACTGAGGCGAGTTTTCTCTTTTTTGTACCTCTATAATAAAAAAATACATATAAATTTTCACCACACTTATTAAAGTGTGGTGAAAATTTATACAATTACGTTAAAATTAACGGAACCATTGAATAAAAAAAGAAGCTAAACACCTAATTAGTTTAGTTTAGCTAATTGTCTGTCGATATATTTTTTTTTGTAAAAAAAAAAAAAAAATCTATCAAGATTTTTTTGTATACCTCCCCTTGGTACACGGGTCTCAAAGCAACAAAAAATCGCTGTCATTGTTGTTTGTCTAAATATGGAAGATTTTCAAAAAGTAATCGTCCAAATGCTAAAAGTACATTTGGATCAGCAACAAAAATCAGAAGAAAGACAACAACAACTATTTTTGGAATTACATAAACAACAAATGGAATTCCAACAAACTACGCTTCAGAATGCTGAACTACAACAGAAACAACTTAAAGAATTACTCTTAAATGCATTAAAAGGCTCAAATTCTGAAAAAGATACAATATTCTCCCAGAGTACAATCTACAATTCAATGGAAACCTTTGAATACGTACCAGAGAATGACAAAACGTTCGAGGCTTTTTACAGGCGCTACGAAGATATTTTCAACGTAGACTGTGAACAATGGCCCAGTAAAAAAATGGTACGTCTACTATTGAGAAAACTGGGAACTACAGAACATAGTAGATTCGTAGACTTCATACTACCCAAGAAAACCACTGAATTGGATTTTTCAGAGACTATTAAGCTCCTATCGAAACTATTCGGGCCTAACACAACCTTGTTCCACAAACGTTGGAAATGCCTGAACACAGTCAAAGACAACCAGAAAGATTTTCTAACGTTTGCAGTATCGGTAAACAAGCTCTGTAATGATTTTAAACTAGCCGAACTGACTGCCGATGATTTCAAGTGCTTAATTTTCGCACAAGGTCTAGTATCAGCAGAAGACGCCGAAGTCAGACGACGGGTACTGACCAAGCTTGAGAACGAACAAGGATTGACTCTCCAAAAACTGGCAGAGGACTGTCAAAGAGTAATATCTGTAAAGTGTGACTCAAACACTATCGAGAAATCAGGTGCGGCTCAGATTAATAAAATCAGAAGTAAGTCTACCTCCTATTCCCCTCAAAAAGACAAAAGGCAAATCTCATGTCCTAAATTCCGCAGTAACCAAAACCCAAATAGGTTAAAGAAACCGCCCGGACCATGTTACCATTGTGGCAAATGGCATTGGATGAAATTCTGTCCAATTAAGAACAAAAATATTGCAAAAATTGCAATAAAAGTGGGCATACTTTAACTCGGTGCTGGTACGCCAACAGAACGAGAAAACCCCAAAATAAAATTATACAAGTTCAATCTGACAATATTGTCGATAGGAATTTAAGGAAATATGTAACTGTGGATATTTTCAATAATTCCATTAAATTCCAGCTTGACTCGGGTTCCGATCTTTCAACCATTAACTGGTGAACTTGCCGAAAATTAAACAAGCCGACATTATTAAAAACGGATAAAACAGCAAAATCCGTAACTGGCGAAAAGATTAACATTTTAGGCGAGGTAATACTTACAGTAACACTAAATGGAGTTACCAAAAAGCTCAAAGCCTACGTATTGAAAACTTCAGATAACTTATTTGGAACAGATTGGATAGAAAAATTCAATCTTTGGGATTGCCCAATGAGTACATTTTGTCGCAAGATACAAAGTACAACGTCCAATTTGGTAAATCTCAAAAAGGAACTCAAACAACAATTTCCCCAGGTTTTTTTCTGGTGGCCTTGGGAAATGTACTAAAATGAAAGCTAAGTTCAAGGTGAAGGACGGTGCGCAACCGCTATTCAAAAAGAAACGAAATATCCCTTTCGCTGCTCTAGTGCAAATCAACAAAGAGTTAGATAGACTCGAACAAGCAGGTATTCTGTCAAAACAGATTTCAGCGAGTGAGCAGCACCTACGGTCTACGTAAAAAAGAAGTCCAATCAAATACGAGTATGCGCAGATTTTTCCACTGGCTTAAACGATGCCTTGCAAGATCACCACTATCCTCTCCCAAGCCCTGAAGAAATTTTCAATAAACTCAATGGTGGAAAAATATTTTCTAAAATCGACCTCTCGGACGCATACCGTCAGATAGAGGTGGAAGAAGAAAGTTCCAAATTGATCTGCATAAACACCCATAGAGGGTTGTACAAATGCAACAGACTAGCTTTTGGAGTAAAGGTTGCGCCTGCAATTTTCCAGCAGGTCATACACGCCATGCTGGGCGACCTTGACTACGCAACAGCCTATTTGGATGATATACTGGTTACTAGTAATACTACGGCAGAGCACCGGAACCATATAATAAACGTATTCGAAAAGATACAAGAATAGGGATTTAAGATTAAGGAGGGAAAGTGTGACTTTTTCTTACTAGATATTAAATACTTAGGTCACATCATAAATAAAGACGGTCGTCGGCCGGATCCAGAAAGAGCCAACACGATCAGAAACATGCCGGCCCCAGATAACGTTCAAGCGTTACAAAGCTTCCTCGGTCTAGCTAACTTTTACCAAGGGTTCATTAAGAACATGCAAAATTTGAGAGGGCCTCTCAACCAACTCTTAAAAAAGGACAAACCATGGTCATGGACCCCGGAATGCCAAGACGCATTCGAGAAGATCAAGAAAACTCTTACTTCGGACCTCTCCCTCACCCACTACGACCCTAGTCTCGACATCATAGTCGCAAGTGATGCAAGCTCGTACGGCATTGGTGCTTGCATTCTACATAAACTGCCAGAAGGTTCGCGAAAAGCTGTGGCTCACGCATCAAGATCTCTACTTCCAGCTGAGAAACAATATTCCCAAATAGAGAAAGAGGCTCTAGGGATAATATTCGCTGTGACAAAGTTTCTCAGATATCTACATGGTAGACGGTTCATACTACAGACGGACCATAAACCTCTAATTACAATTTTTGGTTCTAAAAAAGGTCTACCAGTCTATACTGCAAATAGACTAATTCGTTGCGGAATGATTCTCTTAAACTACAATTTCAAGATAGAGTTCCTAACATCCAAAAATATTTGCCATGCAGACAGTTTATCACGGCTCATTCCAAAAAATACAGAAGTCTTTGAAGGCTCCATCATTGCTATTTGAAGGAATGGGAGGAATCACTACAAAATAGCTGTGAAGAGCCGATCGACGTCATTTTCGATCACTTCGATCTCGACACGCCCCAAGCCTCTCCTGAAGTGCGACGTCAGGAAGGAAAAGGAAATTTACTCAACCGATCGACGAAAATCCCAAGAGAAAAAAGTATTAACAGTTTTTTATTCTCCTTTTCAAAAGAAAGAAAAAGAAAGAAAACTCTTGAAAGTGGGGTGTTGTGAGACCGTAACATACCTACAACATGGACTCTTTCAGGACTATATAAAGTATGCGATATAACACTCTAGGAGAAGAGGAGGAAAGAGAAAGAGAGAGAGAGAGAATTCTAATACCGTAGTATCAGCCGCGTACGACTACCAATATTGGACACTAGCACATAGTAAGCTCCGCTTACACTTACATTATCTTTGTAACCTTTTTGTTTAATATATTTTTCTTACCTCTAATCCGTGTTCCGTGTTTTCCTTCTGTGGTCCCGACTTTGTGAGACATCAATCTCATACACTGAAATTAAAGAGATCATTAGAAAATATATTCAAAAGGAATGTCAACAGTGCTGGTAAGATAATCCACACAATAAACTTTTCGCAATTCAGTCCAAACAAGGAGAAGAGAATGGAAGTTGGCCTTAAGATACTTTCGAAAGAAGAAGTAATACTGGCCTGCTTACACATTGGCCATACGAGAATAACCCACTCGCACTTACTAAACAACGAAGATCAACCAGTATATCAAGCATGTGAAACGGCATACCCTATTATATTTTGTTCTAAGGGTTCTCTTGATTTAAGAGGTGTTGTCAAATTATACTTTTGAAACATGCGGCGGGACATATCGTATTTGTTCCTTCTGCTTAAGATACTCTAAATTTCACATGATTTGATAGATTATAGACCTTTGGAAACTCAGCGCATTATAATATTGTATTTACTCGAAGGGTTCTGCCAATACGATTTTAAATTATATAATCTTTGATAATGTCCAATACATTTACTGTTACTTCTAAGGGATGTCTTAATTTAATATGCGTTGCTACCGAATTATCGAATATTTGAAACAAGCGCATTTTGCTTAAGAAAATATAGTTTATTGTTAATTAATCTAAGGATAAATTCATTTAATGTGTTGTAGGATTTGAAAACTTGTTTAATAAACAGTTAAATATTGAGTTTAACCTATTTTTTGGATTGTTGGGTTTGTTTTAAAATAGGCTCATTATACAATGAAACATGTTGTCTGCCTTCTAGGTATTCTCTTACAGGTTTTACCAGATTACTAAATCTTTGAAAACATCTATATACAAAGAAAATATTTTGACTCATTTTCATAAGTATTCTCTTTTGATTTATATTATAGTTGTTGTTATAAAACGCATCCTACAGATTTCTAAGTGCTCTCTTAACTTCACAGGTGTTGCTGGATTTTGAAATCTTTGCAAACATGCGCATCATACCATGGAAAATATCCTATTTACTTTTAACTGCCAAATTTGAAAACGTGTATTATGCATAGAGAAATAACGCAGAATTTTCTAATTGTTTTAAAAATTGAGTTACGAAGCATATAATTTTTAATATTTATCCTCCTAAGAGTTCTTTTTCCCCGTAATGGAATCATTAAAAATGCGCACTATACACTGGAAAATATATTTTTTACTCTTTGTTCTAAAGTTCCTCTCCAATTAAATAAGAGTTACTGGAAGTTTTAATTTTTTTAAATGTGCGCATCAAAACTAGAATATACCTTAATTCCTCTTTATTTTACGTGTTCGCTTCATTTAACCTAAGTTTCTTTCAAAATATGCGAATTATAAATAGAAAAATACAGCTCTTCTTTCTTTTAAGTGTGCTTGTAATTTATGTCACGTGCAGAACAAGCATCAGCTACGTCAGAAAAAGAAGAAAGCATTTAATATTAACTTTAAAATTTCTGCCAATCTGGTATAATTGTAAGGATTTATGTATTTACGCTTTCATGTAATTTTTTAATATCATATGAAGTTTTGGATGACAAAAAAGCATAGTTTATAATATAAAACAGAATTTAATAGCTTTCTCGGCTGATTTAGGGTAATATAACGTACTAAATCTATGAATCTTGCAAGATTGTGTGATGGAAAATATAGCATTTTTATATAACTTGCTTTCAACCAACATGCATTTGTTATATAGATGAGTATACTGTTCCTAATAGTAAGTCATATAAGAATGATGATTCCTCATTTTAACAATTACAATATAAAATACTGATAAAGTTTTCTTTCTAAATTTTCATAGGAATGACTGAATATATAAGTCTTGCAAAAAATATCTCCTATGCCCTGGAAATACAGTATTTATAATTTCTTCCAAGAATACATTTAATTTAAAATTAATTTCTGAATTAACGAGTTTTGCAATATATACATCTTATACATAGGAAATGCAGTACATATTAAATACAAGTTTCTCTATTTTGTGGGTTTTAAAAATCATTCATCCTATGAGTTGGAAATTCAGTATTTACTATTTATTCTAAAGTTTCTTTCAAATCAATATGAATTCTGGATTTATGAGCCTTGATCAAATGTGCTGTCCACACTGGAAATGAAGAAATATTTCTTCTTTGCTTTCTCTCAATTTAACATAATTTATTAAGCTTGCAAAATATATGTATTTTAATATGAAATGCAATATTTAATAGGTTTGGCGAAACATATATTATTTACTAGGAAAAAATTAATTACTTTCTTCAACAGTTTTTCTTATATTAATATGAATATAAGGAGTGATAAATTTTGTAAATTATGCATTTTTTCCGAGGAAAATATAGTATTTACTGTTTCGTTCTAGTCTGAAATGCTAACTTGATGAATCTTCAAAAGTATGCAAATTTCATGCCAAAACAAATACACTTTTTTAAGGTTTCTTATTATCTGATATAAATTGCTGGATTTATGAATGTATCTTAAATAAATAAATATATTGCGGTTTATGTAAAGTTTCACTTAATTGAATAATAATTAGTGGATGTACGAGTCTTACACAACATGCGTCTTATACTTCTTAAAATTGATATTTATTATTTATTCTAATGTTTTTCTTTATTCAATATGAATTGCTGTATTTATGTAATATGAAGGAGATGAATTATTTTCTTTCATTTAATATGAATTTGATGCATTTAAGAATTTTTGCAAATCATATTACAATACGCAATTAAATCTGTATTTAATATTCTCCCACGGTTTCAATTAACATGAATTACTGTATTGATGAGTCTAGCAAAGCATACAACGTATTCAACAGGAAAAGAACTATGTATTGTTTCTTCAAATTGTTTTTTTTAATATGAATTGTTGGATTCATGATTCTTGCGTCTTACAACCCCGAAACCTTAACTAAAAAGTGTATTTAATCCATCTTTTTTGCAGAACATATTTAATATGCACCAGAAATTATTATCGTAAAAAAAATCAAGTCAGGTCAATAAGTCGGAAGCAGTAAAACATCCCAAGCATTGTCATGGGTCCTTACCTATAACTACAGAATGAACTCTTCCTAACACTATGTATACTACGCCTCTCAAAAGAGAGGGTCGAATCGAGTCGAGCCGATAGTAGTTCACTCCAAACCAAGCTGACAGTCATACTAACACCTTCCACATCTTGCATTATTATTATTTCGTATAATATACCTTCGTTATTTCTACTCTTGTGTTCGTGTTGTTCTTTCTTGGTCCTAACCTGGACCATAGCAGTGGCGACGAGGATATTGAAGAAACGAATTCTACGCGGAGGATATAAAAAAAAACTTTTTGCTATCTGTCGTCCATAACAGAGGCGACGGAGATACTGAGAAAAAAAAAACACAAGTTCTATGCGAAGATAAAAGATAAAAAAAACTTTTGGACAACAACCATAACAGTGGTAACGAAAACACAAATTTTACCTGTCAGCCAGAATAGAATAGAATTCTACGCAGGAAAATTTTTTCGTGCCAAGGTTCCAGAACAACAGACGTCAAAGACCTGAAGTCTACACTGAGAAAAAAGGAAAAATCGTTACACAAGTACACAATTCTAGCTACAAAGTACATATTGCGAAAAGAAAAAGTAAGGGGAAAAAGGTAGCCTGTGTTATTAGTAAATTACGGTGTAAACATGGAAGACTTTAAGACAACCATATTGGAACTAATGAAAATGCAATTCGAGCAGCAAAAAAAAAAAAAAAAATGAGGAAAGACAGACTAGGCTCGAAAAAAACAATTAGAAATTCAATAGAAAAACGAAGTAAAGCAACTCGAACTACAAGAATTACTACTACGGGCAGTAACAAATAAAGGACAAAATTCTGAAAATGAAGCGGCATTCTCTCAAAATGCTATTTGGAGCTCAATCAAAGACTTCACTTATGCACCGAACGAAGACAAAACCTTCGCGGCTTACTTCAGAAGATATGAAGTTTCATATGAGTTTGATTGCGGGAATTGGTCAGACGCGAAAAAAGTAAGTCTACTACTGAGGAAACTAGGGTCAAGCGAATACACTAAATTTGTAGACTACATCCCACTGAGGAAAACGAATGCGTTGACTTTCAGGGAAGCCGTGAAACTTTTAACGGAATTATTTAGTTCGAACACTGCACTATTCCACAAAAGGTGGAAATGTTTAAATTTGACAAAAATGGATAGCGAAGACTATATAACATTCGCTTCCGTAGTAAACAAACACTGCGATGACCATATCGCTATAAGACTTGTCTGTCGTGCAATAAAGTGGGACATAAAAGTTCGCACTGTAGAACAAAGAAATAAAATCAAAGCCGAGTAAGAGTCACTAGAACTGACCAAGCGGACGGGATAAATATACGAAAATACGTACAAGTAGAAATGTTAAACAAAAAAATCAGATTACAATTAGATTCCGGATCAGATTTAACCATCATTTACTTACAGACGTGGAAGAAACTAAACAAACCAACCATGTTGAGAACAGATAAAATAGCCAGGTCGGTAACAGGAAGAAACATCTAATTTGAGGGGGTGATTATCACGAATGTGATGTTCAACAGGATGACCAAGAAATTAAAGATCTATGTTCTAAAAAATACGGAAAATTTATTTGGAACTGACTGGATGCAGAAATTTGACCTCTGGGATTTGCCGATAAATACGTTTTACCAAAAAGTGGAAAGGTTATCGACCGAGGCAGAGAAATTGAAGGAGAAATTAAAGGGGAGTTTCCCCGACGTATTTTCAGCCGTCCTCGGGATGTGTAAAAAAAAAATGACGGCCAAAATCGAACTAAAAGAAAATGTACAACCCATTTGTAAGAAGTAAAGAAATGTACCTTTCGCATCATTAGAAAAGATAGACGAAGAGTTGGGTAGACTCGTGAAAACCGGTATATTGACAAAGGTGTAATATAGTCAATAGGCTACGGTTTACGTGAAAAAGAAATCGGGTGAGATACGAGTATGCGCTGATTTCTCGACGGGATTGAATGCAGCGATTAAGGATTATCACTATCCTCTCCCTAGTCCAGAGGAAGTTTTCACAAAGTTGACAGAGGAAAATTTTTATCAAAGATAGACTTGAGCGAAGCAAACCTTCAAGTACCAGTAGATGAGGAAAGCTCGGGGTTGTTGTGCATTAACGCACATAAAGGATTGTATAAGTTCCAGAGATTACTATTCGGGATCAAGGTCGCGCCGGCGATATTTCAGCAAATAATGGACACTATGCTAGGCGGACTGAATTTCAAGATCGCATACCTTGATGACAGCCTGATAAATACCAAAAATATTGAACAACACTGGGAACACGTTCAAGAGGTTTTCAGGCAGATACAAAATTACGGTTTTAAGGTAAAGGAAAATAGATGTGACTTCTTTATGAAGGAGATAAAATATCTGGGCCATATTATTAACGAAGAAGGAAGAAGACCAGACCCAGAAGGAGCCACGGCAATAAAAAAAAAAAAAATGCCGGGTCCAAAAAATTTAGCCGAGTAACAAAGCTTCTTGGGCTTAGTAAATTATTATCAAAAATTTATTCCTAACATGCACAAACTACGCGCACCCCTAAACGAACTGTTGAAGAAGGAGAAAGTTTGGAAATGGTCATATGAATGTCAGAAAACTTTCGACAAAATCATTAAGACTCTAACAGCAGATTTATTTTTAGCGCATTATGATCCAAAATTGGAAATAATAGTCGCGATTTTATTAAATTATAATTTCAAATTGGAGTATCTTCCATTAAACAAAATCTGTCATTCAGACGGTCTTTCGAAACTAATACCAAAGAAAACAGAGCCATTAGAAGATTCCGTAATTGCAGCTCTACGATATGAGGAAGATATTAGAACATCATTATGTAGTATAATTCGAAACCTCCTCGTCACTTTACAGGAAATAAGAAACGAAGCCGTGAAGACGAATTTATAAAGGAAACGAAAACAAAAATTTCAGGAAAATATAAGTATATATCAGACAGTTTTTCGTTATGTGATAATGTTCTGCTATATAAAGTTACGTGTACTGGCCAAACATGGATCAAGATATTATACATATGGTGGACAAATGCAAGGGTTGTTCCTTAGCAGCCAAGGCACCTCCGATCACTCATAAGCCATGGCCTAAGACACATCGACCGTGGTCGATAACCCATGTAGATTTCGCAGGTCCATTAGAGGATTTCTACTACTTGATTGTAGTAGGCAGTTACAGCAAATGGCCAGAAGTATTTCGTTGTAGAAAACCTACTTCTGAGACGACAATGAATTGCCTTCACGAGCTGTTTGCTCGTTTCGGAGTGGTTGATTGTTTAGTCACCGATAATGGGACACAATTTACATCTGCGGATTTTCAAGAATTTTGTGAAACGTTTCAGGTGAAACACATCAAATCTCCGCCATATCACCCAAGGTCAAACAGCCAAGTGGAGAGGTTTGTAGATACATTTTAAAAAAGTACTAAGGAAAGCTTATGACGTACCAACAGAAAAGGCTTTACAACAATTTATACGACAAATATTAGGTACCGGCCCTGAATGTCTGAAAAAAATTAAACACATTTTAAGCAATTTAAATATGTTTAAACAATTTAAACAATGTTTCTCTTTATATGAAATTTAAAAGTTAAAGTTTTCTCTTATTTGAAAGATAAATACCTAAAGTTTATCTATGAAAAAAAAGTTAAATTTTCGAATTTGAGTAACTTTTTGAAAAAAAATTGTTGATTTACATTCTCCAAGGAGTCCTACTTTTAAGTAATAAAGTATTTACGATGAAAATTTGATTTTCTCGAAATTTCATAAAATTAAGTAAGTGGGGATAACAGTTATAAAAAATATACCAATATTTTCTAAACAAAAATTTAAAAATAATTTCATTCATTTGTGAATAAATCCCGAAACTCTCAGTAAAATCTGACAATTATTTGATTTTAAAAGAATTTACAAATCACAGTATTTTTACTGAAAGAAAAGGTGGTAAAATACCCATAGTAATTTTTGGTCCATCGCTGATGGCAAAAACAGAACAAAAGAAAAACAAGAGTTTTATCCAAAATTTCGAACGTGCGAGAAAGGATTAAAAGAAATAATAAAGAATCAAAAAATAATTTGATCTTTCGTCTTAATAAAAACAAACATTTTGACAATAAAACTTTTTCATCAAGTATGGGGTCTTTTTTCACAATGGTATGCTCTTTTCTAGTAAAAAGTAGTGGTATCTAATTTAGACATTCTTAAAAAAAACAAACTCGCTTCCATCCAGTTTGATGACAGAATTTGATGGAAGCTGACAAAAGAAAAAATTTTGAAAATTTAAAATTCTCTTAAAAATCTAATATATTGCAAACATTTTGGCAAACATTTTTAATATTTAAAAAAAAAATAACAAAAAGTTCATTTTGTCAAGTAACATATGTCCTCGCTTGTCAAAATGGTAAAAGGTTAAACATTGCAATCACTTGTTTACTATGCAAAATTCAAAGCCAACATCCATTTAAATGTGGAAGACCATAATTAGTACACTCAAGAGACTAACATTCAGAGTAGAAACGTATTAATCATGGGGCATAGTATTTTATTTCAGGGCTTCATTTTGAGCTTACATAGAATAAACAAAACGAATGGATGCAAAACAATTATTTTCATTTTTTTTATTCTTCAAGCAAATCTTTATTATATAATCAATTTCATTATTTACATTATTGTTGTCATATTTATTACAATGTTTCGTTGTACGCTCCGGCCTTCTTCAATTTTTGCTGTTATCATATCATGTTTTTACTAGAGCTCATATTGCAACTTTGTTGTTATTATCGCTTTTCTCTGGCACTCCTTATTACTGGTTCCCATATTGTATTCATTTCTATGCTTGATCAGCACAGGAGATTTTTGTGGCCTAGCATATACACAAATATAATCAATTTTATCAAAATTACAAAGATTTCAAAGAGTTTTAAAATGTTACTGTAAAAATACAAATCAATTTTCACAAACGTACATCAGAATTTTTGTACTAAAATTGAGCATCAGCAACTCCCTACAAAAGTAATTTTTAGCTTTCTTCATTTATTTTAACATTTATTGCAGTATTACAGTACTTACATTTATTGCAATAATGTAGTACTTACAGCTTCACCACCTGGAGCAAGTTTGGCAAATGACGTTTCATAAACTTAAAAATTTACTGATAATTGCTAAAATTTAGAAAAAAGTATCAACTGAGGGTTTTCAAACCAGCACAGAAGCAGAACCCTTCCTCTCTGTGAGACCTACAGGAAGGCGGTCGAGCGATCGCTATCCTCCATTTTATCGAGGGGACGCGGGAATCGGGTCGACAGACGAGTCTGCACTAAACGTCCGTGTCATGGGGAGCTGGGAATGCCGCACCTGTTTAGTCACATCCGTGCCTCTAGGTTGGATTTCCTACGCCGGGCATTGACTGGAGGAGATCCGATTCTGGAGGGGTTTGTTAGGGACGCGTTCCCTGGCCTTAACACCAGTCCCCTCATCTCGAGGGTTGAGCGCAGTCGTAAACCCCGGGATCAATCGGTTTTCCTTCGCGAGTGTCGGTCGGCCTTGAGGGCCGTTCCCCGGTCCAGTGACCTTTCTCGGCCTAGGAAGGTCTTCTATCGTGGATTAGTGGGGGGGCCCGCGAATCATCCCCTACGAGATACGCTCGGCTTGTCGGAGGAGGAGTATCGCTCCTACTGGTCTTGGGCGCCAGCGGTGGATTACCTCAGTAACCTTGAGTTTTCGCTTACCTGGCGATTGGCTCGGAATCGGCTGCCTCTCAATGACAAGGCTTTCATATGGGGTTTGGCGAATTTGCCAGACTGTGAACGGTATGGCCTTGGCTTAGAAGAAACGGCTGCGCACGCCTTCTACCATTGCCCCCGGTTCCGCCCCTTATGGAACCATGTCGGCGAGCTGACGGCTCGTCTCGCTCCCGAACAGCTTGTGTCCATTGATCGCGCATACCCGTGTGACAATGTGTCGCCCCCGTATTCCGGGATGAAACGGATGGTGTTTCTGACGCTGCTAGCCACGGCTCGAATGGTGATTTGGACGACGTGACAGGAGGAAGTCTTGCGAGGCAATCGTCTTTCTCATTCGGATCTAATTCGATTCTTTGAGCATCAGCTCAAGATGAAGATTAGATCGGATAGAAAACGATTGCATTCGACAGTCTTTAGCGAAAGGTGGGTAAAAGAAGCGAGCTTGCTTCGTGTGAACGGGGCTAGCCTTGATTTTCTCTTCTAGGTTAACCTATTGCACATCAGGGTGGCTTCCTGTGGAACCCTCCCCTTGGTTAGGTTAGCCAAGCTTCAGTGTACCTAGTTAATGTGAGTTAATGTTGTTCCTGGCCTGCATCTCGGCCGTTCTTTGGTTATGATCCAAGTCGAGATTCCCAACCTCCCCAGTTTGTTTTGACCCTCACTTTTTCATTTCGACTGGGTCAGCTTTATATTTTCCCATTCCCGCCTTATATTTTATACTTTTTCCCACTCCATTAGCGAGAGCGTCTCTTGATTTTGTCCCCTGGGCAGAATACAGCGGCCTCTCTGTTTTGTGGGTTGGACGGTCCCTGCTAACATCAATTATGTTTAGTTTGTATTTGTGTTTATTTTAAGTTTATTATTGGGTTAATTTCCCTCCCCTCTTATTTTATCATTATTAGAATTTGTGAGACTACCCACCTCTGCAACTCGTTGCACGAAGATATAGACCCCACGTCGTAGAATTTCTGTGCGGCGGATCGAGCGAGAGGCAGGCTCACAGGCAAAGGAAAAACACAACTACAAACTTGGGTAGGACGAAAAGAGGAGGGAGGGCGTGTGACCTTTTGTGGATGATTAACTCTGGGCTGATTCTCGGCTGTCAAAAAAAAAATATATCTTAACTAACAATGTCCGGCTGCTAATGTGTCGCTCTTCGTTGTTACTTGCTCCGGCCTAAATCAACCTTCCTCGAACCTAAACTAAGCCTCACTGTCCGTAACCCAAAGCGCTCCCGTATATATGCAGAGTCCTCTTTCAACATTTCCGGGAAAGGGACACCCACGAATAAACCCATAACTTTTTCATGACCATTTCTCCCTTTGAAGAAAGTGGACATAAAAATATTTCTTAGCCTAGCTGACTCTGATTCAGGGACATTAAATTCAGACCCTTTTAAGTTTTGACCAGAGCCGGTCTTTTAACTATCTTCGTATTTTGACAAGTACTTAACACTTATCTACCCTTTTGGCCATATGTCCAAAACATGTTTTTATCTAGATTTCTAATCTAGTCATTGGGTCTTGAAGTTTGATACCCAGGTCAAATCTAACTAATCTTCTCGCACATATGTGTGCGCGCGCACGCACACACAGATGTGTGGGTGTATATATACACACACACACAGATGTTCGGGCGCACACACACACGCGTGCGCATATATCCAACTCATAGTGTCACAAATTGTAAATATATCATCATTAAATTTTTATGGTATGGGGCGCGTTTTTGATTGGTCTCCCTTGAGAGCACGTGGTATTATGGTGGTTGAAGGATTGTTTGGTGATGGACGAGTTCTTTTGGTGAATGGGTAAATTGTAATGTACGAATGGGTCGTGAATCTGATTAGCTAGGTATAAGAGAGTTGGTGTTGAC
>OZ010577.1:4113400-4223400 GCA_963932145.1 Acanthosepion lycidas
ACATTAAATGGCTTCTTGGTAGAAACCTAAAACTGCTTCTGAATTTTTAGCAGATTTTACAGTGGTTATTAATGGGTTGATATTCAGTGCCTTTTCAAACCTGTTTGCTAAGCAAGAGACGCAAATTGTAGATGGAGAGAGAGAGCAAATAAAAAAGTGAATTATTAAAATGAAAATGATTTTTTTCCATGAAAAGTGATTCCAACATCATAAATTTCTCATCAAACCCAAATCATAAATAAAGATATAATTATAAAGTGTTTTCAAAGTTCATCCTTTGGAACATTTTCATCGCATAGATTCTCTTGTGGTGAGTATGAAATAATAATAACTCCATTTACCCACACCCTTCAAATTTGAGTGAGCCGAGTCAAAAGACGAAAATAAATTTGTGAGCCTATGTGAAATTTTCTTTGGACAAATGTAAACCTTGCCTTCACAGAGATTGGCTGGCGAGCTGAGAAGGAAAGGAAATAAGTTTGCAAGCTTATGTGAAGTTGTTTTTGGGCCAATGAAAACCTTGTCTCCACAGAAATTAGCCTTTGAGCCAAGAAGAACAAAAAGAAAGTCACAAGCCTATGCAAAATTCCTTTTGATATAAAATGAGGAGAAAAATCAAATTAAAAGAAAAGTGTCTGAAGTCATGTGAAAGGTTTTGTTTCTGTTTATGCATCCTGCGTTCAAGCTCTTGCCAGTGAAAAATTACTTGCCAATTATATTCTCGGCCTTTTAATCAAGCACTTGGCCCTTCAAAAAACTTTCTTTTAACAATCCCAAAAAGTTAAGTATTTCAAACTATCTCTCTTCATCTACTTTTGAACATATGCAACTGTATATCTGTTCTGTGAGCAACGAACTCTCTTATCTTTATAACATTTTTGAATATTATTTTGTGTCAGATCATTTAATCTGTTGTATGAACATTTCCTCTTTATGACAATTCGTTAAAACTTCAGACTTTAAAATTTTCTGATTTATTTTCCTTAAACGAGCTACTGACAAAATTTCAAGCGTGTCAATTCATGAATCAATTCCTTATCTTGTTTTGTTAAAATTACCTGTGTTTTTTTTCATATCCATCATTAATTTTCTTGGTGTGAGTAAATCAACTGTTCATTTTAACCCCTAAGAAGCTCCATGACACTAGACTCTCAATTGCTATGTAAGAATGACAAAATCTTCCATCATTTGGAATCAAAATGACATGAGAGAACATCTCCCCTCTCTCCCATCTTCTGACTGGATAAATCACACCTGAAGCAGGTTGAAAAACATATTAGATAGAATGATATTAATCTAAACAATTCATTGATTAGGGTTAATATCTTGTCAGAATTTCAGGCAATAATTCCTATTGTTTTATTTCATTTTGTCTTTAAAATTCATAACAGGATCAAATATAAGATGAAACTGCAACTTCAAAAGAAAAGATATTCAACCTCTTTCTGTTTTTGATCTTGAAAAGCCAAAATGTTTTCTATTTAATGATATTTGTTTTAAAAATCCAATATTTTGTGATTTATAAAAAGCATGATCATATTATTGTTTGTCTATAGGATCTCCACTTTCATCTGCATAATTCATGTTCACACTAGTATCCCTTTTCAGTTGGCACAATGTCTAATCATAAAGATTGTTCTGAGAAACAATTGCTAAAAGAGAATATTTCTGAGATGTCAATTTATTATGCAATTCACATTCTAGACAAACAGCATTGGATACACAGCGTTTGGTCGTTTATAAGAAAAGCTGTTTTAAAATGGAACCACTGCACAATAGATTATTTCATTGAATTAAAGATGACAGACACTTTAAGGGTTGAAAGGATAGCTCAATGGCTATATCGAGAGAGATATGACACTTTATGGGTTAAAAGATAGATCAATAAACATACCAAGAAACAAGCCAAGATTTATTAAATTCAGAGGGTTTGGTTTTTTTCCTTCTTCCTTGGCAAGTTAGACTTTTTTTTTTTTTTTTTTTTTACAAAGTCCATATGACCAAAGTTGACAATTGACTGAAATGAACCTGATAAATAGTGGGCTATACTAAAGAATAAAGATATGAGGACGTCTGATGAATAAGTCAGGAGTGGGGGCTGGCTGGCTGGAAGTAAAATGGCTTTATTATTATTTTGGGGACTCTAGTTGAAAAAAACCATCTGGATAATTTAAATCCACGGGAGATGGAACGAAGTAGTGTAAAAGCCAAAATTTAGACACTATTGTTTTAAAAATCCAGTTTATGGAATTATCTGATGATCATAACCTGGTAAGAAAAAAAAATCAATTGGGGAAATAAAATTTAAGGTTTTTTGGCAACAAAGGCAAAGTTGGAGAATTTTTTTCTTTTTTTTCTTAATCACTTGTCAAAAAAGGAAGGGAAGGTGTGAATCTTTGAAGAGATGAAATTTCTTCAGATGTGTCAAAATGCCACAAGAGGAGGCTGTCAAGGGAATGGCTGGTGAGTGTTCGATTGGGAAGGCAGAAAGGGTTGAGAAACTCCATTGATGAAAATTTTAAACATTAATTAAAATTAATGATTGGAGCAAAGCCATACCTGTTCGCCCTTGCAGTCTAGAGATCAGATTGGTCAAAGTGACAACTGAAGTGAAAAGACCTAGGTAGAACACCACGGGAAGTGAAGGAATTGCCTACACTCCTTGGGCAGTATTAGTATGAGGTACCAATACAAGAAGGAAGGAGTTAGGGTGGATCGATATTCTGCTACCACTACTCCTTGGAAGAGGGACCTCTACAAATTCGGGCATGCAATTAATTTCCCAGAGTCAAACAAAGGACTCCAAAAAAATCACCAAAATCACAAGCCATGTCAGACACCATGCCAGTTTTGAACGAAGGTCCATATAAACAGAAGATCAAAGCAACAACTAGAGGGAGAAGCTGTCAGACACCAGGTGAGACAACCGCTTCACCAAATTGTATGACTTCCTGAAGAAGACCTTTGACTTTACGTTTGGGTTCCAGAAGCCTTGTCATGACGAACAAAGTGTCACAAAATATTTGAAGAAGGGAAGGGTTAAATAACTTTGCATGACAAACATATTCCTGCATAAAGAACTAAAACTACCATCAGCTCTGTACAAGAAACGGCATATAAAACATTTTCTTTATTACAATTTATCCTATGACGTGTAGCTTCACTTTATTCGGACCAGACCAATGATTCCTGTCAACAATTTGATCCTCCCCAGTCTTGTGATCTAAATCAAACACAATGTGGGACGAGGCAAGGCTTGGATTGAGGTAATTCTTTTAACAGTCAGCTACGGGGATCAAACCTCAAACGGACCAGCTGGATGAATGTCACAATATCATAAAGGCAAACAAAATTGACAAAATATTACACTTGTGTTTAATGAAACTGCCAATTTTGACTTTTTTTGATTGACAGTTTTGTAAATGATTAAATATTGTAATTAATTCTTTGAAAGTTTGACAATGCCATCAAACACTTAATGGAAATTATCAAAATAAGAAGGAATTGTAATTATAAAATGAAGTATCAATTAACATTGATTAATATTTTGGCAATTTATTTAATTGATAGCTATTAAATCTTCAAATTGTCTTCTGAACTTTTTAATGCTTTCATTGAAAATGATTGGAAGAAAAGAAAATTTTCCTAATTCTAGTGAAAATGGATAATTCTACAAAATGTCATAAAATTTCTTTCTTTTTTTCCTTTAACAGGTTTATGCTGACTATTCTCTCAGTCTGGCCCAAGACATGATTTCTAGTCGTCAAACACACGTAAGTAGATGATGCTTCAGATGTATTTATATCAATGACTATTCTATCTTGTTCATTTAATACATTTACCAACAGAATTCTTTTCCTCGGGCTTTCATTGTTCTATTACAAAAATTACCAATTTTGAGTAGACAAGAAAAAAATGATTGTTTCATGATCTTCTACTTGGATGTTTTAACTTGTTACAGTCAACATTTAATCTCTCTCTTTTTCCTCTTCTCTTTGGAGTATCATCATTCAAACCAGCCATCTTGGATCTAAACAATTTTTTTCTGAAATTAAATTTTGTTATTGTTGTTGATCAACTTTTTTTGTTTTTTTTTTTTGTTTTTTTTTTTTTTTACCACATTTTGGCTGTAGTTCCATTGGATGTGCCTTGATACAAAACTTGATGTGGTGGATATCCTCATGTGGATCAAATAAAGGGCTTTGTTTGATATTTTTGCAAAGTTATTATAGCAGACACTGAGGAAAGCTGGAGAATACAGTGGCCAAAATGTTATGAAAAAGCAGCAAAATATATATATATATATATATATATATAATATATAACCTGAAAGGAACATTTTATAAAAAAGATCTTGTTAATCTGGTATATAAAAAATCTGTACAACTGACAAGTAATTTCACTTATTGATTAAATAAAATTTCTTTTTTGGGACATCTGGACAATTTCAATTTTTTTTTTTTTTTTTTTTTTTCTTGTTTTAGGCTTTTACTGACCATTCCGATTTGCTCTCTCGAAGAATGGGTTTTACTCCTCTTCCTTTGGCCTGTATTCTTTACCAAGTCTGTGTCCGATCCTTCAAGGTACATGGCTATGTCGGCTTTGCTGTGCTTGTCATGGTGTACCTTTGGTAAGTAAATACATGTATTTGGCACTAATTTATTATCTGACCCATCAACAAAGTAACTCTTTCTTTGATGTGTACATAAACTTTTATTATAAGTTTAAAAAAAAAATGAAACTTGCCTTAGAATAAAATATTCTGTCTTGAAAGACTTCTTGAATGGAAATCTTGAATTCCATTGCATTGTGAGCAAATGCTGAAAAGCTCTTAGCCCAACCAAGAAGTCCTTCAAAAAAAACAAAAACAAAAAAAAAAACTTGGGTTTGATTATTTGTGCTGGAAAAATAAATGTTAAATATTTTGTTTTTTAATTTTAGGTTCATCATGTTGACTAAATCTCATTTTATAAAATGCATTGTGAATTTTTAATGAGTACTTTTTGGAAATGGGTTTCCATATTTCAAATTTTCCATCTTTTTTATCTTCTCAGTAGAAATAGAATTAACAACTGAAAATATCCTTTTATGGAAAATTGCTTTTTGTGTTTGTTTTTTTTTTTTTTTTTTTTATATGAAAATATATTGGTTGAAGTTCAATAATCAACCTAGATTTCTTAAATTAATCAGAATGGAAAGCATCCCTTGTAAAATTTGAATCAGATTTCAGTGTTTCAAGGTTTTAAACTGAGTAAAGAATTTGATTACTCTGTTCTGATTTTTTTAAAGAGTAATCTGTTATTTGCCCTTCCCTATCCTTTTTGTTTGTTTTCTTTTGAGATATCTATTAGGTTAATACTTCACTTGGATAAAAAAAAACCAAAAAAAAAAAACCTGTAATTTGACATTAATGTTTGCCAGGTCATATTATTAATAAAAAAAAAAAAAGGAAAAAGAACTATTTTTAAGAAGCTTTCTGAGTTTGTATGTAAAAATGTGAACCTGACCAGCTTCCCAGAGTCAGTCATCTGATGTTTGCTCATTAAAACACTGCTTGTTGCTTAGTCGGTCAGGCTGAGAACTTTTTAGTAGCTCCTGTATAATATATTTTAATCTATATTTTTGATATGAAAGCAAAAATTGTAAATGAAGAATAATTACAAAAATACTTGTTGAACCTCACTAATCTGTAATTTTCCCTGTTTGGTTTCTTTATCAGCCTGGCACAAGGCCACAAGAATAAGTGCAGCAACTTGCAGTAAATCTCATCATTTAAGAAAAACTCCATTTCTTATTAACACACTGGCTTAGAAGCTGCTTGATTTTTATTTCTCATCTGAAAACAACAAATTTCATCCAGTGGAAAGAAAATGTCTCATCTTTGTCTGGCACAAGGCCAAATATAGTTGAGGAATATGAAGTCTTGTCAACCATTATTATACATTTTTGGTTATCATTTCATTTTAATTATTTAGTTGATTTTTTTTTTTTTTTTTTTTTTTTTTTTTTAGCTCCACTGTCAGTTTTTAGCAATGAGATAACACAGATAGAAAATAAAGGATAGGCTCCAATGTTGACAGGCTGAGTAAAGTGAATGAAAAAAAAAAAGAAAAAAAAAAAAGGCAACTAAAATGAAAATAAATCCTAGTCAAAATATTATTCAGAATAATAGGAATTTATGCCATTTCGCTTTGTACAAAAATCCTGAGTGTGAGGAGGGGTCTGCCTGCTTTGTACAATCAGCATTTTAAAAAAAGAAAAAAAACTTGTCTTTTTATATATGTTACTTACACTTGGACTATTGTCTTCATCTTTGTTGTTATTATTACAATGTTTCAGTAGTTGTTCCCTCCGACCTTCATCAGGTTCTTGTTGATCTAGGTATCCTTCAGTGAATTTTGAACTGAAGCCATTATGTAATCTGTGGTGAAGATTGTTCTCGTTCTTCTAACCTTGTCTAGGAATATCTCGTCTTGTTTTTATCTTATACTGTTCAGTTATTGCATGCCTTGTTTCTACCAAGTCAAAGGTATACACTACTTGGCCTAGAGATAAACAAGCACCTGGTGACAGCCAGAGGCCATAATGTCTGATATGTTATGATGATGGTAATAATTAATAAAGATGAGGACAATAGACTGAATGTGAATAATAACCCCTCATCCCAGAAATCCTGTCCTTTTATCTCTGTGTGACACTTTGCTCATGGAAGATAATATGGGAAATAGGTAAATATGTCGGTTAAGTAATAAACCAGAAAAAGAATTTTTTTTATCTATACAGTTATGTCTGCTTGCTCTGAGTTACCTCCCTTTGTAACTGGTTCACTTGAAGTGATGATGATCCTGAAGGTTACAACAGATGGACATGATCTAAAACTTCTGGGCATTTATCTTAATGTCAGTCTTTTTACCATTAATTCCAAATTGTTTTTTTAGATAAGACAAAATCAGAAATAAATGAGAGAATGTTTTATGAATTTAAAAAAAAAAATAAAATTATTAACTAAATCTTAGCAAATGCTTTTTATCTGCACTTGGCAAGACAAAAATTTGTTTTTAGTGAGACAGTGTATATCCTCATAATAATAATTGTTACACTTAATATTTGTTAAACTGGGACCTCTTGATGGAGAATATTGAATAAATAAAACTAAAAATGAAGGCTGCTTTTAGAAGTTTGTTTGTTGTAGGGGAAATAGGGTGTTTAAAGCAAATTATTTTTATCATTGGTGAAATGGTGAAGGTATCCATTGACTGAAAAGTTAGCATTACTCTTGCTCAAAATTTAGGAAATCTTTTTATTAAAGCAGTTTTTCAGGAAATTAGATTTTTCAACATCTCTCTATATTTGAGATGTGGTATTACGAATATTATGCTATTTACATTGTTCGGACTGTTGTCATCATCTTTGTCACATACACAACATTTCGGCCATTGTAAACTCTAGCCTTCTTACAGTGATATTTGTTTGTATTTCAAACTGAATTCAGAATAATTAGTTGGTTTTTCTGAAGATTACTTTAATGATTTTTGTATAAAAAAAAAAAAGAAAAAAAAAAAGAAGAAAAATTCAAAATGTTCGAAATGCAAACAATTTCAAAATCTTTGAATTTATGCTGCATGACCCTCGATATACTTGTGAGCAAATATCTCCAGTGGACACTTCCTCCTCCTTTTCCTGTAACTGGCAATTTAAGGATGAAGTTCTCTTCATTACCCACTGCTACGAATAGCTATATTGACTTATCCAATGTTTTCCATATTGGTCAGACTAGTTATGATCCTGTCCTGCCTAAAAGCAATGAAAGAATTAGTGGGAATAAAATCCACAGAAGACATCCTCATTTGAAGAAAATTCAATTTTTTATATAAACATCATCAAACCAAACTTCAGAATATCATTTTCCCTTCTAGTTATGAGCTATCTCTTTTAATTCTTGCTGCTGTTGGAAGTCTTCAAAGTTGGTATTTTTTGTCATTTGGTAAAGTTTTGTGATTTTGGAGTTTTTCTTTTTATCATTTCATCCCAAACAAAATGGGAATGTGGGTATAGGGGAGACCAAGGAAAGGATAGAAGCTGAACAGGGTTCAAGGAGATAGAAAATGACGATTGACATTGCATTTAAATTTTAGAAGACTGTAATTATCAGGGAAGCAAGGGAATGGAAGGGACTTGCATATGCAGGAAGTGAAAGAAAAACTTTTGGAGTAGAAGTCTAAAAGATCAGATGAACAATTGTCTTGTTTAAAACCTAAAGGATTCATTTGGTTGAAGATATTTTTCATCTATGATCTGAGAAAATGTTATACATAGATGAGACCTTTCTAAACAATTTGGATGCGATGCATGAGATCCATATGAGAGTTTAAATTGGACAAGGCTGTGTGTTATTTAGTTGAAAGATTTATTGTCATTTTAAATTGTTTAATATTTATTTTCTTTGACTTTCCAAAACAATTTCCACAACTTTGCCGAGTTAGGTTTTCTCCCCATTTGATAATCTTTGACATTGTTTTCTCTTTTCAGTTTGATGTCCACCAAAGTTCTGAATACAATGCTTCTGCTGGGACGAGCAAATAAATTGATCTACGGATGCAGCACTTCCTCATCTTCTTCTTCAACTCCCTCCTCCTCTCCTCCTGGGGCGGAGGGGCCAGAGCCCGGTCACAGACCTCCTCCAGCCAGCAGCAGTAGCAGCATGACTTCAACTCCAACAGCAGACTCTAACCTCAGACATCGAACAGCTCCCTTCAAAGTCAGCACTCCATCCACGGGGACTTGTCCCTTTGCTGTGACACCTTCCACTCCTCCTCCCACTCCGACTCAAGCATGTGAACCTTTTCTCAACACTATATCAACTGCAACCGTCTCTGCTGCTTCAACAAAATCTTTAGCAACAGGGACAGGCAGTCGATGTAGCAGTTTCATATCCAGCAACCGACACTGGGAGGATGAAATTTCTGTTGCCGCTCTACCCTCTGCCACAGATGCCACCTCAGCAGCTGGTGAAGCGTCAGCAAATGAACTTGCAACAAAACTGTCTTTCTTAAAACCAGGCTCACCATTTGTCATTGAACATCAACCCTTGCCCTCAACGGACTGTGATTCACAGATGTCTTCAAAAATTGTAGACACAGCAGTGAGTTTGGGTCAGAAAGACTATTTGTCACGGTCAGATTTGGAAGTGAGCAACAATGTGGACAGTTTAGATGATCTAGAAAAACCTTTGACACTATGAAGGTGCATTTTAGAACCAGAGTCCATGTCCCTTTCTTAATAATTCTGGTTCCAAATTCTTCAGCCATCATTTCTATCCTGGCCTTTGTCTTGGCTCTCATGGATGTGGGTTTGTGACATTGACTTATAATCATTACAACCAGTTGATGGGGTGGGGGGATATCCCAAAACAAATTTCAAAATAAGATGATGGAAATAATAAAAAATATTCATACAAGACTTGTTTTGTTGGCAAATTAGATTGAAATTTTTTTTTCTTTATTTTGTTGTTTTTGAATCGAGAATTAATTTATTTATTGTCACACCAAAACTGAAAGAAAAAATAAGATTTATTTTATTTTGAAATAGAAACTACAATATTTGCTTGTAGCCTGGGCCTGTCATAAGTTATAATGACCTGTCAAATTATGATGAAAGCATCTGTTTACAAAAGTTAAGCAACAATGTACTTAACCATTACTTGAATGGGTTACCAGTGAGAAACATCAGGTACAGTGATTTCAAGCTTTGTGCCATACTCAAATGTCATTTTAGTAATGTGAAAATTATATTTGTCATCATGAATTTAGTGAAAATGAAAGTCCATTCATTTGTTTCTTGTTTATTTTCATTAGGTCTGTACCAATAAACAAATTAACCAATTACTGGTTAATTGATCTAAAATTATTGACCAATTAACTGATTAATTCTTTTTATATAATGCAGGGAAAGATTCAGTCTGTCTTTCAGAAGAATTACTGTGTAGAAGTTTAAATTTTGCTGCTAGTCTACCTGCAGGACTAGATTAATTATTAAGCAAAATCAGTTGATATTTCAGCCTTAAGATTAGAACATCAAAAGGGAAAAACTCTGAATCTAACCTCAACTGGCCATAATGAACTTAAAAAATAAACAAAAATAAGGTTAAAACTGGTGACAGATTTATATGAGGATTATTATCCTCATCTTTGTTGTTGCTATCCCAAAGTTTCAGCCATTGTGCCCTTCACTCTTCATCACATGCTTGTCAATCCAGGTAACCATCAAGGAATTTTCAACTGAACCTTTTATTTAATTCATGGGAGTAGACTGTTATCATTATGCTGACTATGTCTACAGATATCTCGTTTAGGACTGTTCAGTTATTGCTCAGTCATTCCCACTGAGTCTAAAGTACAATCTGTCCAGTCTAGGGATTGAACTCACAATTACTATGTCACCAAATTCACAAACTGACACTTTAATCAACTAGGATATTGTTCTGTTGTAGCAGATGTTTTATTTTTGAATTGGCACTCATTTCAAAACAAAACTAATCTTCTAAAGAGACTGTCTTTCAGCTTATTCAAAGAAAACATTTGTTATTTGAGAAAATAGACTAAAACAGGAAAGTTTTTGTTTTACAGAAAAGTTATACTTGCCATGACTTAGCCTCTCGTTTAATAAAACAAGAAACAGAAACTCTTTCGTTGATACTATCGATGCAGTAGCATTGGAATCCAGTGATAACACAGAATGCAATCCTTTTCCATAGCTTGGTTGCCACCCAAGTCTTGATATTTAATCCATAGCTGGAGGTGAGAAGAAACAGATTCATGCCTTATCTAAGAGCATTAGTGCAAAAGTGAATGCCATACACTAGCCAACAATTTCAACTCAACTTGCCAATTTAAGGGATATCCATGACATAATATCCTCCTTTAAAATATGAAGAGCTTCTGAAAATTCTCCTTAAAGTTGTTCAACAATCATTAAAAGAAGTAACCCTTATTCAAGAGAAAGTTTAATAACTTGTTATTTTTAAATAAACATACAATTTCATGACAAGAAAAAAAAAAAAAAGTCGAAAAGGGGGATCATTATTATTATTGCTTATTCAAACTGTTGACTTGAAAATGAGCATCTGGTGATAAGAGAATTTTAAGACATGAGAAAAATAAAGAATTTAATTGTCAAGTGGGCACGGCCACCCAGTTGAAGGATTGACCAGCAGAGAAAACAGGTGTCAGGTTTTTTTGACAGTGATTAATGAGTCAATACAGGTCCGGGCATTACAATGTGATAAAGAATTATTCGCAATCTGGGAATTGTAAATGTTTTGGCCAAAAGAAAAAGTAAAAAAAAATTTTGTAAATATGAGGGCCAGTCTAGCCACACCAACACTGCCGAGAGATCATTGGCTAAGTAGCATGGGTAATAGGTGGAGGTGAATGTATGAGGGGATTGGTATGAAATACCAATGTGAGAAAGGAAGAGTCTAGGAGGTAACTCTCCTCTGACCTTCCCTCACGGACGAAGGAGGAACCCCGAAGTGGAAAGTGATTAATCTTCCAAAAATGGGAAGTAACTAATTTTCCTGGCCTAAGAACAAAGAGAATTTTTGTTGGGAATTAAGAATTGTCAAAGAACCCAAATCATGACAGGCCCCCACCCCGGAGTTGGTCGGTGTCCATATAAACAAACGTCTCGAGGCAGCTAGTCAGTGTTTTTTCAGCAGAGTTTCAAGAGAGTTCGGAGTTGCAGTTGGAGACCAGCCTTGCAGGAGCTGACCAAAAGATTTCCATGTCCTTTTCAACTTAGTCTTGCTACCAAAAACAAGTTTTTATTGATGAACGACTTCAGATATCATAACTTGCTTAAGAAACGCAAAAAGTGTCATGAATCCATAGAAACAGGCCGGGAGAGAAACATATTCCTGTATTCAACAGATAAAGTTAATTATTTCTCAACATATTTGAACCTCGTGAGTTTGTTTTATTATTTTTCTTTTACTTACGCTTGTGCAGTATCACCTTTACCCCGGATTCAGCTTGCACTACGGCCCGACGCCTGATTGATTTCGTCTACCTAAGATCAAAGTGACAACGTGGGTAGGTTAGACTTGAGATCAAAGCAGTTACTTCAGTGACTAAGCGTTGGAGGTGAGCTGAGAACAACAAAGCTGGTATCGAACTGGAAATGACCAGATCGACCGGGACACAGGCTGGTGGCAGCGACAAGGAGTCAACCCCAAAATGCTGGTGGAAGAAACCTTACAGCTTCGTGCTGCAACTGGGAGTTTACCACGGGCCGACAGCACAGTGTCATATATTGACGTCGTGATCAGTGGACGTCACATATTGGTGCTGGACTGTGACCGTGACTACCAGTGGGTGTCACAAAAATAAATATTTGGCTTAACAAATTGGTCACTGAAGTCATTGATGTTGAGTTTATTACTTGCAATGTACTTTACAATTGTTGATTTTTTTTTTTTTTTTTTTTTTTTTTTTTTTTCCCTTTCTCCTCAGATGCATTCTGTAGGTTTCTTTTTTTTTCTCTCTTCCATTTTCTCTTTCTTCCTTTCTCGTTCTTTTATTCTTTCTCTCCCTCAAAAACAAAAATCAAGTGTCACAAATTAATTTTATTGTCAGATGTTAGATGTTCTATGAACTTGACCTTTTTATGCATATTTTATTATTTAAAAGCAACAAAAGAACTGTTTTGTTCACTGTGAAATCATATTCAATAAATTCTCATTTAGTAATACAAAATTTTAATTTTCAACATATGAACATTTGCACTTGCAATGAGACACCATGGAATGTCTATTTTATTCTCAAATTCACTCCAGACTTCAAGTGGAATTTATAAAAGAACCATTACTAAAAATGCTGCTAAAATGATCAGCTCGTTCTATAGCTCCAGAAAGTATTTTCACTTCTATGTTTTATCTTTACAAGAGTCAGATTAAACCAAAATGGAGTATTACTGACATATCTGGGCTGGATTTGCTCAAATCCTCACTTTCCCCACTTAGATAAAGTTGAAAATTGTTTACGTGGTCTTGTTGGGGTCGACTTCTTGTCCACTCTGCATCCTGTTTCTCCACAGATGCAACATTGTAAAACTGTTGCTATTCTTTCGATATTTCCATGGCAAATGTTCAGATAAGCTTCAGACACAACGCCAGGCGGCATCCACACAGTCAAATCAACCTAATTTCCTGATTCTCAATGCATTTGTATAGTAATATCATAGGCAATGCCTTTACATAACCATATTCTAACAGTCATGCTTGCATTCATTCCTGACCACTGACAATCTCTTCTTGTGTTTCAATGGTACAGCACATATTATCTGCTAAAATAGATTTATGGTTAAAATTTCCAAAATCCTTTGTATAATCATTAAACATGTCTCTATCATTATAAATATTTGTCAATTGTTAAAAAAAAGAGTAATATTGGTAAAGTCAGTGGACAACAATAAAGACACCTTACTTTTCATAAGTTTAAATGCACTTTGTGCTCATCATACTTTTCTTCTTTTTTTTCCCCCTTTTTCCAGCAGAATTTAATTTTGGACTTGTATTTTAATTTTCTTTCTGTTACATTTTATTGCAATTCTCAGATGACCATATCATTTTTAATTTGACACATCGGTTAAAAAAATAAGGGAAAAACTGCTAGCAATTTTTGAATTTGCATTCCTTTATCTTAGGAAACTTGTCTATTTCAGTCAGTGTCACCATCAATTTGTCCACAAAAACAATCCAACTGGCTGCAGAAGATCAAATCTAATCATTTCATTTGGATTCCTTTTTCTTTTTAATTTACTGACATTGGCCTAATATTCTCTTGAATTAGGAAATCAAGGATTTTGTTAATTTTATTTATCCCTCTTTTTGCTTATTAATGATAAAATTTAGAATAAAATGTGTATCCGAAAAGGAAATACAAGTTGAGGACAAAGAACCATTAAGGATGTTTCATTTAATAATTTATTCAAAGGGATCTGATCTCCAAGATGGAAGTCATTCAAATTTATTAGTGAATGAATCGATTGCTTAATAAATCTGATTTATCTAAGATATTTTCTCTCTCTCTCTCAATCTCTCTTTTTTAATCTCTTTCTCTATGTGTGTATATATATATATATATATTGTTAGAAATTTACTATATCCATAAGAGAGTGGTCAATATTGGGGACTGTGTGTGTGTGTGTGTGTGTATATATATATATATATATAAAATGATGTAGGTACATTAATAAGTCAACCTAATGCTTAATAACATGTTACAAAAAATTATTCTTAATATAATCTTCCTTTTTTAATACAAATCATAGTGAACATTACGCAGTGAAATTATATATGCGTGTGTGCATGTGAGAGAAAAAGAGAGATGCAGAGCAAGAAGTTAGCCTACTAATCTTACCAACCACTGATAATCCATTTTATGTCAATCCACTCTGTTTCCAACACAGGAATACTTATTATATAACAGTTGGCCAGATAAGTGGCTCTATGAAAGGAGAGGTTCTAAAACATGCAGAAATTGTCACCAAAATAAACACACTTTAAAAATGACTAAGCAAGAATGGAATAAACCAAAACTATAAATCCTCATTGAAACTGTAATAACCACAACAGTTTAAAAACAAACCCCATAAACTTAACAAAGTCGGTAACAAGACTTCTGTGAGAACTCCACAAAACTAGTGAGAAATTAAAAACTAAAATCAACTCTCTACGTTCAAACCAAATTCCACAAAACATTTGCTATGCAAAGGGGAAAATATATCTACCAAATTTTGACAACAATTTTATAAACTATGCCAAAGATGATGGAACAACAAAAAAAATTCCTCAACTTGGAACATAATTTCCATAATTCTGCAAAATACTATCCAGATTTTATAAAAACTGAGCTCCTCTTCCCAAAAAGTCAAACACTATAAACTAACAAAATACAAATGTACCCAGACTTGTGAAATGCTGAAGTCCTAAAGAACATGTAGGGATTACACCACCTTGACTGCAAGGATGCCCAGGGTGGGTGTTATTCTATTCAGGACTATAAAAGGAAGGACAAACCCTTTCTCTCTGTTTCTGCTTTGCAATGTAGTAGTGGAAACACAGAATATTTCTTTGCTGGAGAAGATTTTCCCTGTAAAACGACTGCTTGTTGCGAGTGGGGGTATATTGATCCACAAAGAGACATCGAATGATGGAAGACAACAACAAAACAAAGACTTGAGTAAAAAGTTGCCAAGTTTATTTTTGTTAAAGAAAAATACATAACCAAAAATAATCTTAGTGTGAACTAAACAAGCTCATGTCGAGGATGAGAAATAGTGTTGTTCTGTAAAGGACAGTTTCTTGATCTCTAGAGAGTTTATTTGGTATTTTTGGCAAGGAGGGCTGGAGCAGCAGCCAATGGCAAGCTGAAAATAATGATGGTTAATTAGCTGGAGCTGCTGCTGATGGCCGGGAACTGTGGTCAGCTTGTCGGAGTTAGCTCCTCCTTGGTTCCTTAAACTGGAAGAGAGCAGGTCATTTCGACCTTTACCTTTCGGTTATGCTCCCTACACGCTGTTAACCTGAGGTAGAGACTAGCAAGTTACTTTTCAGTTTAGTTATATTACGAACCTACTTCTAGGCATTTTCAGGCTTTGGTTTTCTTTTAGCTAAGCTCTACTCATTTTTTAGATAAACTTTACTGTGTTAGCTTACCAGTTCTCTTGCTAGTCTCACTTACCACAAGACAGTGACTTCCTGCTAAATCTATGGTCGGCAACTGAAACGATCGGTACGCAGGCTCCTGGCCTCCGTGGCCATGATGTCGATCACCGGGCTGTGTATTAAGTTACGCTCCCATTTCTTTTTGTCTGCCAACTTGACGATAGTTGGAAACTTTGCTTTCTCTCTCTACTTCGCTTCTTGCTTCTGGCTCGTTGCCAATGCTCGACTCTCGGCATTCCGTCCCTACTGGCTGCCTGCACGTCGTCCATAACCTTTCCCGTACACTACGTTTGTAATTATTACGGGAGGTTACTAATATCGGACACGACCGGCAGACACGCAACGCCTGCACTGGACCTTTGACATGCCCGAACAACACCGCAACGCCAGTTCCTCTTTCCTTCCTAACACGTCAAGTTGGCATCCCGGCAACGACCAACATCAACCTCAAACTACAATGACCAGCAGTAATTATCTGCAACGACCAACATCAACCTCAAACTACAATGACCAGCAGTAATTATCTGCAACGACCAACATCAACCTCAAACTACAATGACCAGCAGTAATTATCTGCAACGACCAACATCAACTTCAACTGCAACGACCAACAGCTATCATCTGCATGACCAGCAGCGATCACCTGTAACGACCAACCTCGACCATCAATGCCTGCACCGGAACATCTGCATCTCTACCGTTCCGACCACCTTTATTTCTTTATTACTTTTCTAGTATAAATTAGCTTATATCTTATATATCCTCGTTCTGTCGTCTATGTTTCACCTTGTCAGATTTAACGTCTTCGAAAATGCTAGCGGGCCTCTTGTGACCTCATCACCCTTTTGTGATATGGGGGCGCTCGAGGGGTCCGCTACAAGCTGTTGCTACTGGAACAGATACTACATTTTGATTTTGTTTGGATTTCTTTTGAGACTTTTTTATATCCTGAACCAATCTTACAATAATGCTGATTAAGCTTTTGCTTGCAATTTTTTTTTTTAAATGTGGGAGTTCCGACAGGATACCACAAGGCCCTCCCCCTAGATAATTGACTGTATCAATTAATAACATATATACACTTCTAGGAAAGGTGACTTTCCTTCCTGATTTTGTCTGTCTATTGAGGGGTGCTTCTGGTTCTGGTTGTTGGTCTGGAACTGGATTTGTGCTTGGTAGCGTCGATAGCGATGGTGTCTATGTTATCACGCTTGACTGTTATGAATTTATCAACTCAGATGATAACTTTGAAGGGACCTTGGTAGCTAGGTGTGAGTGTTCATTTAACTGCATTGCTCTGTATAAAAATTTACTCTTGAATATGTTTTTTGGTATGTAAACATCTTTTATAGTGTGTCATGTTGGTGTGTATTTCAACCATGCTATTTTGTTGTGTAGTTCTTTTGAGGCCTCTTTATATCCTGAACCAGTTTTAGAAAAACGCTGCTTAAGTTTTTTCTTCCAATTGTTTTTAAAAAGTATGGGAGTGCCGACAAGATACGACATACTTAACTTCAAACAAAGCACGTGAGCATTACATCCAAACATACACACTACGGCTAAATACATCGTTTTTTCTTTTTTTTTTATGCTATCCGTAGAAACGTAATTATAATTTTCTCTTCTTTTGTGAACTATTTTGTTCTTTACATCAAATATATATGTATAAAAATCTTCCATATGTTAAATTCGTTTCTTTTAAGAATGTTGCATTCATTTAAGGAATCTTAAGTCGCAAATTCTGCTGCTACAAACTAGTGACTAACAATAACTTTGTTCATTGCAATCCTGTGACACCACTATACTGCAAATGGCGTGACAAACGTGTTTTAGGAAAAAGGCAAAATACAAAATAAATCTTCGAAAAATGAAACTATCCGACGAAACCACTTTTTCCCCACGAACCGTTGCTTTGTGGAACCGACTCCCAAGAGGATGCTTCCCCGAATCAGTACAGTCTTAATCTGTTCAAGTCTAAAGGTCAACCATTATATCTTCCTCATATTATCCGCATAAACTGTACCTCTTGCTCTGTAACCTTTTACCTCGACTCGAATGGCTCCCAGGCCTTGTACAGGGTGAATAACACTGTAAAAAAAAATTCAACAGACGTGGAAAAAAATACAGACAGGCGCTTCTACTATTGCTACCCAAATGATGATACTTAACTTTTTAACCTCTCCTCCCCCACCATCATAATTAGACTCGCCAATAATAACAATAATAATAACAGCACTGATTTCATTAAAAAAAAAAAAAAACTATGAATCGAAATTTACAACTATCTTAAACGATAAAAACCTTACACAAACCCTATCGATAATATAAAAAGTAAACATAACAATAAACTTATTACTGTTAATAATGTCGAAATAGGATATTTGAAACTTAAGAAAATCATTGGTGAATACAGGCCAACTATATCTACGGGAAAATAAAAATTCAGATTCTTGGAGCCTCACTCAAACAAATTCCTACTTTACAATGTTTCCAAAACAATCATCCAAATTATTTATGTACGCAATTTCTAAATAACGCATAAATTCTACTTATGACTTGTAGGGGACTCAAGATTGGGGTGACAAGAAATATTTTCTTAATATTGAGTTTAAAGGTAGAATTTTTATTTTCCAACAATAGCAAAAATGAATGCCGAATTGTGACGGGTCAATCTCATCACATACCTATGTAATGAGAGGTATGCACTTGTTACCTTTTCTCTTATAAAGCTTAACCTCTATATGCCAGTGGATCAGAACGAATTACTGAGTGCACTACATCCTCATTGGATAAGAAATGCTAAAAACATTTCTAATTTACATTCTCATGTTAGTTATAGATTTTTGTGCAAGCTAAACACAATCCAGGCTCCAGACGCAAGTTTTACAATAATTGCTTCTGATTGGCCAATATATCTCAAAGTAATAACAACGCCTACGCACACGTGTTTAAACACAAAATACCACCCAAAATTTTGAAATGCGTTCGCGAGCCACACACGTGACCAGGAATGTAAATAAATACAATGCACGAACACAAGTTTATCAGTGAGCTTCGTGACGGATAACCAATTGCCAAACTACTCCACGTCACTCATACTTTTGAAGTTGCAAAGTTAAATTTATTTAACACGAAACAACTCAATACACTCACTCACCAACCTCTGAAATCACTCCTGAACTTTTACCAATTTTAGAACTCACAATTCCAAACTTTATTCTTCTAAATTACAAGTTCAATATTACTTCTTCTTAATATGAACTCCGGTACAACTATTACCAAATCAAAGGGACACGACTCTGTCTTACCTTTTCAGTTCGCATGCTTGTACATCAAACATTAATAAATCTAATTGTTATGTTTTGAAATCATTCCGTTGAGTTTTGTATCTTATTCTAATGTATGAATATAGAGATTTTAATGTTAGTGGAAATCGTTAATTTTCACGCAGCCTATTCTCAACAAGTATTTACCCATTATAGTTAACACATCCACTACACTCTTGATATGTAGATAGGTGTGTTTGATGTAAAGGAAATTGGGAGTATTTCATTGGTTCTTGATATTTCGACTCGTCAAAGTTCCGTGTTTTGCAGACGATGTCAGTGGAGATAAAAATGTGATAGAAAAGATAGATAAAAGTTTAATTAAATGCATGTTTCCCCTTTGCTTGTAGTGACAACACTTTGGGTTTATTTTAAATATTTCTATATTTTCTTATACTTTTTCATGAATTTTTTCTTAACTTTATTCACTTGTTTTTATTTATTTACTTGTCCCACCATAACTAGCTCCGTCCATAAAGCAGAGTGGACGAAAAGGAAAATTTAAAAAGAGAATTAATTTTTTTCCAGTGTAATTCTTTTATTTGATTTAATATCTTTTGCTTGTCTACAGTGTTGCCATTTGCTTACATTTATATTGAAAGGGATAAAAGAGTTTCGACTAAAACGTATTTAATATCAAACAACAGTTATGAAATCTTTTTTTAGTCGTTTGGATCCGATTTTGCGGGTATGTAAATCTACTTTGTGTTTTTTAGTCATTTGTTGGAATGATATAAGATTTGTATCCTATAGTCTTCTTCCTTTTCTGCAAAGATCATTTCTTCGCGTTGTTTATAATTTTGCATTGTAATTTGTAGACACGACACTAGGATTTTAGTTGTCATCCTAAAATCCGAGTAGACTGCCCCCACAACAGAAACAAGCTATTTACTGAACCATTCAATTATATGACTGACGTTAACACATTCGGCGTCGGCTCCTTGTCTTTTTAAGAAAGATCATTATTTTAAGAAATGAAAATGAGTCGGTAAGAAAGAAATTACCGAAGGTCAAAACTTAACCTTGGCGAAGTTAGATCAAATCTAGCAATATGGTTTTCACAAGAGACATTAAAAAGAGTCAATGTGAAATGATTTTATATTTATCAGCAAAACAACTTTTGATAAAATCATGCAAACTTTGAAATAAGCGCGAGAGACACATGCGTAGACAAGTGCAACATAGAAAATGTATAAAAATGGAGTCCGGGGTTTACAGAAGTTAAATGCTGCAAAGGAAAATGGGATTCAACACCAAAATAATAATATTTGCAATGAGCATGTTGAAAAGAAAAATAGCAATTTCTTTTATACGAAAATCTTTTCTGGAATCGGGTCTCTTGTTTAAAATCAAAAGCTCTAAAGCGAAAGAATAAATCTATCGGTCTGTATTTAAGTGTATGTGTGTGTGCTTGTATAATCAGAAGAAAAATTCATACATGCTCAGAATTTTCTTTACCTCAAATGACGTGACAGCATCCTGTTATCGGGTGGTGGCCATCTTTAAATGTCTACCCCTAGAGACGTTGTGACTACAGGTTTTATAAGAAATGCGCAAATGTAGTAAGTGAATAAATTTCTTACTTTTACTTGCTAACCAGTTGTGTTTCTTTAAAATATACTTGTAATAACTCGGAATTTACTACAACTATAGAATTGGTATAAATAGTGTAGACAAAAGGGTTCTGGACTTTTGTTAAATTTTACAATCTTCAGTTTCATATATTTTGCCAAAATAGTACAAAAAGCACTGCCATTCCGAATGTTATTATATGTAACTTTCTTACCTGAACTAACATCGTCTAGGTCCTACTTGTCTGTGTTAACATCAGTCATATAATTGAATGGTTCTGTAAATAGCTTGTTTCTGTTGTGGGGGCAGTCTACTCGGATTTTAGGATGACAACTAAAATCCTAGTTCCATGTCTACAAATTACAATGCAAAATTATAAACAACGCGAAGAAATGATCTTTGCAGAAAAGGAAGAAGACTATAGGATACAAATCTTATATCATTCCAACAAATGACTAAAAAACACAAAGTAGATTTACATACCCGCAAAATCGGATCCAAACGACTAAAAACAGATTTCGCAATAAGGTGTGAAATTAATTTTCTGACCAATGAAAGGAGGCGATTTGCTAAACTAAAAAAAAGATAACGAACCAGTGTGAAAAAAAAGTCAACAATAAATAGAGAATTTCAAGTCAATCACCAGTCAGAAGGGCGCAGAGATCATAGAGGACAGAAGACTGACAGTCAATTCCATCACTGACTCAAACCGACACTAAGAGCCGAAAGTGGAGTAGGAAAGGAAAACAACAACAACAACAACAAATTTACAACTGACTCCAAAACAATTCAATCCGATAAGTACATTTTCCTCTTATCTTTTATTCCTCATTCACACTCTCTTTTTCAACTTAAATTGTTCGCCCCTTTTTCCTTTACACCTATACAAAAACAAAAGAAACAGACATTACTCTGCTGCTCTGTTGAAAGACAGCGAACACAGACATTTTTTGTCAAAAATCACATTTTGCTTAAACAAACTAAAGCATTAATCTTTTTTTTTTACCCCATTCACAAGATAATAAATATACAATGTTCTATTTTCTACAAACGTTCCTTATCGTGTTGTTTCTTCTTGAAATTTGCGTTGTATTTTGTGGGCAGGGTATCCCGTATTAAATTCTCCTTTAATCCGGGTACGCTGAACCCTACAAGACCAAACTAAAGATGACAAGAACATTTATATAATATATACACGTATTTACATATTAGATTTTAATTGTCAATTTTCTGGCCATGAAGAGACCAATAATTCGAGTGTTCAAAGTGAATTGTTACAAGTGAATCTGCAAAGATCAAAGTTATTTTGTTGCAAGTGAGTCTGTAAATTTCGAAGTTATATGTAGTCAGCTTTTTTATGTCGCGGCTTTTTTATGTCACGTCTTTTTTATGACTGACGCGTTATCATGGTAACGTGTGTCGCGGCCAGACCTGTTCGCTAACTGTTCCTTTTCGCAGATCTGTTCTGACTGTCCTGACTGTCGCTAACAAGCCGTTTTTATCACTATTTGACAATTGGTGTCAGCTCGCGAATCCTATCTGAGTTTTTCGCAGGAACGTACTCTGTTAATCAAAGTTCAGACCTATTTCCAGGTCACTTGGAGTTCAACCGAGCGGACGTCATAGAGAGCACATCCCGTGATTTGTCCTATCCAGTCAGGTTCCAGAAACTACTTATTTAATTTTGAAGCCGTGTTTTATACAAATTGTAAAGATTTTTCGTATCTACTGATTTTAGTAGGATTTATTTAAAGGCTTCTCTTAGTTGTTTGTGCTTCACTTATTGGACATAAAATATAGGAATTTATATTCTATACAGTCTACTGATAGGAATTTATATTCTATACAGTCTACTGATAGTTGTGCATGCAAACTAACATTCATTTCAATCAGGAATTGTTTCACTGATTGTACCCATATTTTGTAAGGCCCTGTAGAAGACACTTCTAAAGATTTCCTCACCCGCTCAGCTGTAAACCACACGTTGTCATAGCTGAGCTATCATTTAATAAGGGCATTAACTCATCCACTAGTTTTCCTAACTGTAAATTTCTACGATGCGTGCTTGAAGGAATTTGTACCTTACAATTTCCTCACTGACAAATTCTATTCGTAATCGCTATCAACCCCTGCTTGTATACTGAAGGACTACAGGCTGATCCTCATCAGTTCTGATTTTGTCTTCTCGTAAGATGACACCAGACATACTTTCAGTTACGTCGCTTAATGACTACTTTTGGGAGGCAAGGCTCTGATCACCATCTAGAATTTGTTTTCACTTCAAAGCTACTCGCCTTAAATAAAACTGGGATTCTATAAAAAAAAAAAAAAAAAAAAAGAAAAGTGAACCGTCCAGACAAATTAGCTTCTATAAATTCTAGTGTTTTGACATTGTTGCATTTATTTCCGTATGTTTGAGTAAAATTTTGTAAATAATAAAGAGGTAACTAAAAGAAGAACAATGATAGTGTAGCATTATTATTATTATTATTATTATTATTATTATTATTGTGGTGGTGGTGGGTGTGCGGGTAGTGTAATGGATTGCGGCGCGAAATGAGAAATCAGAGAACCGAGTTCGAATTCCAAATGAGTTCGTTGCATTCACTTGCGCGCAAAAGGCATGAATCCTTGTCTTTTTCCTCCAGCTATGGGTTAAATAGCAAGGTAGACTGGGTTTTATAACTATGGCAACCATTCTAAAGATGTTGTCTCGATAAAATCACCCATCTCCAGGTAAGTCTAGACCACCCTTGGGGATGTATCGACCCATGAAAACGCACAGTTACTGAATTTTTTCAGTTGTGTGAGTTGTGCAGAGAAAGCATTTATTATTATTATTATTATTATTATTATTCCGATGTTAATGTAACGAAAATGATCTATGAATAAGGAAATTGCAAAACAAAAGTATATCTAATCAAAATGGAAAACATACCAGAAATGGGGGACATTGTTACTCAAAACTTAGTTTTGGAAAAATTCGTTGCATATAAATTTTGTCGCTGCATTCTTGTTGTGGACAGAATTGCCGCTGTTGGAGATTTTTTTGTATTTGATTTCTTTTTATGCTTCTAGCCTTTGCCGACGTTGTTTTGATTTTTTTTGTTTTTTTGTTTTTTTTTCCGGATCCAATAAGCTGTTGGGGTTCGTACTACTATAACTATAGGTGTGGAAATGTCCCTTTCTTAAGTCGGGTGTCACAACTGTAATGGTTTTGATTTAATTACCCAAAAAAGGAGCTGTCGCTTTATGAAAAAACCCGTCGCATGCTTATGACAAAATAGAAGTGAGCCGCTTAGCAACATTGTTTGCTTTTCTCTTGTTCTGACGCTCAACTTCTCGAGAGCACCTCTCGGTCTCACGTTTACTGCTGACCTGAGATGGAACAAATACATTGAGTCAATTGCTTCGTCCACCGCAAGAAAAATTGGCACCCTGTGCCGCGCCAGGAAATTTTTCTCTCCGGAATCGATCCTTCAGATCTACAAATCAACAATTCGCCCTTGCATGGAGTATTGCTGACATATATGGTCTGGAGCCCCTTCTGTTTGCCTCAGGGTTCTTGATAAGCTCCAGAGGCGGATATGCAATATAATTGGCCCTGTTCTGGCATCTCGTCTACAGTCGCTCGTCACCTCTCTGTCTTTTTTACAAATACTTTCATGGTAATTGCTCCGAGGAGCTGCATTTGCTGGTTCCCAGACTTCATGAATTCAAGTCCCCTACGAGGCTGGCATCCCGCTCTCACCATTTCACTGTTGAAACTATTAAATGTAGCCGTCTCTTCTACTCCAACAGCTTCGTATCTCGCACCTATCACCTGTGGAACTCCCTTCCTTATTCCAGTTTCCCTGAGAGCTATAATCTTCAACTATTCAAATGTAATGTCAATCGACGTCTCCAGTTGCCTTGATCTATCCATTATCCTTCTCCTCATCCTTTCCTCTATCACTCCTATCTGATCTTGCTCCAAATCTTCTGTAACCCCTTGCGTCCTAGTGGCTTCCCGCCTTGCTTGGGGTGAAACGCTTAAAAAATATTGGTAAGTATGTGCGATATGTAGGAAGATGGAGATATTTCATTGGTCTTTGATATGTCGATTCGTTGTCAAAGTTCCTGATTTTAGAAATCAGCATGTTAACCAAAAAGTAGAGATAGCAAAGTTACATAGAAGTTTAATTAACTGGGGTTTTTTTTCGGTAATGGTGATGCTTCAGGTTTATTTTTAATATCCTTTTTATCTTTTTGATAAATTCTTTTTTTTTTTTTATTTCTTCGCTTATTTCCATATTTTGCTTACGTTATCCTTGAAGATTTCCCAAGTATGGTTGGATTTATTGAATTAAGATTTCCACGCTATAACCTCGACATTTTTGAATTCGTACAATTGTTTTACAGTTTTTACAATAAGACAAAGAGCATTATCTTGCATAAAGATGCTTCCAAGAACAGGAGATGCTCTTGGAAAAGAAACGTCACGCCGTTCGATAATATTCTCATTTACTTCAGTATTTGTTGTTCTATAAAATTGAGTGAGTTAACCACCACAAGGCGATTCTAAGATTGTATTATAAAAACTGAGATGAGGTATTGTAACTATTTACACTATTTACAATGTTCGGACTGTTGTCCTCATCTTTATTGGCATATTCATGACGTTTCGGTCGTTGTACACTCCGACCTTCTTCAGGTGCTATGTAAACCCATCTACCAACGACGGGCCTTTTTTTTCTGTTCGCAAGTCGCTAGTTACGCTAGGTTGGTTGCGTAATACCGACCTTGCAGACAATCGTCTGTCTTTTACCGCCTCGTTTGGAGCAGGTGTGTCGTCTCGGTAGAGTTGTTTCGGGTTTCCCGAAATCTTACGATAGTGGGATTGACGGCGAAGTGTCGTGTGAACCTCTTATATACATTGTGTACTATGAGCAGAACTACACAAACCCACCGAAGATTACGTAATTCTACGTCGAAGATTATGCAACACATGTGTCTTTTTTGTCCGGGCATGGATGGAAAAAGAATTCCTTCAATGAAATGCACAACACTGTTGATAATTCTAACAACAGGTTTATTGGATATAAAGAAAACTGGTTGAATAAATGTCTATTAGCTGCTGCAAATCAAATGGTGATTTGAAAATTTTGGTTGCACCTATTAAAGTGATACCCAGTCAACTCTTCAATTATACGTGGAATATTTCTTTTTATAATCGCTCAGGCGATGGCACTCTCGTCGACGTTTCTAAATTCTTCTGTCATAGGCGATTTATAATCATAATCGCTCAGGCGATGGCCCTCTCGTCGACGTTTCTAAATTCTTCTGTCATAGGCGATTTATAATCATAATCGCTCAGGCGATGGCCCTCTCGTCGACGTTTCTAAATTCTTCTGTCATAGGAGAGTTATAGTCATAATCGCTCAGTTGATGGCCCTCTTATATAGAGGAATCATTCCTGATAACGATGATAATGTCGATCAAACCATTGATATTATCCTTAATTCTGTGTAGACTAATAACTCTATCCGTCCGCCAGCCATCAAACCATTTATACTCAAAAACTTACTAAACACTTGCACAACCAAAGTCCTATTCTATGACCATAATGGCAACATTAACACCCAAACTAATAGTGTTAGTATGGGAAATCACCTCGGTACATGCTTTTCAGATTATTATATGTCATTGTAGGAAATACGATATTTAAACAGGTCTACGAACTAGGCCACAATTGTCGAACAATCACGTGATCAAGATAAACACTCAGTTGTGGAGCAAGCTGAGGTAAAAAGTAATCCAACCTTGAGGAAGAGAGCTATTTATGGTGCAATGGAGCATCTCATTGTGCTAAAGTGGGATAGTCCATTGCTTGGGCTGTGATTGGCTGCTGGTACCTGAGTGGAGGTATTTCTATATAAATACCAGCTTGATTCATCAGTTAGTTTGCAGGGTTTGTATTAAGTTACAACCTGCTTTATTTTTGTCTGCCAGCTGGACGCTAGCTGGGACTCTTACACCGGTAAGTGCTGTTTATTGTCTTGTTATTCTACATCTCCTTCCCCCCCATCGCGTGTCGGTAGTGGCCTTTGGGGAGGGATGAGTTCCTTTAAACCTGGCTGGTTGTGTGGAAGTAGTCGGGACAATGCCCGAGGGGGTTTTGTCCGTGTTATTGTAGACGGCTGAGCAGTGTTTGATGTTATTCCAGCGTCGAATGTTTGTGGCACTGGTGTAGGGGTATCGGGTAAGGCACTAGGTCTTGGAACAGGGATTGTTGGTGTATCCAGTTTCCTGAGAAATCGGCGATTTCGTAAGGTAATTCTACCTGATCCGTCAATTCTGATACGGTATTGGTGGTTGGGGAGGGTTTCAATGACCTGACCTGTTGTGTCCCATCGGCGGGTTGTTGGTCGTTGTAGTGCCACTATTTGTCCTTTTTGAAGGGGATTTAAGGTGTGTGCTGTTCTGTTGTATTGCTCTATGAGACGAGCGTTCCGCCGGGACAGACTTAACTCGCGATTTTGGGCTGCGGTTATCCAATTCGCGTGTGGCTTATAGAGTGTGGGGTGGGATGGTATGTAGTCACGTAGTCGGTGGTGGAGTAGTAGTTGAGCAGGGGATAGCCCAATGTTTTGAATGGGCGTATTCCTGTATTGGAGGATGACTCTTGCTGCACGGTTATTGTCCAATGATCCTTGTGCTCCTGTGTTGCCATTTACGATTCTCTTGGCCGTTTTGACAGCGAGCTCTGCACGACCATTGGATTGTGGGTAACCAGCAGATGATAACCTGTGTTTAACAGCCCAGTCTTTTAAAAATTGCTTGAATGGAAGAGATGTGAAGGGTGGCCCACCATCACTGCTGAGTTCCTCAGGAGCGCCGTAGGTTTGAAATATGTCCCGGCAAATCGAAATAATTCTTGAGGCAGTTGCTTCTCCGTGGCTCAAATGGTATAGATTCAGCCAGCCTGTTAACCTGTCAGCGCATGCTAAGTAACCATGGTTCCCAACATGGAAGATGTCCATGACGATTTGCTGAAATGGCCAATCAGGAGATGGTGTCAGATTGATTGGCTCTTTTGGTTGACTCGGGGCATTTTTTGAGCAAAACGTACAACCTGCTCTAATGTTACGAATTGAAGCATTCATCCCGGGCCAATAAACAGATTCATTGGCACGTGCCTTCATGCCAACTTCACCTTGGTGTGCAGAATGTAGGCTATGTAATACTTTTGCGCGTTGTGAGGTGGGGATAACAATTCTTTGATCTAAGAGCACTAATCCGTCGTCAACACTTAGGCGGTGCCTCACTTCCCAGTATTCACGGATTTCAGGTGCAGTGAGGATGCGCGTCCTTTGGAATCCATTTTGTATTACTTCAATTAATTTTTTGTACTGCGGGTCGCTGTGTCCCGCCGCACGGATAACGTTTGGTGAGATGAGCTCCAGGTTGTCGTTTGCACCGAATGTTGCTAATAGGGTTGTTGATTTGACCCAGTCATCCATGTTGTCAGACTCTATGATGTCTGATTGAGAGGGTTCAGCAGTGAATACATTTAGGAGTGCTTGTGATATGTCTGCTGGGTTACGTGAGACAGCATCAGAGGCTCTGTGCCATTTCCCAGGGCAGTACTGAATGGTGAATCTGTACCTGAGTGTTTTCTCCTTTAACCTGAATAATCGGGGGTTTTGGATTTTACTAAGGTCTCTATCTCCGAATAATCCTTTTAGTGGTTCATGATCTGTAACCACTATGAGATTCGGGCAACCCATTACAAAAATGCGACACTTTTCCAATGCCCATGCAATTGCTGCTGCCTCACCTTCAATAGGTGCATATCTGCGTTCAGCATCAATGCAGAATCTGCTACCAGCAAATATCAGGCGCCAACCTTCAGGGCAGCAAACTGGAGCTTTGTCAGTGGTGCATGAGCAATACTTCTGTAGAAGTAGGAAGCCCATTCCTTCTTTGCTCCAATCTGGGGCAAGGCAGGTTATTCGTTCTTTTTGAAATGTTGCGATGCCTTTTCGGACTAAGTCAACTATTACCTTCTTTGACTGCTGAAATGCATCCTCGAGGCTTTTATTCCATGTAAAGTGAGAGTCTCGTTTTACGAGATCACGAAATGGAAGCATGACTGGGCTCAATGAGTATGCCCAAGCGACTTGGTTGACCAGACCAAACCATGATCTGGCATCGGTGAGCGTTTTTGGTATTGGGAAGCTTAATATTGCCTCCAGCATGGATTTAGAAGGGGTTACACCAGAGGATGTTATCTGGAGGCCACCAAACTGCACTGTGTCTTGGCAAAATTGGAATTTTTCCGTATTTAGTATGATGCCGTTTTTTGCACAATGAAGGAGGAAATCGAAGGTGTGAAAAAAGGCTCCTTCAATGTCAGAGTCATAGAGTAGGGTGTCATCTACGATTTTTACTTTGCGGGGGATGTCTTTTATTACTTCATCATACCTTCGGTTGTAGGCATCTCCAGATGTTCTGTTGGGGAAAAAGGGAGTTTTTTGGGACGCGTTGGAAGTTGTCCCTCGACTTTGCATTGTTTAGTGCTTGCGTCCGATTTTTTATGTGTGCTTGTCAAGGGCAGGTGTTGCATTGCTGTTTGGGGTAATATTGTAGTCGTCGGCTTAGGAAAGTCTTTGGACAGTATCCCTACATCAATGCAGGCTGCTTTGCTGAAGTATAGCCGCTGAATCTTTTTGCATATGTATAGGGCTTGTTTAGTTGTTCTTCCTTGGACGATGAATTCCACAGGAAGCCAACCCTGACAGACAAGTGTAAAGCCTCCCACAGCTCGAACGACTTTTTTTGATGGAATGAGGTTGTTGATAGTGAGTCCCATATTCAGAAGGTGCTTAAGTCCCCCGAGACATATGGTGGCCCCACTGTCAGGAAAGATCGTCATCCTAGTGCTGTGATTTCTGGGGATATTCTTAACTTGTCTGGGATCCGGTTTTGGTGAGAACGGAACAACATACGCATCAATTTCCCTTACCTGACATGTGTCTTTAGATGTATACGTGCCTGTCGTTTGATTGAATGTGATGTGGGCAATAAGTGTGTCCATGGCAGCTTCATTAGCCTCTGGGCTTTTCCTGACCGCTTGAGCTAGTTTCTTAGCCCGGCATACCCTCGATAGGTGATTGGGCTTCCCACAGTTACTACATGTTTGTCCCCATGCTGGGCATTTTAGCCGGTGGGATCCAGTTCCTGAGGTGCTATGCTGGTGGCTGCCACAACCTAAGCAAGCCTGCTGGTTTGGTTTAACATTGCAGTTGCCATATGTGCTGGTACGGATCCCCTCGTTGGCTTGTGGTGTACCCTTCTGTCTGCGGTATGTTGATAGCCGAGCAGCAGCTGTATCTGAAGCGCCGGCCATTGAGGTTTGGTCTCGCAATGCTGATTCGAATGCCTCAGCATGACGGATATTTTGCTCAAGGGATTTAAGTGCCCCAGCTTTGGCCAGTAGGTCAGCCTGGAGTGTGTCATTTGCTATTCCACGGATGATCTGGTCCTTGATGTATATATCAGACAGGTCATGCTCACACGAGGGGCAGGTAAAGTTACAATCAACGGCTATGGCTCTGAGGCGGACAAGGTAACTTTGTATTGGCTCATCCGCATCCTGAAACATGGAGGCAAAAGCAAGGCGATGGACAATAGGACTTGACCTCTGGGTGACCAATGCTTCTACCATGTCAAGTAGCTTATCTGGATCAGTGGTAAAGAAGTCAGGGTGTGTGTTGATTATGGCATTTTGCACAGCTTCATCAGCACAATTGTATAAGTGAATATTAGCTTGGGAGCTTGGCATATTCGTCATCTTGGTAAAGACATCCCAGTCAATTCGGAACTTCCTGAATTGCTGTGGTGTCATCTCGAGATTGAGATGAGGAGGCTTGGCTGCTAGTGCCTGAATACGGGTTGTCTGGGTGGTGGATTCCTTAGCCTGCTTGATGATACACAGGGCTTCTCCAATTAAAGTGACTCCCAGCTCCTTAAGCATAGATCGATCCAGCATTTGAAGGCTCTCGATTGTCAGCTTCTCATCCGCAAACCTTGTTGCATGAGTTTTGGCCGAGTCAGTGGATATGCCTGCTTCAATGAAGAAGAGTTCCCAATTTTCGGGTGTCAATAATCCTGTTCGCAGCGCCATGTCGAACAATCACGTGATCAAGATAAACACTCAGTTGTGGAGCAAGCTGAGGTAAAAAGTAATCCAACCTTGAGGAAGAGAGCTATTTATGGTGCAATGGAGCATCTCATTGTGCTAAAGTGGGATAGTCCATTGCTTGGGCTGTGATTGGCTGCTGGTACCTGAGTGGAGGTATTTCTATATAAATACCAGCTTGATTCATCAGTTAGTTTGCAGGGTTTGTATTAAGTTACAACCTGCTTTAATTTTGTCTGCCAGCTGGACGCTAGCTGGGACTCTTACACCGGTAAGTGCTGTTTATTGTCTTGTTATTCTACAACAATGTGCTAGCCGTGTTCGGAAAATAAAAATACCTCTATAACATACTAAAAGCATACACATAACGCACACACTCAAACTGAAAAAATAAAATCATCCATGATAATGGCTAAAAGTATAGCCAAAAGCGCTCGGAACTATAGAACATTTGGACATTTTCTATACACTTTGTCTAAAAAAGAAAGCTCTTGTGCGAACACAAGAAAAATTAAATAAAAAACTTAACTGTAGTACTTTGCCTGTCGTTTCTTAATGAAACATGCATAAACGAAAGATTGCTGCCTAAATAGATAATGTATATATATATATATGTGTGTGTGTGTGTGTAAATTTGCTAAACGCATAAAATAATTTTGTTATCTTGATAGCAAGTGAAAATTTTAAAAAACGGGTCAGAATTGAACAAAAATGTCATCGCGAGATAGTAAATATTTTCAAGTCTGCTGTTTTTTATATGAAAAATAATAATGTTTGCCTTCACAGTTAAGTGAAATTCATCCGGACACGTGATGTCCAAAATATAATTAAAAAAAATAATTTTAATTTATTGGCCATCTCAAGATGGATAATTACAAGAAATTAAAGTCCTTATTGACTCTAAAATCATTTTAAAACATAATATTAATTTAAGTTTGGAATTGCTCGGCAAGATAATAACTTAAAGGAACATTCTTTTAAAGCGGAAGAAGCCATCATCAATAACCTTGAGGGAGAAATTCGAGCTTTGGATGGTAAAATCCAGATTTGTATCAAAGTCAACCTGGATTTAGAGAAAAGTAAAAATTGTGACAAAACAAAGGAATGAATTTGGTTTTCGAGGCAGTATCAGTAATCGGCTTGCTGATAGTGAGGAATCTGTTCGAGAAACGAATATTTCCCACGACAGCAAAGCCAGTTCTTTATTTAACAGCCATTCAATGATCTCAACTCCCAAATTACAGTGTGTCACTTTTATCGGTAATAATCCTTCTAAGTTTGAGTTTAAGAATGTTATAGCACAATTTAACAACTGTACTAATTCTCGCTACTTTCTTTTCTTTTCGACTGGCCGGATAATTTCTGTGAAGGCAAGGTTTCCATTGTTCTGAAGCAATTTCACATAGGCTTGCGAATTCCTTTCCTTCTTCTTCTTCTCAGCTCACCGGTCAATTTCTATGAAGGCAAGGTTTTCATTGTTCTAAAATCAATTTCACATAAGCTCGCGAATTCCTTTTCTTCTTCTTCCTTAGTTCTCCGAATTTGAAGTGAGTGACTGGAGGGTTTTATTATTTCGCACTGACTAAAGCTCCTCTTGCCACACATGACCATCGAAGGGAACCGCATTAAATCACTGATAGCTTTAAGAAAGAATTTTTTTTTCAATTAGACTTTATTGTACCTCTCTTCTTTTCAAATTAACTCAACCTACTTTGAAATGTAACTGATTTCAGGAACTTTACATGTCGAATTAATAGAAAAATACATGTTCTTCTTTACGCACAAAAGAAAGAAACAATGACAAACTTTGATTCATTTCTCTTTATTCCAAATGTTTAAAAGTCTAAAGAGCATATGTAGGTAGATAAATTTCTTTATGACAGTTTAAATTTTTGCCATCCAATTACGAACATCTAAAAGTCTCAACTTAACAACCTAGCACTCAAAAGCTACTGGCCTTTTTTCTACTTAAAAACCTCAACTCAGTGAAAACTTTGAAATCATTCCACTAAAGTTTCTAGATATATTTTTCCAATGGAAAGTAAAGGAAAATGTCAAGAATTTATCTATTCATTCGTTACAATAAAGACAACCAAAGAACTACACTTTCGATGGCAAATATTCATAACACATTCATTGAAACAAGATCTACCTGAACACGACACAAGACAAATTAAATTTTGTCATTATGCTTAATAGTTTGTTGGGATTGGTAGGCTGGATGTACTATATGTTTTATAGTTTAGTAACCCTCATTCCAATTTCTAAACATTTTCTTGAATTTCATTGGTTATTAAATAAAAATAAGCTTCGAGAAATTTCCAAAACAAAACAGTCAAAATTTGTGCAAAAATAGGATCAACTGACATTAAAAAATATTTCTTATATTCATCTCTAATTTAAATGTTTCAAGAAATCCTATTGGCTAAAAATTAAACACAACATTCGCCCACGCATTTCTTCCAAGCCGCTGGAGCCGATTTTGTTGTTAAAAAAAACTATAAATACTAACAGCAAAACGAATTTTCGTCGCATTTTGATACTCACACACGCAAAGATACACACGGGAATTATGTATCAAAATTGCCGCTAAAGAAACAAACTTTCTTTATAAGAGATTGGAAAAATTCATACAACAAACTTTTTCACGTAATATCTTTTATAGAAAAATCTTTTGTCTAAGTTAAATTCAACCTTTCAATCAAAGGCAGACAACTTTTTAGACATAGAACATTTCCGAAACAGCAAAGAACGTTTCCTCTATACTTTTGCACACATCATTACAAACAAAGAGATTGTAAATTGTGCATATAAAATTTAATCTGTTGTTTCAAACATGTATTTTTTGTTGTGATTGAATATCGTTACCATTTGACCATTTTTTATATTTTATATTTTATTTGCAGCACAATCTTAAATATTCACGTATCCTTCTTAGATCCACTACAATAGTTTGGATGTACTATATGTTTTATAGTTTGGATGTACTATATTTTTTATAATTTGGATGTACTATATGTTTTATAGTTTGGATTTTTAAATGCTGATCATGCAGATAAATTGAGACGTATTTACAATATAATACATTTATTTTCCATAGAAAAATATGTAGGAAATATTTTGATTTAATAAACATATTATATATCTGAACATGCAGTAACAGACATATATTTTAGTACTTTAAAGTGAAAAAAATAGAAAAAAAAAAAGAAAAAGAATAATAATTTGTTTCTCTGGAAGTGTTTAGAGAAAATATAACCGGAGGCATAAAAAGAGCAAAGTGCCTTATTTCCGTCTCTTTTTGCTGGTCAACCCACTAGATGGACAACCTTGATAAACCTATTAACTAAGCAGCCAATCACTCAACCATCATAAAAATCTATTTTCATTCTCAGAACTAAAACAACTTTAGATTTCTTGGAACCATACCGTTTGTAAGAGACGCGATAATTTTAAAGCACCCACTCAGAATTCAATTAGGCAAAACTAAATCGGGAAACAAACATACACAAATTATATATGGGAGAATGAAGCTTCTAAGTCGAATGCTGAGTCGAGAATCTTCGTTTATCTTCTTTCTTGTATCCAAAATAAATGTCCATCACGATAAATATTAATTCAGTTCTCATAATTTTACCAGCAATAATTAAATAATACATTAACAGTACATTTTGCTTCAAACTCAACAAAGACAGACAGACACACACACACACACACACACACATATATATATATATATATATATATATATATATATATATATATATATATATATACAGATTAAAAACTTGTTTCAAATACAAGGAATAAATCCCACGTATAAGTTAACTCGTGACTGAGAGTCATTGAATCATATTTGCTGATTTAAATTCGTTGCTAATACAGGATTTAGATTGACAAAGATTCGGGTAACAAACTGTTCACTCTAAAAATGCTTTTTCTTCATTCCACTTTGAATCTCATATTGACACTTATTAATATTTTTGCAATGCTTCATTGTGAGTGGTTATTTTGTGTCATAAATCTAATTTAATTTTTTCAAATTTAACTTGTTTTCATTTTCATTGCAAAGTCTTCTAAAATCTTTACTATTGTAACTTGGTATGCTTATTGCTTCTCTTGATTTCTATTTGTCTTAGAGTTTTAAAATCTCTAGAGTTCTTCTAAGTTGTTCCATTTTAGGTTTAAAATGTCTTTTTCCAAAAAAGAAAAAAAAAAATTCTCAATTCATATTTTATGAGATTTGATGAAAGAAATGCCTGCAGTTAAAGCTTAAAGAACAAAATCAAAGATGAGGAATCAATAATTTTGGTTGGTTTCAGTTCAGTTTGACATAATTATCTTTGAAGCAACTTGTACAATGTTAATACTTTCACTAATAACTATGGATTTTTTAAGACCAGGAGAGTAACTTAGAGCTAACCCCTCGATAGATTAATGCAGTTACTTATATCACAAAGATTAACATACGTTCAGGTAATCGTCTTAGTGATTAACATTAAATACTTTTAGTCTCCAAAGTCCATTTTTGTTGAGTCTGTTTTGTTGTTGTTTTAAGATTTATCAAAATTCGGACCCCAAATTGCGCGTGTTTTTTCACTGGAGACAAAACGTTTTAAATTGATGAGTTTCCATCTGATTTACGTTTCGGGGAGAATGATGTCTGAAGCAAAAACGAACAAATATTCACAATTCCAACAATAAAGGACAGTTGTCTGTATGTGTGTGGCTAAAACTAAAAAACTACAATAATGAATGACAAATAACTATATATACAAACTCATTATCACCCAAAGTAGTTTTTTGTTAAAAAAAATTCTCATCGTATGATTTGTATTTACGAAGATATTTTAAAATTAAAATGCATTAAAATGCATTCGAAATTCTCAGAATTTAAAAGTAAAAACGAACGGCAATAATTCTTATTCCCAATTATTATCACCGTTCGTTTCTACTTTTTAATTCTGCTGATACTTTTGAAACGCTATGTATTTATTTTTAAAATTTCTATTACCTTGAATTATTTTTCACAATTATTTGACAAAAAGTTCAATAAAAAAGTAAATAAACTTCAATTAAGATATGTTTAAACATATTTAATTTAATAATTTTTTCAATCAAAAACTGTAGCGAGCCTTACTACTTCGAAAAATAATTACTGTTTATTTTGGAGGGGAATTTAGACATTTTAAGTAAATAAAGTTTTACTTTTGAACATTACATTAAAGAAACAAACATTTCTCGTAGATGAATTTACTATTTTGAGAGTAGAAGCAAGATACATTGAGAATTTACTTTTGAAAATCGATTATGCTTTACATTTCAAGTTATATTTGTATTTGAAAAGAAAAAAGTAGTTAAATAAAGAGAGACAAACATGAATTACGGCCAACATTAGTCGTGTTGAATTTGTTTTACGAATTTAACTAAATTTTATTTAAATTAAAATGTCTTTTTGAATAAAAATATAGGGATGCTCAGCCCCCAGCACCACCACTACCACCAAGCAACTCTCCGCCGAGCACAGTATTGGTATTGTGGTATTTTTCTAAATTTAGTTATTTTGTAACAAACCAAAAAAAACATTTCCATAAGATAGCTGAAAAATATAAATAAATTGTCAATAATAAACTATTATTCAGAGATCTTCTGAGCGACGCCAGGTATCCCCGCTAGTTAAAAATAAAGAATGGCCGAATGCATACAAGTCCATGAGCAATTCTTTAAAGGTAACAAATAAAAAGATAAAGATGTTTGCAGGACAGAAAATTTAAAAAAAAAAATAAAGTAAGAAAACTTATTTTTCTACACAAGCCACGAATGGCGATATTTACATGCATATTATTATTTTTTTTTTAAGTTCAACACATTTCAAATGTCGACAATGAAAATGAATTAAGTTCGTAATTGCGTTCTTTCCGAAATGAAGAAATAGAAAATTTTCAATTTTTCTCTCCAGATAGCTGAAGAATAAAAGATGTTCAAACTTCTTCTTTACTATCTGTCTATATTTCTGAGATGAGGCATTATATACGCTATTTACATTGTTCGGACTATCATCCTCATCTTTGTTGCCATATTTATCACAACGTTTCAGCCGTTGTACGCTCCGGCCTTCTTCAGGTGGTTGGAATGTCGAACTGAACCTTTTATTTCTTCTTTACTCTGTAATTCCCTTCGCAATATTCAGCGACTCTCTAGAGATTGGCTTAATTTAATGGTGATGTTATCTTATTTCTGGTTGCTCCTTTTCCCGCTCGGTGGTAGCCATGTTGCATGTATTTACTGGTTTCGATGCAGGATATGTCCAATATTATTTCAAAAGGAAAAATACAACTGCAATTTGTTTGCTCTTTATGAAAATTCATGCATCTACAGTTGGGCTTAAAATCTTGAATTGATGTCAGCAACTTATGGCAACTTTAAGGCGTGAAAAACTTCTTCAAATCAACTTCTCATGAAATATGTCTCTTTCTCCTATGGAGAAGCTACGCAATATATAGACTAAATATATTCCGAATATAAAAATTCTTTCTTATTACCACTCAATGGTATAAATAATGAAATGGTATTTAATTCAGAAGTTTTTAGTTTTCAAATCATTTCTTCTATTTCAAAATATTCAACATAAAAATATACGTCGTTCAACGACGGAGAATCTTCTTGGCCACTCAGCTACCACGAGGTCCCAATCCTTTCGCGCGTCTTTCTCCAGACATCCAAGGGGAGCTTGCGTAATAAAAAAAACAAAAACAAAACAAAACAAAAAAACAGTAACTTTTAATTCTAACCAATCAGATGATGACGTGACTAAAAATATTAAAAAAAAAAATTACATTTTAAAAAAAGAAACTCTAATTTAGACAAATTATTAAAAATAAAATATCTATCTGTTTTCAACGTAATTTTCTTAACTTAATTTCTTAAAGAACAAAAACAAACATTAAATAAAAGAAAAGTATCAGTTGCAACCAGTCTTTTTATAAGTTGATTTTTAAAAGCATGAAGTTGGTCCCAGGAAGAACTCTTTATTTATATACGCAAAAGTTCCCAAGACGTATATTATACAATTATATTAAAATTAAGTGGTTGAAAAATTAAAACAAATTTTTATAACAAATATCTTTATTCAATAGAAAACTTAAAAGCTCTACGTGTTCTGTATTCAACTAAAAGTGGGTCAACATTAATCTGTAATGAAATGGACTCTAAATAGTTGTGATAAAAACTAACGACTAGAATCTTATTCACAATTTCCTTTTGAACAAGATTTATGCAAAACGAGAATCAAAATGAAATCGAAATAAGAGAGTCCTAAAAAAACATGTAAAACTCAATTCAATTGGTTGATAAATCTTTCGCGTGTCCCCTCCTCCCGTTTATCTGCAGAAATTTGTACATTTCCTTGGAGCCTGTCGTCATAAATACAAATCGCTAAACGCTCCCGTATTAGTTTGTTTTACGCCCACATGGCTTTGCCAAACTCGCCAATACGCCGTTAGGTGACGATGTTATCTTCCTTCTAGCATGCGGTAGAAGTAACATCAGCATAGGACCTGCCTCCAGCATGTGTATATCTTCCCCTGAGTGACTGGACTCCCTCTCTCCTCCACCCTACACACACATATATCACACACACAATTCATAACTGCTAACTTTTAATGTTTTCTTTCTTTTACAAGCATACTAATGTATTTTCTCTCCTTTGTTACCTAGTTATAAAAAATTCAGATGAAAATATCGCCTTGTTGAAATTTATTCCATCCACCTCTACTAACAATGACGACTCTTCATATTCATATGTAAATTTTGTTTATCACTGTTTTTAGTCAAACTAGGACAGGTACTGCAACACGAGACAGGATAGTAAACAGTATTTTCCTTAATTTCCAGGCTATTAAGGAGAAAATATTATGTAAGCACGACCCGCGTTTTGCTCTAAAATCTTTGAAAAATTTTGTTTGCTTTTTTATTAAATCAGTAAGTAATTAAGTCTTGTAATCTATAAAATATTTTAACAAAATTACAAACTTTTAATTCATAAACTTTGCATCATTTAAAATATATTTTAATATAATTGGCAAAATATTCATTGCTTTAAGAGATTTAGAAAGAACTATTCTATTATTTTCAGTTAATCTAAGAAAAAACTCTTCGCCTAAAAGTTACTTGAATGAGAAAGAATGTCAGCGTTTACAATGTTTGGACATTTATTTTGCAGTTACATTAAAAAGGGAAAACTCTTACGGGCGACTAGTAATATCGTGTGTTTCTGTTGTGAAAACACGTGTCTCCTGGAATACCTACAACAAAAATGGTGGACTCGTTATGTGAGTACACGTGAATAAATAAAAAGAAACAGCAAGAACCAGTACATGTAAAACAAATGATAATGTATTAACAAGAAAGGTATACAAGTGACTAAGACAATGATCTGTGTAACAAAAGAATGTGAAAATTTTTGTTTCAAAGTATGTGAAGTGAGTGAATGTGCGTAGGTACGTGTGTTGTGTGTGTGTGTGTGTGTGTGTGTTTGTGTGTGGTTTGTTCATACGTTTCCTAATTGAAAACGTTTTTTTTTTCTGCGAGAGATTTACATGTTGACGTGTAAGCGGAAAAAGTAAGAAGCGAATGAGAAAAAATATCGCAGAGCATTAATATCCCGGAGGACGTTCCTTAGTAGGGGTTTCAGGAAAGTAAGTGGAGTTAACCCCACAATATTCCCCTCCAGCTGGGTAGAGTTTTTTTTTCTATCCATATGTAGAGTTCGTGTAGGTTTGTTTCTGTCCTCATGAGCTGAAAAGAAAAGGTGTCGGAAGTGTGGTTGAAATCCATGTTTAAACATGTCGACGAAAATGTGCTTGTGCACATCAGAGTGCCGTGTTATTTTCTTTATCGGGTCAGAGTTGTAGCACATCCTGGAAGTTACGTCGGTAGTGTAAATTGTTCAGCGTTTGCTATTAATATTTTGTCTTTTTTACAATGCTCCACGTTAAATTGATTTTGTCGTCTGTAGTATTGGTTCCTGTTCGTCGGAAAGGTTTTGTTTGGAAAGGCCTCGTTTGTTTGCTATGAGTGGATGATGTTGGCGCACAAAATTTAATAGAAACACCATCGTGGCAAAATTGAGCTGATGTAGAATTTCTACCGAGTGTCGAATGCATGCTTGAGAACTAAGAAATTTGCTATTATTATGATTTTTATATCCTACTTGCAAATTCTTAGTGTTGTTCGTGTGACATCGTCGTAGAGTGAAAAAAAAAAACGGACAATGAGTCGCTTTTTGAAGTATGTCACACTTTATCTGATTAACCCAGAAGAAACAGTGTTGATTAAAGTTTAAATGGAGTTGTATTTTTCGTTTTGTAGGCAATTTTTTTTTTCCGAGATGTCTGCCGGTTGAGGTAAACTCGAGCATAATGATGCCTGAGAGAAGAAAAGGGCCAAGCAAAAAGACAGTAGAGATGAGGAGAACGCTGCTTGCCTACTGACAGACCATAGTAGAAATTGCAAAAACCATTAGAGATTTTTTCTGAGTCATACATTTTACAAAGAAAAAGTATTTGCCGTGTAGTAGAACATCATTTGTTGTGTAGATATGTTGTAGTGTTTGAAATTTGGGATTTTGCTCTTTCATAGGGTCTAATCACAAATTTTGTAGCTGTGTAAATTGTTTTTGCTATAAGTTTATAGCGTCAGCCGTGCGTGGTAGCGTAGGAAGAGAAGTTTGTCGATGTTTTCCTTCATTGGCTCTGTTTGAAAAAGGTGTGTAAATATATATTTCAGTTTGCATATATATAGCCTTGGGTGTTTCTTGTTTTCAGGAGAAAAATAACGATTACGTCAGGGTTAACAATCTGTTGCGGGTGACATGTCAATGATATGTGAAAGAAGAAAACAAGAATGTGAAAACCTTTTGGTCCAAAGTATGTGATGTGAGTGAATGTGCGTACGTACGTGTTTTGTGTGTGTGTGTGCGTGTGGCTTGTTCATTCGTTTCCCAATGGGAAATGCAAAAGACTTACACGTTGACGTGTAAGCGGAAAAATAAGAAGAGCGTGAGAAAAATATCGCAGAGTATTTATAGTCCAGAGAGCGTCCCCTAATAGGGGTTTCAGGAAAGTAAGTGGAGTTAACCCCACAAAACTAATTTCTTTCAAATTGTTTTACAGTAAGAATAAACGTGTGTGAATAACCATTGATTTCTAATTGTTTCAGTACTTAAGTGTTCAGAAATTTAGGCCTTCTTATTTTTCAATTGGCATACTTCGAAAAACTATTTACCTATAATTGCTTAATGAGATAAGAGTTCAAAATTAGGAATTTTTATATTTTTCAGTTACCTTTATATGAACATTCATATTGTACATTTATATTCAGGGTACATTTCTACGAAAGGTACTTGACATCCAATGGCCCACATCAATGAGCAATGAAACAGTTTATAAACGAACTGAATAGAAACAATGAATTCGCACAATTAAATAACAAACATTATGATGGTTTGGCCACATTCTTGGGATAGATTTAATTACTCCTGCCGGAAAAGCAATAAGGTGTTTGTTTTGGTGCCAATATTTGGTGTGTTCTAGATTGAAACCTTACATTGTTCAGTTGTGAGTCAGACTTTGTTGAATGTTGACGTATTTTCTGTAAACGCCTCAAAGATGGAGGGTTTTGAAAAGTTGCACTTTCTCTAGATAAATTTCAGAAAGAAGTAAACATCGGAAATGTGACAAAATCATTCGGAAGGGTTATTTGGATCATGTTCCAGCTCTTCGGGCGGCTAAAAAGTGGCTTGACAGATTGAAGGTGATTTTAGCCTAAATGTTCAACCACGCCCTGGGCGGCGACCTCCCGAGGTCGATGAAGACTCCCTGCTCACCATCATGGAAAATCAAAGATTTCGTCGGAAGAGATTGCTAAGAGTTTGAAAATCGATATCTCAATTGTCTTTCGCTATTTGAAGAAACTTGTGTTCAACAAAAACGGTCGATTTTGGCAAATCGAAAAGGTGTCATTTTCCAGCGCGACAACGCAAAGCTGCATGTTGCAAAACAGACCTTGCAGAAGATTGAAGAGTTGAGATGGAGAAACCTTCCGGCATCCATCGTATTCTCTTGCTTTGGCTTCTTCCTATATTCATTTGTTCCGGTTTCTACAGAACGATTTAAATGACACAAGATTTGACTCTGTGCATCCAGTCGAAAACTAACCCACAACCATTTTCCAGCAAAAATTAACGAACATTCTACGAAAATAAGTTTGTAGATGGTAGACAGTTGTTAAAAACAATGGCGACTATGTTTTCTTGTGAGTTTGTAAAACTTTGTTTTTAGTTTTCGAATGGAGCACTAACATTTGTAATGATGTAATACTTTGTAATGAGCGAAATGGATAAAGAAATATAGTTATGACTATAAAGTTGTCATGTACAATGTAGATGATGATGATAATGATGATATGACAAAAGACTTGCCTTTAATTTACATTAATTATAAAATAGTTCAACCGTCACACATTTGTGACCTGTTATGTCTTATCTTAAAGAAAGTGAAAAGCTGTTTTTACATTTGTTTTATGGAGACAATATATTCAGCATTCACAAAATTGGGTCGTGTTATTTTTTCATTCAGTGAATAGTCTTATTGTGAAAAACTATTCACCTTTAAATTGTGCCCGTATTTCAAACTTTTGAATTTTGTTTTACAATTATCTTCGTATTAATCCCAATTATCTTCCAATAAGAATCACTCGTTAAGTTTTTAACGGATTTTAGGAGAAATTATCCAACGTTCACAAATTTGCTTCTTAATTTTTTCATTTACTTTTATATGTGAGAATTTTTTTTTACTTTAATTTTTAATTATTTTTCACCATAAAAGTAATGTCACCACAAAAATTCGCTCACATCATCTCGAGGGTCAGACACTCGCAGATGACCAGCCGCTAACACGACGCTAAGCCACATCATTTACGGTAAAGCAGGAAGTAAAATCGACCTTTTAAGTGCAATGAAAGATGTGCTCAATGTATAAGGTTGTAATAATTATTTCCAACTCATATAAATTGCGTAGTAAATTATAAAGATAAAATTAAAGAGAATAACTCTTCGAAAAGAACTCAATGTTTTTTTTAGGAATTGAATTATATATATATATATATATATATATATAGATAGATAGATAGATATAGATATGCGCGTGTGTCTGTGTGTGCGTGCGATAGCATAAGGAACAAATACGAAAAGTTTATAAATTTAATATGATTCACTTTTTATTTCCCACAATACATCCCCATCATAAAAGCAGAGCTTAGGATAACATTTATTATATTTTATTGTGTACTGAAATAATGATAGCATTGTATTTTGAAAATTTAGCGTGGGTTTTTAGATTTCTATAATGTTTATATTTGAGAAAAGGTCTCTTGATATGTGAATGTGTGTATGTGCACCAGGAACTTCGGTGTGTGCTACATGCGTGTAATTTGTAAAAATAAAATGTGTAATGGGAGTATCAAGGGTATAAAGTAATTATCCGTCACTGTATTAAGATCCCACAAAGAGAAATAGGAGGTAATAAGAGGAAAGTAGAAAAGCGACACTTCTGACTGGGAAAAATAAAAGATCTTCAATGAATACTAGACAAAAAGCTGGAGACGATATCTTAAGATACAAACAAAATCTATTCCAACAAATACGAGTAGGAATGTAGGAATGTTTTTTCATTGTATTTGTAGAATGATTAATGTGATATTTGCAACATATTCACAACAATTGATCCCCTATTTTAATGAAAATCCATGAAGAGATTGTTTAAGAGACTGTACTAATTTCTTCATTACAGTGGAGTTTTACAAACAGGCGAAGTCGGGGTTTATGGCATGACTGCTAGTATCATAACAGAGATGGATGCTGTGGTTTAGATAAAGGTATGGTTAGTCTGTAGTTACTTTTACCATCTTGTTTTCATGTCCTTTTTCACAGTTTTACGGAGTCATACGCTGATGTCCGATCCCAGCAAAGGCAGACAATCGAAAGAGAGAAACCTGTTTTGGAATTCTTGGATTTGGTCAGATGATTAAGGCCGTTTTTTTGCATGACAGGAAAAGGGTTTATTTTTATTATTTATTTGTACATTTTGTAACTGCCACAAATGTGGAATCAGTTTTAGACATTATATGGAAACTGTTTAGTAGTTGTAGACGATTATAATATGAAACGTTTGTCCTATGACTTTCAATGTTCCAGAATAAAAAGCTTCAAGTGATCTCTGTCAATTCATAACGGTCCATGCGTGAAGGCATGTGTTTTATGTCTACAGGGTAGAATGTAATTGACCTTCTGATAATAAAGGTTAAATTATAGTGGGTCAGCCAATTTGTATTGGTTATAAATAGAAATAAAAACTGACCCTCTACAATTTTTACAATATCAAATGTAACAAAGACAACAACAAGAGAAATAATCAAGTAGAAGAAATTATGAATTTGTTCAACAATAAATATTTTTTATAAACACAACAAATACATAATATATAGTGCAAAAGTTGATAAACACAATAGAGTTCTTTGGTGTATGTTACTGAAAGAATTTGAGTTACTGTACTGTATGTATGAAAATGAGAAGGTGTAGTTAGCTATATTTGTTTTTATTGGAAAATTAAACAGTTGTTTTTGTTTTTTGTATTAATTAGAAAAAAGTATTGTTCTTGACTCACTGATTGTTATAGAGTTATCGCTCATTAACCGGAGATTCTTCTTGTGGAATAGAATATTTTGTGGGAGTGAGTGTTAAGCCTGGAAATGGTTGACAAGGTTTGTTGTATTGAAGATAAAGTTCGTCTCCTTTGCTGTGTTGATTTCCAATGAAGTCAAGTGAATTGGTTCAATATTTTAAGTGCCCACTGACCAAGTCGCGTCGAAGTTTCGTTTTTATTAGTTCTCTTGGTCACGTGGTGAGGCACGTGAACATGTTTACATTTTATGGCGTCAACTAGAGGTCAAAATTTGGGTCGGTACCTTCGGACGTAGTTGACGACACCTAATTAATATTTTACAACCAATCAAAATATATCAGTTGTTATATTTGATTGGGAGCCTCTGTGTGTTAAACTTGCACAAAATTTAAGATTTAAAAAAAAATGTAGGAATCTGATTCTACAAAGTTTACTATCTGCATATATTTCTTCATTTAGTCTTTCGCTAGATAATTCTGAAAATCTTCATGAATTACCTGTTTAGGTAAATCCGGTGAAAAATCTTGCATCTCATATTCAAAGAAATACTACTATTGGTAAAGCAACTAATTTTGTCTACTATTTATGATTAACTGTCTTGATACATTATTATCATTACAATAATATATGTTTGAGGGTGAAATGCTATAAACCTCAATCTTTTAAATGTTATCACTGAAGATAATTCCTTAAATAGTTCACTCTCAAACTGGTTATCTATCGAACTATGACAACGTGTGTAGGGAACACAAAGTTGATATTTAGTTTGGTGTTCGTAAGTCCCTTAACAAAATTCAGTAAAAGTTTCTATCATTTCAATGGATGGACAGAATAATAACAATAATTTTATATTCATGGTTAAAAAATAATACAATTGAGACACAAAAAAGAAAAGAAACTTAAGTTGGTTAATAAAGAAAGGATTTATATGAAATAAATATTCCTTTCATATGTCTTAGTTCAGATAAATCTCTGTACGTAGCTGCGTGAAACGACAGAGAAGCTTTACATACACATAGAAAACGAAGATTAACATAGTTTAAGAGAGGAATCCGTTGCATTTTCAATTGCAGTGTTGCTTTGTGGAAACGAGGTAGACGATTGAAGACAGTTCCTTTGAAGTCGCCGGTAGTCGCTAACGAAATCCCACTGTAAGCAAGTGCATCTATTGAATCATTCGTTGCCGGCCCTCGTTTATATTTATTTTCAGAGGTTCAGGTCTTATGACTTTCCAACACCAAATTAGAAGGATTTTTTAACTGGTCCATTATTTTTCCTTTTTGTTGTGTGGCATCGTTCTTTATTACGTAGGAAAAAAGAATTCAATGAAATGATTTTGAAATTTGCAAAATCTAGGGCATCAGCATTGTTTCTTGAGTGAATAAGTGTGTGTGTGTGTGTGTGCGCGCTCGCGCAGATCACACGGCTAATGAAACATCAAGGCCTGAGATTCCAAAATTCAGAAATGTGGTTACGACACAAAAAAACCAATGCTGATGGAGGTACAAATAATGTGATTTCTATTTATCGCATATCTGTTAATATTGTATTGTTGGCAACTTGTTTGTTCTTGTCCATCGCAGACGAAAAAATATTTTGATTTGATTAGATTTTTGTCGTAGAAATAAATTCTAAGTGCGACATGTTTTGAAAATGTCTGCAAGATTATTCATGGTAAATGTCACGGAAGGAAAGATCTGGGAACTCTCAACGAAATGCTACACAAAACTGGTGTGTATTGTGTAAGTGTTGAACTTGTGTTTAAACTGATTTCACCATCATATTTCTACTGTTCTATGATGGCTGGCAGATTACAGGTTCTAATGTTACTGTGCATGTTACTCGACAATAAGCTGTGATAATATCCTCATCGCGATTATAATTTAGGAGAAAACATCCTCTGATCTGATGTGCTTTAGCTGTTCGGCCACAGGTAGTTTCACAGTTCAGAAAGGAAAAAATAAATAAAATTCTTTTAAAATATATTCACAATCGAACATGGCATTTTTCTAGTCTTCAAGCATATTTAAAAATAGAAAAATATTTCTTGTTAGGGACTTCTGGGACACATAATGAGGAAGGAATGTCTGGAGAATCTGATATTCACGGGTCGAATAGAGGGAAAGAGAGACAAGGGGAAACAATGCAAGACTTACATAGCAGGCTTAAGTGAGTGGATGACAGAACGTGGTCTGGGGGAGGTGGCAGAGAGAAAGAACTTATTGAGAGCTGCAAGGAATAGAGAAAGGTGGAGAGCCATGATCGCCTACGTCTTGAAAGGACATGGCACATAAAAGAAATAGAGATGACGCAGTATGAAAATACTTGAGTAAGCTAAAGAAAGAAGAAAATACGACAAATACGTGTATATTCATGTCAAAGGTTTTTTTAGTCTCCACTTCTTTAGGCTAAAATCAACTGTGACGTAAAGCAGTGAATGTTCTTTTTATGCATGAGTTCTTATATAGCATGTGTTCCCCTTTTGATTTGTTTTTCAATATTATTATTCTCTGTATCTAAGGGGAAATGTTATTGTTCTTCCACTTCGTGTGGTGTTCATGTTTTGTGTTGTTGTTATTGAGGATGGTGTTTGGGTCACGGCTGATTGTCGATGTTGGGTTTGTTGTTTTCTGATATCATAATCAAGATCAATATTTGTTGATTCTTTTGTTTTTTGATTAAGTGGCGCCTGTTGTGTTCTATTTGTTTTCCTTCTTCGGTGAGGGCGAAATAAGAACGCGTGGTTGGGCTACTTTTATGGTGTCTTTTCTAAACCAATTATTGTTGAATTTGAATCTCACGCTGTCATTTGGTTTGAATATGGACAGTTTATGAATGTCTTGTGAGTTTTTTTTTATTTGTGACTTTTGGCGTTTGTTGTTTGTGATGTTTGGAACATTTGTGTGTAAGATTCTGTTCATGTTCGCCGGAGAAGGGAAACCATTTTTTAGAGTTGTTGTACGTAATGCTAGGGGTGCTATAAAGAGATCTTCGTTGGCTTTTATGGATTTTTGAGGGTTCTTTTAATAGTCTGGATGTTTCTTTCTACCATGCCATTGGCTTGAAGGTAGTTTGAACTGGTAGTTACGTGTTTGAAATTCCATTCTTTGGCAAATGTCTCAAAGTCGATTGATGTGAATTCAGGTCCATTGTCGCTGATAACTATTTAAGGTATACCAAATTTTGAGAATGTGGTTTTCAGTTTTTTGATGACTGTTGATGATTATCAGTCATCTATTTTGTGTATGCCAAAGTACCTTGTTGTATAGTCTATGATATTTGGGTAAGATTTGCCATAAAAATGGAAGATATCTGTTCCAATTTTTGTCCATTGGAATGACTGGTATTTCATGATTAATGGGAGTTTCAGTTGGTTGTTGATTCCTGTGATCGATGCATGCAGAACATGTGTTTACCATGTCTTTGATTTGAGCATTTATGCCTGGCCATCACACACATTCTCTGACTCAAACAATGCACTTTTCAATACCTAAATGTCCTGTATGCATTTTTTGTAACATTACTCTGCAGAGTGATCTAGAGAATGCGATGCATGTGCCTTTTTAAGACAAGTCCATTGACAACTGATACTTCATCCAAAGGGTTGGATGTTAGATGGTTCACTGACCCTTTAGAGAGCCATTCATCTTTTGTGTATCTTCTAAGTACTTATAGTGTTGGATCCTTTGCAGTATATACATCTATATACATTGCCTTTGTCGTCAAACATTGGATATTTATTTATTATTGAATATATATTGCCATGTCTGCCTCAGCTACTTCCGAACTTGTGTGTTTGAGATGTGCATGAGATAAAATGTCTGCAATGACTGTGTCATGACCTGTTATGTAGTTGAATTGAAAGTCATATGGTTGCGAGGCTAATAAAGATCTTTGGATTCTTAGAGATTTTAGGAATATTTATTTGAGTGGTTTGTGATTGTCTTCAATCACAAAATGGGTACCATATATGAATTGATGTTATCTTTTGCAAGCAAATACAATCCTCAATGCTTCACTTTCAAGGGGACAGTAGTTCTATTCTGTGGGAGTTCTTGCCCTTAATGTGAATGATATGGGTAACCATTTCTCGTTATGCCTCTGTTCCATTACAGCTCCTAGTCCTTGTTTGCCGGCATTTGTAGTGATTTTAGTTGGTAACTTAGGGATGTAGAATTGTAGTGTTGGTTATCATTTTTTAAAGATATTTTATTGCTCCAATCTAGGGTGTCTCGAATGACCATATTATGTCTTTCTATAAGAGTTGACGTAAGGGTGTAACCTCTGAATAGTTCTGGAGAAATTTACATAGATAGTTGGTCATTCCTGACAATCTCTGTAAGTATTGCTTACATTTTGGGAGAGGCATATTGCTGATGGCTTCCATTTTTGATGGGTCTGGTTTTAATCCTTCACTGGTTATGGGGTGTCCCAGATAGGTTATTTGTGATTTGGCAAAATTACATTTATTTTTATTTACTCTCAGACCATGTCTGCAAAGTTGATCAAAGACGAGTTTCAATCTTGTTATGTGCTCCTCTAGCGTATTAGGCCAGATTATTATATCATCTTGAAAGTTTTTTGTTCCCTCTATTCCTTCAATAATTTTGGCGACTGATTTTTGGAATACTTTTACTACTTTCTCAGCCTTTGACTTAGATCAAAGTGTAAGTGTCTGTTCTTATCGGCTTAATCAATCAATCACTCAATCTTTCTTTCTTTCTTTCTTTCTTTCTTTCTTTCTGTTGTGTATTCCGAGATGAAACCCGGTCTGAAATGAATGACAAACGCAGGAATGAAATATAGCAAATAAATGTATTGACGCAATAATACAATTTGTAATGAGGTTAGTAGATCCAGAAATGCGGTTAGTGGCAATAATAATATATATATATACAGTCTGGGGAATTCAGTATCGAAGTAGGACTTCCTTCTGAGTCTACGTGCTCGCAACTGCGACTCCTACAAAGCGGTTACCTCACACTCTCACTGTATCACTTCCGACTTCCGGGTATTCACCGGCAGTAGTACAAGTACACACTGGGCGAGTCCACTTGTATGAAAAAGGGGTGGATCCCTTAACACTTTCTTTCAAAGAAATTTTCCCCGCTTTCGGCGCATAGTCCATTATTTATGTGGAATTGCCAAGAAATAACGGCCGAGCTAACAAAAGAGATGGACAATCACAATTATGTTGACGTTCAACAATACTTTAAAAAATTGTTTTAAGAGAAAGATTTTAGAAATTTCAACTAACAGTGGCACTGGCTGCTTGTTCAATGAATGCTGAATGTTTCCTTATAAGGAAACGGCTAATTATCATTATCCTTATTTTGCCTAAATAAATAAAATGCGATGTTTTGTTTTTTATTTAAATTTTTTTTACACATTTTATTTTAAATTTCGATAAATTCGTTATCTTCCAAGACATTTAAAATCTTCATTAAAAAATTTCTCTAAAATAAATCAATTGTTTTTCCTTTATCTCCTATATTCACCAGTGCCCGACAATATATTAGGTTTCTTTAGTTCAGTTTTCTTGAAGAAATTAACTTGTTCAGTTTTCCTGAAGAAATTGCAAAAAGTTCAACTTTATGTGTCTTTAGGCTTCTTCCCACTCCACGACATTGTTTCTCAGGATAATCACTCCTTTCAATAATGACTTTGTATAGCTACAGATAACTCAACAAGTGTTGACCTTTGACACCTTTTAGCACAGTCGTTGAACTTCTACACTTTTCTAAGAAAACCTATTTAGCCCGTTGATTTGAAAAACGATATTAAGGTCAGTGTTCAAAATTCAATAGCTGACCTTTGCGAACGTAGGATTTAACAAAGCTGACCTACAAAGAAATTGCTAATTGAAAGTTGTTGAAACGAATTCGAATTATATTTTTCATTCAAAAACAAATTCCTTCCAATAACATTTTTCGGTAAATATAAATTTTATTTAGAAAATAGTCTCTAGTCTCTTTCTTACTTTTATTTTTTTTAGTCAATTTTTATTTTATTTTAAAAATACATCAGTCGTTGCTTCATCGTTATATTTCCTTATTATTTTAATAACATTTTTACAATTTATTTGACTCCGTTATCCTCATGGTTGTCTTTTGGGGCCGAAGAAAATTTTGGTTTGCAATTCATCAGTGGATCCGAATAGATTTTCAAAACAGACTTGTGTGGGAAGAACTTATAGTGGGAAAATCGTTGCCCTGTCGGGTAATCCACGGCCCATAAATGATTAAGTTGACTATGGGTAAATCTGTGTGTGGAGCTTCATTTTTTTTTTTTTTTTTTTTTTTTTTTTGGTGGTACGAAGAATCGTTACAACCGCAGACATCCAGGCTGCAGTAGATGACCAAGATTTCTACGTGTCACGTGGTCTCGCTATGACGCACTCCACAGCACTCGCTGACAGCACCCTCATGGTAACTGGATCCATGGGGAATCAGTTTTTAATTGAAATAGGACAGATCCGAAATTATCGAGGTTTTTAGACCCGTCGACGACGCTCACATGGTTTGACTGTCGATACGGTTTTTTACTGCAACGTGGCCCATGCTGTATGCAAACAGGTATTTGGCGCCACAGGTGAGAGTCGGACACCGGGTAGGAACCAACGCTGTCCAACTTTTCCCAGGGACTCCGACTGTCCCTTCGCCGGAGTTATTTAGCATTATTTTATGTTAATTTAGAAAATTAATTATAAAGCACCTTAAATTATTAATTAAAATGTTTAAAAAGGTGTGTTTTTTTTTTTATTCATTTAAATTATTTTAAATATATTTTCATTTCAAATCGTATTTTTAAGGTGTATCGATATTTTAAAAAATATGAACATTATCATTTATACACAAGGTGAAAATGCATGCATTTTGTCTCATTTCAAAATAAATGAATTGATTTTAAATAATTATGTAAAACCCGAAAAATTGTACTTTTTGAAAATTTTTTTTATTTTTATAAATGAGTTTTCATCAGTACAGATTAAGTAAATAGCTCCAGATTTCATATTGCCAATATGTCCGACTCTTTCAAGACGAGAGCGATCATGACTCTCCACAACTTCCAGCTTATTTTTTGCTATCAGCATTACTTGATCATCTACGACGCTTCTTTGTGTCATTTGTTCCTTTGTTAATTTGTCCAAACCCATCAAATATCTTGCTACATTCCTCTGTTTCACTTTCGACATGCATTGTGAGTGTTAAATTCACTAAATCTTCTTTCTTTGTCATGTATCCCTCAAAATTCAGCTATTTCTTTGGGATTGTTACCAACAATTTCTTTTATTAGCATTATTTACATACGGACTATTGTCCTAATCTTTGCCGTTGTTATAACAATGTTTCAGTCATTGTGCCTCTCTGTCTTCATCAGATGCTTGTCGATCCGAGTCACCTTCAGTAATATCAAAATAAACCCTTTATTTAATGGTCCACATGAAAAATAATGATAACTCATCATCCCACGGATTCAGACAAAAGTAGTGTCCTTGGAGTTTTATGAGAGCTAGATTGCGTTAATATGAGACCCCAGGTTCCAATTCAAACGGGCCCTTCCATCAAAATGATTAGTATAATAGAGGGCTGAAAAGTTCATAGGCTGATTATGAAGGCGTTGATGCTAAAGCTGTAAAATCTTGAGGACATTAATTTCAACTCTTTTATTCCAGATAACCTGACATCTGAATGTTTAAAGATGACTTCAAAAGTAACTAGTAGCAACTTCTCTCAAAAATGGACAAAGTTTTGCAGCACAATATTATCAAATACTTGCAGAAAAAGGGTTTAGTCCGCAAGGACATTCATGTGGACACAATTGATACATTAGGGGATGGCACTCCAGCTTTATCAACAGTGCAAAAGTGGGCATCTGAATTTAGGAGAGGAAGAGAGAGTCTTGAAGATGACCCAAGACCTACATATCTTGCAATTGCCACCACCAAGAAAAATAATCATGTTCACCACATGGTGATGGCAGGTGATTTAACTATAAATCAAATTAGCCAAAGCTATTAGCATATCCCATGAGAGGGTTGAGAATATTCTGCACAATGAAGTTTGCAAGAAAAAGGTTCCTGCTTGTTGGGTGCCAAATCTTCTGACACCTGATCAAAAGCAATCCATGGGGGGAAATATAGTGTTTAAGGCAAATCTGGCTTTTTTGAACATTTGACGAAGGTGGGTGCCATGTCTTCTGACACCTGATCAAAAGTGCACCAAGCTCAGCACATCATGGGAAAATCTGACCTTATTTGAGGCAGATCTAGCTGGTTTCCTTGAACTTTTCCTAACCCAGAATGAGTGTAGGGTTCATCACCTTGAGTCAAAGGCAAAGAGACACTCCATGCAGTGGAAACATTCCAGCTCACCTGCTCTAAAGAAGGCCAAAGTCATTTCATCTGCAGGGTAAATGATGGCTTAAGCTTTTTGGGATGCAAAAGATATTGTGTTTATTGACTATGGTTAAAATGGCCACACTATCAATGGAGAGTGCTATGCTAACTTGCTGAGGTAGTTACAAAAGGCTATCAACATCAAACACCCAAGAAAACTGACAAAAGTGGTCTTGTTTTATCAGGACAAAGCCCCTGCATACAAGTCCCTGGTTTCAATGACTGCTGTGCTTAATTGTGGCTTTAAACTGGTGGATCATCCTCTTCTGATTTGGCCCAATCTATCATCTATTTCCAAACATGAAAAAACACTTGGCTTGGAATCAGTATCACAGTGATAATGATATCATATCTGCTGTTGTCGACTTTTTTGACCAACAAAATGAAAGCCTCTTCACCAATGTGATCCAAGTGCTGCAACACTGATTGAAGAAGTGTGAAGCTATGCAAGGGGGTCTATGTTGTAAACTTCATTTTGTCACATTCTGTGAGAGTATCTTGGTCAGCCTATGAACTTTTCAACTGACCCTCATAGTGTCAAATACAAATTTGATTGAATTTTAATACAATCAGTGGTGAAATTTTGGAATATAGGGCACTGGCTTCAGCCCAGTCAGTCCTTCAACTCTTAATCCATCTGTAGAGATTAACAAAAATAATTCGCTATCGCTAGCCTTACATATAAAGTCTCACATAACTGCCTTGTATGTACTTTAAAATAAAGCTAGACACACTGAGTTTCAAACAGACAACTAAATTAGACAGATGTCTATCCACATCACTGACAGCTTTAGAAATGATTATCACTGGTGAAATACTGTCACAGTCAAGGAATAAGTTTTTTCATTCCTTTGTCAACATTTCACTTTGCTTATTACTCCCAATTTGTAATAACTTACATAGCAACAAGGACAACTGATGAGAATAAAATAACCTGAGGGTCATTTATTATAATGGAAGGCATTGATGGTTTTCTTCTACTAAAAATTGTATTTGCAATTTTCCAGACCTTGCAGGATTAAATTTTTTTGTTTTCCAGTTTGGTTTGAACTGCTTACACATAATTGATTTTTGCATTTCCAAGGACTCTCTTGTACTGGCTGGAGACATTTCTGAATGCAACAAGAATTCTACTACACCATTCTGTTTGATGAAGATAGGATTAGAAGCACAGCAGAATCAGGTGTGAATCAAGGCTGCATATTTTTTGTGGGGGATAAAATTTTCCATGCTGGAGAGAATCTATTCAGAAATGAGGAAGGTGCTTCTGGATTTTTTTTTTTAAGACAGCTGAGAAGTGTGCTTCTGTAATTTAAGGTCTGAAACTGTCCCAAATAGGTTTATCCACACTTTGGGGTCATCTTGTAAATGATGAAGAAGTCATGATAGTATTTACATTTTTCACTAGTTATGTTTGAGGGAACTAACCACTCCTTGTGGTGAACATCAAAATGGCCACAACTATGAATAGTAGATAAGAGATGATCAAAGGAAATATCATTAAGCTTCTCTGCTATTCAGTCAAACATGGCAATGCCATCATTTGGAGAGTGATTAACAGTAATGGACATACTGTGAACAATTGTCACCTGACAACACATGAATGGGAAATTAGGGTCCTTGTTTTAGGAGTTTCTACCACTGGGGAAACCATCCTTCATATAGGCCCCAAGCCCGTGGTCATCTCTTCCTTTGTGAGTAGGGGAAGTTAACCAAGGATTGTGAATTCTTGAACTGAAATAGAATGGTTGAATCCAGTTTCATTTATGAACATGAAGTCAGATTTAGCCTTTTGAAGATAGAAATTCAACTTTTAGATAACTGGAACAAAGCCTTCTATGTTAGTATAGGAGTTGGGTAAATTGGATCTACTTTTTGTATTTGGCTCTACTATTATATTCATATTTTGGTATTTGGTGGTGAAGAATTGAGACAGCAACACTCCAAGTGATTAATGTAAGTATGCACAGTACAGTTCATCCCAGCAAAGAGAGGCCCCCACCGGAAACTACTGTACAGTCAAGATCCAATTCACAAAATGGCAATACAGTAACCCCAATATTATGCACCTGCTGATGGGATAGACACCTGAGTATAAAAATATAAAAGTTTTTTTTTTTTTTTAAGCAAGCAGACAACATTTTGAATATTTGTTATGCATTGCAGTGTTGAAGTACAATGATAGCCTTTTGGGCATATGTTTATGTTGATATTTTACCTTGTTTTGGTGTCAGGAACAGACCCCCAAAGTTTGTAAAAGTATTTTGGGATTCTATCAGGGATTGTACCCTTAGCAGCATCTACCTTAAACTTTAAACTTAATAACTCAAAAACAAAGGATTTGTTTTAGTGTGAGGACCCCATGCCCAAAGTTTGTAAATGTATTTCTGATACACCCTGTATATATATATATATATATATATATATGTGTGTGTGTGTGTGTGTGTGTGTGTGTGTGTGTGTGTGTGTGTGTGTGAGAGAGAGAGAGAGAGAGATAAAGATATATATTTTTATATAACTAGAACAAAATATATGAGAATTGGGCAAAATATATGAGAAATTGGAAAAAGTTTCCTTGTGACACCTTTCATCCTTCAGAAGTTCATTGGACTAAATTTGTTATATTGCTATGACTACACATGTATACGAATGTGGGATACTGGGGTTTTTAGAATTTTTTTTTATTTTTTTTATATCTAGCCGAATTCATTTAGACTCTTTTTCTTTTTCTTTCCATCCCTTTTGTTAGTCAATATCCCACACTGTGATAATAAAAGATCTGCCAGGAATGATGAAATGTTGTAAGACTCAGGACGTAAATTTATTGTAAATAACCTTGTGATCAAGGCACATCTCTAGACATTTACATTGTAGTGAATTGTTTACTTCTTAGCATTTTTTATGTTAAAATTGTGGTCGGTCTCATTATGGTGGGCAATCAATGCATATTGTGTGTGTATTTAGGCAGCAAATATTCTTTAAGGCAAACATTATTAAAGACAACAAACACTTTGTGTTGATTAATTTTATTGATTGACTTTTCCAAATTACAAATAATCCTTCTCAAGAGGAAATTCTGTCCAAAATCAACTACATGCAGGATATCTTGATCCTCTCTCAATATACAAAATTACCACCCAGTCAACTTTTTATTCTTTTCCTGAGAAATACAGGCTTGAGATATTCATACACTTCTTATGTATACAGCCACATATAACATTTTTCCAATGCCTATCTTATTATTTCATCTTATTAGTTGATATTGGCATGTTCTGCTCTTGTGTTGGGTAACATTTCTACCTATTGCAATATAAATATATATATATATATATATATATATATATATATATATATATATAGGAAGAAATATAGTTTTAAGGTATGCTATATTTATGGGATAAAGTGCTCAATATCAGAGATAGAGCATGTAAAAATATAAATATAATTATGAACATTGAAGTCAACACTCAGAGGCAACAGACTATTTCATGCTAGACATAATCGATTGTGTCTAGCATGAAACAGCCTCTCGCTTCTGAGTGTTGACTTCAATGTTCACTTTTATATTTATATATATATATATATATATATATGTGTGTGTGTTTGTGTGTGTGTGTCTGTGCGCGTGCTTATATATATATATATATATATAAAAGTGAAATAAAAGTGAAAACGTGCCCTGATGATTGCATCTAGCATGAAACAGACTGCTGCCTTTAAGTGTTGACTTCTATGTTCACTTTTATATTTACAGACGTTCTATCTCTGATATTGAGCACTTTATCCCATAAATATAGCACATCTTAAGACTATATTTCTTCATGTATATATATATATATATATATATATATATATATATATATATGCTTATCTATTCAGCTCTATTCATCTCAGTCAGCCATTTGATCATGAAGATAGAGTGCATGTTGATGGAGTACAGAGAGATGAAAATTCAAGTGTTTGAACTCAGTCAACTTTTCTGTTTTCCTAAACAGATGTCATTGTGTCAAAGTCAAAAAATAGACTGAGAATTAAAAGGTTTCAAACAGAAGGACAGTGAATAACAATAGGCATCAATTGCCATCCTGACAAGAATAAAAAAAGAAAAGTTGCCTCCTTACTCCCTCCCCACCAACCTGTGATTGACATGTTATCAACCCTGCCAATACGGGTCATAATGAATTCACAAGCTCATCCTTCAACAATATGTATTAAAGCTGTTGGTTTGTGAATTTTCTCACATGGTAATTGGGTTTTCAATCCCTGATTCAGTTAGTGTAAACTTAGGCTCAATAGAAATGGGGTGAGCAATAACTGAGCAATATTAAATAAGAACTAGGTATAAATCATTGGTTTATGAATTTACATATACAGAGTAAATGTGAATTCAGTATCTGAGCCAAGCAGTGTACTTGCATTCAGTGGAAACAGGACGAGCAATAAATAAGTAGTACTAAAATAAGAACTAGACAAGATATCCCTCAACATAATCAGCAGAAAGAGGACAGTTTACCCCCATAGATTAAAAATAAATGGCTTAGTTCAAAATTTTCTGAAGGTTGCCCTGATCGACAAACACCAATTTGAAAGGCACAACAACCAAAATGTTTTGATAATAACAACAAAGATAAGGACAATAGTCCAAGTAGAAATAATGTAAATAATAATAATGCAATTTTCACAGAAATATTTACACTACTAATGAAATATTTACACTACTAATGTTCAGGATATTTCAGATAATATCTATAAATTATGGAAGACTACATGTCATTTTTACAAATTGGTAACAACTTTATGAATTCTATTGGATTCTCCAAGTTGCATTTTTTTAGACAACTTACTAAACTTCCAAAAATTAATGCATTCTTAAAATTATAATTACATTGATAAACAAATAAGTTTACATTGATAAACAAATAATTGCAAATAGTTTTCATTGTAATGACAAAAAGTCATAAAGATAACATTAATGTGATATGTGTTTCTAATATAATGGAATATGCATACACCTGAGTTCCCCCTTACTGGAATATGATTGGCTGGTGTCTGTCATAAATACAGACGGACATGTAGGTATGACAGAGTTTAAGTCTATGATGACGCCCATTGGACTACGCCATTGGCTATTCTATTGGTCTACACCTATTACCTGTGACTACGAGTACCAGATGATTACTGCTACCGTCTACTACTTGGGTACAGTAGCCAAACTCACTTAGCTACTTCGATCAAATATATCCCTTTCCGGGACATATCAGTTTCATATTCTGAAACTAGTTTTAAAAGTTGTTCATTTATTCATTTTGTTTGCTGATAAATTGCTCCCTGACGATGCTAACCTTCTTCAAACTGTGAAAGTGGTTACCTTCAGTAGCCATCCAGTCTTTGCTTGTTGAGAGTATCATGGCATTTGAAAGGTTGAAAATTGGTTTTCATTGCTTCATATTTCATTTGATTTTCCTCATTGTTGTTTATTAAAGGACATTTGACATGTTTTGTTATTTGATTTAGAGTTTTGCAATCTTGTAATAAATTGTACACATTCTCTTTCAACTCTAATTTCTAATGTAATTTAATAAAACAATAATATGATACAAAGAGAAGTGTATTTGCTTATTTTTTTCTTAATATTTTTCTCAGCCCAATTTCTACTGGATGAAATTGAAGAAGTCACTTGATGGAAAATCACAAAATAAATCAATAATTTCAAAGTATGTCATTCTTCTTTATTCAATAAATTCAATTCAAATGACCAATAATTTTTAGATGTTGTTGCAAGCAAACACACATTTGGCTGGAAAGAGATGAATATAAGTAAATTTCTTTGAGAAGTGCAAAGGAACTGATTTTCTCTATATTGGAAAACATTTGATGTGGACTGAAATAGATAATCTCTTGCTTTAAGATGGAAATAAATTTACTCAGTAAAACTTGATATCTTTATTCACATTGAAGAAGAAAAAAAACAGAATATTTTCACATGTAGAACAAACTGAGAAGTTATTTTCCTTAGTTGAATTTAATTCAAAGAGCAGAAAGATAATGATGTACTTTGAACAAATATTTCACATGCTGCAGGCTGTAGAACAAATCAGCCAAAATGCGATGAGAAAAAGAAAAATACAATGAAAAGATATTTTGCCAAAGGTTAAGACAAGAAGAGTCATTAAATATTTTTGATATGAAACATATTTTGCCTTGTTTTAAATTTTTATTCTAGTAGAATATCGATCAGAATTGTGTCCTGATGAGTTGCTAAATGATTTTACATTTGTTTGTCTGACAAAAGGTTTCTTTTGGTGAGTTTGTGTCACCCTTGGTAACAGCAAAATATGAAATTAAAATGAAATTTCAGTTTCAATTTCTGATGCATAAAAACAGAAATGATAAAGACAAAAAAAGAAAGATTAAAGATTAAAAAAACTAAGTCTGTTTTTTTTTAATTTGGCCTCATTAATGTCAGACTGATACTAAGTCATATTTGGGGACTATTTAATAAACTCTGAACTAATCAGATGTCTAGCAATCAATGAAAACAAATATATGTAAAAGCAAAATTTAATCATATTTAATATAAATTAAATTAGTAAAAGTTCTCATTTCTATCATTTGACTTTGGTCAAAAATAAAATCTTTTGACATTAATTAGAGCAATACTTTGATCACCTCTAACACTTAAATATGTTTTGAATTTCATAAAATTTGTAATAATTAAAGTTAATATTTTATTTTATAATATATTTAAAATGAAGGACTGAAATAATAAAGTACTTGGAACTTGAAGAACACAATCTAAAAGTTTTTCAAAGACTTAAAAAAAATCTTAGTTTTACCTTTGACAAGAGTTTGTGAGGAGAGTAAAAGCTTTTTTAATTATCAAATAAAATGTGCTGGGTAATAGGCCAGAGTATAAAGCAGACAAAATATTGAGATAAAGACAAGAAAAATGATTTGAAAAAAAATCAATCTCTAAAAGTAACAATGCATCATTCAGACAGAAATGATTTGGTTGTTTTTGAAAGATTTGTTTCTCAAAAAGTGTTTTAAAAGTAAATTATTTTTGGATCTGTCTATGTTCATCGATTTATCAGCTTTTCTCAAGGGTAGAAAATCTTGTATCCCTCATTTAGAGAAACAAAAAACAAGGTTTCTATCCCAAATTTCTAGACACACATAATTTACAAAATGGTCTAGAACATATTTTCTTTTGCTATATACAAGAACATAATCAGTATTTTGAAATGTTTGAAAATTATTTAAAATATTTACTTTGGAAAAAATTATTTATTTATTTTACATTGAACATTTTATATATATTTTAACAGATCTATATATCTATCTACATCTATGTACCTATAATTTTATATATCATTTCATAGATCTACAAAAAATAAAATTCTTGTGATTAGAGGAAAGAAAATAAAAACAATTTTTTAATGATAAAAATGAGAACTTTTACTAATGTAAAGTCTATGAAAATCAGTAGCATAGATAGAGGAGTGGAGGGGGTGGTCTTCCCTGGGTGGCACAGTTGATCTGCAGTGAGTTTCCAGAAAATAAACAAACAATAGCATAATTTCAATAATTTTTGTTTCCCTGTGAATATGAGATATTGTGGTAATTATAGGAGTGAATGGCGATGGATAAATTCTTGTGGTGACTGTGTATATTGTATTGAATGAATGGGTTGTGAATCCAGTTAACTAGGATAGTTACTGATGACCAACCTTAACCCACTTCCTCCTTCGGCCTTGTGCCACAATTATGTATCAAATACATAATAAATATATATTCCTTTTTGTGTGCTTATTAACATATAAAAAACCTGGCATGATATGGGCATTAGATTCTGAGAAATGGATAAAAATATTAAAAATTGATGGGTGTACAAATAATTTTATTGTTCACTTTATATATATATATATATATATATATATATATATATATATATATATATATATAAACTTTAAGGGGCTAATGTGCATTGTAATATTGTATTCCCTCTAGAGAGGGTCAACAAAAACACTAGCTATGCCACTGATGAAAATAATTTGAAAAAAAATTTTTTTACTCTTTTCAACATTTTAACCTGAGGTCATTTTAATCTATGAAATGAAGAACTTTTTTTTTATTCTTAAATTGATGAGAATAAATGATAAAACAAATTCCTGTCATACTTCAAGTACATAAGTTGTGAAATTTGCATAGCCTATTTAAAATAAAAAAAAACAACTTTTATTTTGCTAATTACAAAATCATAATTTGCTTAACTCGAACAGCATGGCAGATAGCTAAATAATCAGCAACCTAACTGCTGATCCTGTTTGTCAATGAGATGTCAACTTTTATTTATCAATGAGATGTCAACTTTTAGATAGTTTTTTGAGAAATCAATTTCAATGACTATTAAGATTATATTTAAAGAATTGATGTTTTTTTCTACATTCACTGCATACATCTTTTGTTACACATTTCATTAACAAATTTAACAAAGAACAAACTTCATAACGATAAAGGATCCAAGTGTATTTTCATAATTTTTAATTTAGTCATAGTTTGACTGTTACTAAAATAATGTTTACATTTTTATTCTTATCAAAGGAATGTTGAAAAACTTTCAAAAAGAGACTTTATAGGAATAAATTTAAATATCTTCTTTTTAAAGAGTTTGTGCATGATTGCTGTAGTAAATTTTGCTAAATGCTTGATTTGTATTTTTTATAGCTTCTCTTGTACCATATTAATAAGTGTAACAGTAACTCAGAGAGAGAAATTGGTTAACCGAATTTTAAGTTTTTCATTTTCACTTTCACACAAATACTCTTGGGAAAGGTATGAAACTATATCTTCTTCCCCTTGTTGCCTGGGTTCTCTTGCCTTGAGGTGACAACCAGTCTAGGAGAAGGAAAACTCTGAATTCAAACCAGCCTAAATAGGGATATGCTCTGTCAGACTATCTTGCCTTAAACTCACCACTGCTGCTATGGCTACAATATATATGCTGCAACAATAACACTAATAGATTATGGAAGTCTCTACTTGCTTAAAAACCCTATTTGTAATGGAAAATATTACATAAATTAAGGTAATAATTACTATTATTGAATTAATTTATTTTTTTCAAGGGGAGCTGAAAAGTTCTGTTTGACTCACTTTCTAAACTCTGGCCAAATGATCAAATATAACATTTTTTTTAAGGGCTTTTTGGTTGGATTTGGGAATTTTCAGTCACCTCATATCTATTCAATATACACTATTTAAATTGTTTGGATTATCGTCCTCATCTTTTTTGCTATATTTATCACAATGTTTTGGCTGTTGTATGCTCCGGCCTTCTTCAGGTAGTTGAAATGTCGAACTGAACCCTTTATTTCACTCGCTGGGGTAGACTGTTCTATTCCACATGCCATGTCTAATGAATGTCACTTATCAGTTATCTCCTGTAAATTTCCCTCTCCAGGTTTTCCACTGCCTTAACCAGGTATTAAACTTACACTCTTTGGGTTTTGTCACTGGATCTAATGAACGCCTTTATCCACGGTGCCATGTGTCCTTGAGGACATATGTGTATGAAGTGCTCATATTGCAATTTTTGTTGTTACTATTGCTTTACTCTGGCACTCTTTATTATTGGTTCCCATATTGTATTCATTTCTATGCTTGGTCAGGCTCAGGAGATTTATATGGCTGAAATGTTGTGATAAATATGGTGACAAAGATGAGGACAATAGTCCGAATGATGTAAATAGTGTACATAATACCTCATCTCAGAAATACAGACAGATACTGAAAGGCCGAAACGTTGTGATAAATATGGCGACAAAGATGAGGACAATAGTCAGAATAATGTAAATAGTGTACATAATACCTCATCTCAGAAATATAGACAGATACTGAAAGGCCGAAACGTTGTGATAAATATGGCGACAAAGATGAGGACAATAGTCCGAATAATGTAAATAGTATACATAATACCTCATCTCAGAAATATAGACAGATACTGAAAGGCCGAAACGTTGTGATAAATATGGTGACAAAGATGAGGACAATAGTCCGAATAATGTAAATAGTGTACATAATACTTCATCTCAGAAATATAGACAGATACTGAAAGGCCGAAACATTGTGATAAATATGGTGACAAAGATGAGGACAATAGTCTGAATAATGTAAATAGTGTACATAATACTTCATCTCAGAAATATAGACAGATACTGAAAGGCCGAAACATTGTGATAAATATGGTGACAAAGATGAGGACAATAGTCCGAATAATGTAAATAGTGTACATAATACTTCATCTCAGAAATATAGACAGATACTGAAAGACCGAAACATTGTGATAAATATGGTGACAAAGATGAGGACAATAGTCCGAATAATGTAAATAGTGTACATAATACTTCATCTCAGAAATATAGACAGATACTGAAAGGCCGAAACGTTGTGATAAATATGGTGACAAAGATGAGGACAATAGTCCGAATAATGTAAATAGTGTACATAATACCTCATCTCAGAAATATAGACAGATACTATTCAATGTACTTTGTCTCTTTAATTTTTCAGAGTTTGAATAAAAATAATTTTTATTTCTGAAAACATGATATTTACTGGTATTTGATTCTTTTAAGTAAAGTGGAGTTAAGCTTAAGCATTGTCACTGCCTTAACCTTTCAACAACCTACTTTAAACCTCAATATCATATTTAACAGGACATGTTTGTTGGCAGTAGTCATCATTATCATACACAGGGATCATTAATTAACACCACTGGTTAAGAACAAAAGAATATGAATTTATAATCAATCAGAAAAACCATTTGCAAATGTTTTTACAACAAACTGTTTAACCATATTTGTAGAGAGTATGGAAAAAATGGGAGTAACAATAGTGGCACACATGACATGGAAGACACAGGTGAAGAATTATAAAAAGTTTATTGCAAAAAAAAGCTGTTACAGGTTATCCTGGGCATACGCAATATTAGTGCATTGTGTGTGGAAAATATGAAATTTTAGGCTAATAAGATTTTGTGAAATAATGAAAAGGCAATTACATTCATGCACATTGTAAAAAATCCAAACATTTCCTTTCCCTTAGAAATAACACAATATAAATCCAATTAACACTGAAAGGCAAACACAGACTTTCAAAGAGAAACAACATTTGCACATGGATGTTAAAAAAATGGGTAAGTTCCAAAAGACATGTAAAAAAATGAAAGAATATTCATTATTATTAATTTACATAAAAAGTGTGAATACCCCCAAAATTCTAGAGAGAAAATGGAATCATAAGAGAAACAACACTTCACTACAAAAGGAGCCTGCCTGTATTGCTGTTGTATTTAGATGAAAGTATTTTTTGACTTTGAGGTTTAGTCCCTGGATGCAGCTATAAATTTGTTGTCTCTGGAATCAGTGGTATGAGGTTGGGTTTGAATCTGGATGTATTCACTCTTCTTGCAGGGCTAGGAATTTAGTCCAGGAGCAACAATGTCATGAAAACAGTAATATTCGACTCCATCTCATGAGTTTTTATCTTCTTATTTTTCGGTGCATACACATCACTGCTGAATGTGGCACAAAGTCAAGATTTAAAGTGGGTTTAACAGCAATACCGTGGAAAAATTGCCCAAGCCCCTTTGGCATTAGACTTTGCATGGTCCTCATGATAACAAATTTAAAGAGAGTGATTGGCTGGTCATGATTCCCTCCTTAACCTGGCTATTTCCAGAAGGGCTAGGTGTCGATTGGCAGAGGGAGTTGTGTTGTCATACACCCTCAAGATGCCAGGATGAGTCATGCAGGTATGCTGCCAAAATTGTCAAGTCAACTGCTTGATGTTAGGCCAAAAAAATTTGATTCTTTCAATAGAAGCTTTGGGTCACGCTTTCTGAACCCCAAAATTCCACAACGATAATATAGTTTTGAAATCAGTCAAATATTTTTATGAGAGAAACCAATGTTATCTTCACAAGAATGAATTTATTAATTCATTCGATCAATTTTTTTTCCTCTTGTGATTAAAAGACAAATACATAAATAGCTAGAGACTGACATCAAGCAACATTTTTATTGCAAGAATTTTTTTTTTTCTTAACTGGAATAATTTTGTAAAGTAGAAAATATAAATGAAAAAATGAATAAATATTTAATGATTAAATCATTTCTATATTTTTAGTCATTAACCAGTGTTTAATAAAAGAGATTTTGAAAAATATCCATCTTTTTAGCGACTAGCAGAAAAAAAATATTGCATCAAAGGTCAGTTACCTTGTCTGCAGATAGTTAAATCCTTCTTTCCAAAAGCAAAGGCAAGAAAAATAAATAAACTCATTCCAAGGATTTATCACCAAAATCCATGTTGTTGTTGTATCATTATTATTATTATATTTATTTATTTATTCATTCATTCATTCATCATAATTCTATTTGCAACAGAAGAACGTTTTTATTTTTAACCAAACTAGATTTTTGTAAAAAGGAAATCTTCATATATGCAATTTCCAAATTTGATGAAAGTGTCACAAGGAGCTGAAAATTAATTTTCTAGAGAGAAAGAGGGGGAGGGAGAGAGATGGGGAGGGGCTAGAGGGAAAGAAGAAAACATTTGGGAAGAAACTTTGAGGAGTACATCCAAATAGTTTATTAAGTTTTTATCAATTAATTTGAAAAAGAAAAAAAAAGTTTAATGTGACTGAATCCATCTAAGACGATAAATTTTAAAGTAAACCAAAAGAAATTTAGAATCTGATAGCTATTATTTTGTTATATTTACAAATATTTCAAAATTTGAGAAAGAACTAATAATACTTAGGAGGTGATTAATTGAATTAAGTAGTCCAGTTAAAGAGATATTTTCATTTATTTTGAAATTAAAAAAAGGAAAGAAAAAAAGGAGAGAAAGAAAAAAAGGACAATAGAAACAAGTTTTTTTTTTACTCACTTTCTCTCTTGGGGACAATTTTCTTCATTCAAGTAAAAAAACTAAAATGAATATTGTATGTTTCGATGAAGCTATTTTTATTTATTCATCATCATCATCAATAGCCATTGATTTTTTTAAAAGATTTTTTCACTTATGATTTAATCAATTTGAATAATACAATTTATTCAATCATTCTGAATTAATTAATATATATATCTATATATTTTTCAATCAATAAACATTAAGAGGTGATTTGTTGAGTTGTAAAATCTTAGGGGCTCTACTTTACGTGGCCTTGTGTCGTTCTAAACGAAGAACTCCCTTGGGTGCCCTAAGCTTCAATATTGTTAGTAAATCAAAAGTTAAAGCTGCATCCCGAATTTAATAAAAACTTTTCAAAAATTAAATTCATAATTTTTGCAAGATTTTTTTTATTGCAATCAATAAAAGAAATTTGGAACATTTAATGTATTAAATAGTATTTTTTTTAAGATCACACACCCTAAGGATATGTCCCTGGACAAAGACCCCACCTCCAAAAATTTAAATAATGAAAAAAAAACATAATTGCCGTAAAAGCCCCTTGAGAGATAAAAGAAGCAGGAGTTAAGAGGAAAGAGGAAGACGGCGAAAAGGAGTGTTAGGAAAATTTAGAAAAGACAGCTAGTACTACTAGAATGTTGCGGGTGGGGGTCTACTGATTGAAGAAAGTCTGCGCTATAAGTCCCAACCTGAGTGGGAGGGGAATAGTTGAATTGAGAGCATTTGTGCAGTGTCCAACATGAACCGACAACAGCTCATCATAATATATATAAGACCTTACAGGGAGAGTCCGAAATTAGTATTGGTGATCCCTTAAGACACTTTGGCAGGGACAAGGGGGAAAAAAAAAAAAAAAGATACATCCCACGTGTTGTTTTTTTTTTTTTTTTTTTTTCCACTAAAAATTGTTAAAAGAGCGAATTTACGCGCTTCGGTTCGTCTACACTACATTTTTGTTTCATGTCCGCTCTTTGCCACTAAATAATAAAAAAAAAAATTGTGGCTTTTGAGTTTTGATTTATTTTAACTGTGATGTTTTGATTCATTGGATTAACCCAACGTATTAAGATGGAAATGTCCACGTAAGTTATTTAAATGTTATTTCTTTATTTTTTCGTTAAGTTTATGGCCATCGGCGTTTTTTTTAGTAATTTTTTACTCAGCCACGTGTTATTTATCTTCTTGTCTCGACATAACTATTTTCTCTCTACTACAGTCGGTTTTTTTCGGCTTCATGTCTTATTTTTAGACTCTCAAAAACCAAAATAATTCCAAATGGACCAATAAAGTCTAATATATTGTAAAATGAAGCGATTATGAAATCTACTGCGCAAATTTTAAAAATAAGTCTTCTTTGAGGCTGTCCTGAACGTAAATATTAATGGCCTCAAATTGGAGGATTTATTTAGGAGACTCTTTCGTTTAAGAAAAGTCCCCGACTTTTGGCCCGGCTGCATTATCATGATTATTTTTTCTTTTTAACTTTAATTTTTCTTTTTCTTCTATGACCGACACTTTTATTTTTCTATTTAAACATCTAATAGATTAATTTAAAAAAATTGATTTTATTAAAACTTAACCATGTGTTAAGTGATTTCTTTTTATTCCTTTCACTGTTCTCACGTGACAAGGGAGTCTTCCTTTTAGTTTAAGTTTTATATTTTTTGTTAAGTCTTTCGAATTTCATTTATATTTTTTAAAAACGCATCTAAGAAAAATTCTAAACATTAGGAAGCTTATTTATTCCTTAAACTGATATTAGTCCTTTATCTCTGAATGTTTTTCTTGCTTTTTAAATGCGTTTTAAAAATATATCGAGTAAAAAGCTTTGAAACTTTCTTTAAAGTTTCAGGCTTGTGAAAAATCGACCTTTAAAAAAAACTGTCGATACTTCTCTTTTATAAAATATTACTTACAAATTTAGTTTTATTTCTTTGTTTACTTTTCTCTTTAGATCGACTTTATTGAAAATATGTGTCATATCGATTGTTTAGTCGTGTCTATAAAATAAATGAGGTTACCTTCAGGAATGTCTCATTTTAATTTATAATTAATAAATGATCATTTACAATGAAATGTTTGTTTTAATTGTCAGAATAGATTCATTTTATTTATTTTGAGTTTCTTTTTGTTGGATACTCAAAGGTTTAGGAAGAAAAAGCACTTAAAAAAAAAAAGTGACCCGACTACAAACACGTGTACAATACTTTTTGTTACAAATTTAGACAATTGCTTTTTTTTTTCTTTACGTTTAATTTTTTATAAGTCCAACATATATTGTGATCTATTCCTTCCTTGTCAATGAGATTTTAATTTTAAATTCCTTTTTTTTTTTCTTTTTTTTTTCTCGTCCTAAAATAAATTCTGAAAATTCCTTAAATTCAGATAAATTTGAAGTAGTAAGTAAACTGATTAACACCAATGTATATTTATAGCGCATGGTAGTCAAAAACTCTAATTACAGTCTTAGTAGGTAAGATTTTCTAGGACTCTCAAATAGCTTACTAATGATTACTTTTGGTTGGAGTTAATATTATTTATTTTTTTAATTAATAAATTTTCTTTCTACCGGGTAGAAGGAATTAGAAATATTAATTTTTTTTTTCTTTTTCTTTCTTTAAATTTTTTTTTTTTTTTTTTTTTCGAAGATAATAATTCTTATTGTAGGTTGTGGTGTTTGTGTAATTAAATTAATCTAAATGTTTAACTTGTAATCACATCTTGATTGTTTACAAACTTAACTAAAGTGGTAGCATTGTCCTCCAGCCCCACCCTATAACCGCCACCGCCTCCCCAACGCGCACGCACTTTTTACACCTGACCACAATATGGTCATTTTATCCTCACTTAATTTTAGTGTTATAAGATTCATGTCTGTTATTTATTTGAATTTCTTAAAGCCTTTCTTTTTATTAGTCCTCATTTTTCGTCTCAATTTGAGGAAAAAAAAAAAGTAATACGGTACTCCTCCTATTTTTAGTCTTTTATTAGTAAGACCAGTAGTCGTCGTCATAAAGAAAGCCTGACTTCGTCATGAAAGGAGGCCCGGGTATGTCTCCCACCACTTAAGCTTCTCTTTTACTTACATTTTTACAAAGTACTTTTATTTTATTGTCCTAAATAGTCACTTTTGTGACTAGTTTCGTTTGTCTTTTTATCTACTTGATTTTAGAAACCAACATATTAGTTGATGTAGTTGGAAGATACCAACTGATATTTGATGGCGACGAGGATTCTTTTTTTTTTCTATTAGGAAAAGTAAAAGATTCGAATTTTTTTTTTTAATTTTACACATACATCATAAATTCGTTTTCACTAAATGTGTTTATAAAAAAAAAAACTTGCATTGGTTTGTTGGTACCCTTAAATTCTTTCCTTCTCTAGTGAATAAAGATGAGGCATGTATTCGCACCCGGCTCTTAAAAGGCACGTGAGACTGGCTTTGTTGGGTGGTTATCAACTTGTGGAAGAAGATACAACAATCTGTCTAATATGGAATTCTAATCTAAGTGTCACTCGACCCCGGTGTCTTCCTTTCCATAGTTTAATGATCTTTTTAGCTCATTTTGTTACAAAAATGAAAAAGGGGATTTAAGAAGATTGTGTTTTCCGAGTGTAGGAAAGCTATAATCTTTGGTTCCGGAAATAAAAACGAAACCGGTTTTTTATGGAAAGTTTTTTTTTTTTTTTTTTTTTTTTTTTTTGCAACATATCAACTTTATTTACTGATCAAAAAGGTTTTTGGGAGTCTTATTTTATTTTATTTATAATAATAATAAAAAAAATAAAACAAATTTTGTTTTAATGTTTTCTTAACCCTAAAATATCAGCTGCTGTCATTTTTAACTTAAAAAAAAAAAAAAAAAAGCCTTACGGCTTCTTGTCAATTACTGCGTCCATATTTAGGAAGTTGACAATCCCAGATCGGGTTAACCCTCACATTCTGCCCGTGGGGTGGGGACGACGAATGAATGAAGTCTCAGCTGATATTATTATTATAATTTTCTTATTTTACATAAACTCGTTTGATTAAAATATTAAAAAAAGAAAAAGTACGTTAAACCTGACAAATATTTTGTAAACTACAAATTGACTTCACTTTTTGTCTTGGCCTTTTTTTTTTTTTTTTTTTTAACCATTCCTCATTGAAATATTTTTGTCCTTAAAGGATTTTTTTACTAGATTTTCTGTAATTTAATAACCGTTTTACTTTTCTTGCTTCCCACTTTCCTTCGTTTTTAAAGGGAAAACATATGTTGCTTAGCATTTCCATTAATCAAGAAATTTTTTTTATTTCTCATTTACTGATCGAGTTAAAATAAATTATCCGTACTCGCTACCCACTTTGTATTATTAATTATTAATGTATTGTCATGGGTCATGAACGGGGTTTTCAGCGTTGTCTTGGAAATGGCGGGAAATAACAAATCTGAAAGATTTTTCAAGTCGTTTCATTTATCATCAAATATTCTTTTTCTTCTCTTTCCATGTGGGTCAATTATTTCGACACTCGATCAAAAAATAATAAATTGTATTTGTATATTTCGTGCCAGGCCATTAACGCCCATATTATTTGTCTTAATAAAAATTTTAAAAAATAGACTTATTTGTTTTCGTTTTAATTTGTTTGCAATTTTTAACAAAGACCCCCCCCCCCAACTACCACCACACATCGTTTTATTTTTTGACCGAATTCTTCGCAGTTCCGGTATTTTGAAGTTTGTAACTTAGCTATTTTAATTTTCTCCACCCACATCAAAACTATTTTTTTTTTTTTTTTTTTTTATTCGAATAGAATTTACTATTTTTCTTTTTCTTTTGAATCTTAGTTCTAAAAAAAAGGCCAATTTATTTACCTAACCGACGCACTTTCAACAATCATGTACATGCCTCGTTGTAAGCATGAGTATCACAACGTTTTTTTTTTTTGTTTTTTTTTTCACTTTTTTCTATCTTTTACGTAATTTTGTTTTGAAAAATGTAAATATAACTTTAAATCTATTTAAACTTTGTTTTAGTTTAAGCGATTAAATTGTCGTTTTTTGTTGTTGAGAAAACCTGTTGTGACCACACTGCCCTCCCCTACATGTCATCCTCCATCGTCGCTTTTTTTATAGACCTTGAAGAAAACTTCATATACGTATTATTATTATTATTTTTTTTATTTATTTATTTTTTTAAGGACTTTTTCTTAATTATTGTTATTTCTTTTACAGACGAATTAATTCTACCAACGATGGTAAGTAAAATTTGTACTATTTCTTTTATTATTACTGAAAAAAAAAAGTCTCCCAACACGTGTTGGATGTGAAATAAATTGTGACACGTTGCGAAAAGCTGAGTTTTCAACTTTGCATTAAAAACAAAGATTTCTTTTGAAATGAAACTGAATAAATAATTTGAGGAAACCGATATTATCACATTTCATTTTTTTTTTTTTTTTTTTTTTTTTTTTTTTTAAATACTTAAACAGAAACTACGATATCTCTGGATTTCAGGTTTTCGAGTTGGATACAATATTTTCTTCATTTATCTCAGTTTTTTTTTTTTTTTTTTTTTTTTTTAAATGACTTACAACTGTTTTTCCATGCATACTAGAAACAAATTAAAGTCACTTTTTTTGTTCTTTTCTTTTTTAAAATAACAGTTAATTTCTCTGTCGTGATTATTTCTTGTCCAATTTTGCAAGATATCAGCTTCCACTCGCCGAATATTTCACCTTTTATTCTAAAATGAAATTGAAATCGCTGGAACCAAATGTTACTCTAAAGACGGATTTTATTTTCATGCATATGGTGGAGCCGGGTACTTGTGGGGGCAATCAATTGGTGTTTTGTTCTTTAACTACCTAGATTATATATAAAATAGTTGAAAATAGTTTATCGATGATAACCCCAAACTCAAGAGTCATCTGTTAAAAGCGCACTTCATCGTAAAAAGGTTTTAACTTAAAACCTTTTTACGATGAAGTGCGCCATTTATACTTATTCATATTATATATATATATTAAAAATAAATTATTGGTCTGCTATCGTCTCGCCTCTTCTTGGTCGCTTACGATGAATTTTCTCTTAATAAATTAGGTTAATTTCAGCTGCACTTAGCTTTTCTTTTCTGATAGTAATGACAATTTTAACACCACGTGGCTTTTAATTTCAGAGTACTTTTCAATACATGGTATTACTGCCAACACTAGTTCAAAACTGCTTCTTCAATTTGAAGACTTTCTGGCCTCATCAGGTAAAAAGCCTAGTTCTCATAAATTCAGTGTTTTGTTACTTTTTTGTGTACATCACACTTAATGACCTCTTGTGGTAAAAATTAGTTGTTGAACGTGAAACTTTTTTTCTCTTGAGCTTGCAATCAAGTTTCAATTCTTATTTCAACTTTTCCTGCCATTAAAATATTTTCATCTTCACTAAACACTTTAAAGACAAAGTAAAAATCGCTTTTCTTTATCGCACTGTAGCCATAGTGAGCAAAAAATAAGTTAATGATTCTTTAACAAATTTTTTTAATCGATTGGAGTCTGATTTGTATTCCCAAATGGAAAATATTTTCTGACAAATCTGCTGCTGATAAAAGTTCAGCTGAATTTCTCAGATATGCCAAAAAATTCTTTCTTTTCTATGAGTGTTTAACTGTTTAATGTTCACTTTTTTATTTTCCTTTTAGATTATTATCCTGTTATTTCAAGAAAAAACTCATGGTGAGTCTACTTTCAACTATTAACCACATCCATCTTTACATTTATTTAAATAGAATTCTTACATATTAAGCTTGAATGTGATTTGATAAAAAACATAGTCTATGATAAGGTCCCCAATGCATGGATGATGTAATAAATTTTCATACAAAATTAGACTGTTCTTAAGCCAATGCTTCACTAAAACTCATGTGATGACTGAGGGGATCCAACTTCCCCCACACATGCATAATTTAACAAACCAACTGTAAAAATGAAATTAAGCAAAAATATTTTACTCTAAATTTTTTTTTTTTTCCCTTTCTTTAACAAAAACTATTGTTGACAAAAGTAAGTCTAATTTCCTGAGAAACTGTTTTAAGGAAATCATTTTATAAATTTCAACTAACAATAACATTTGCTGTTCAGTCAGTGAATGCTGAATTTTACTCATTGTTACCTCTAGATCTGATCATGCTTTCAGGATAATGTTTTTTCATTTTAAATATTTTAAAAATACTTTTAATACTAATGACGTTTCTTTTATTTAAAAAAAAAAAAAAAAAAAAAATTTATTGATAATCTGTTTACTAATTTTTGCATCTTTTAAGTTTTAATTGCACTGATGGTGAGGGCCTCCTATGCAATTATTTTAGAATGAAAACACTAGACTTTTGAATCCTTTTGAGTGTTTTAGAAGGGAAAATTTTCTTATTTTCTAGTTCAAACCGACCACCTCAAGAAAACCTAGAACCAGCAAATGAACATTGTAATCGACTCCAGCAACCAGTAAATAATTTAATGAAATTTAATCACTTCAACAAATTTGGAGAATATCCATCACACATGAAGAGGTTTTCCAGCACCCAGACCTCATCCATCAAGAACACACATTCTTACAGATATGCCTCTTCATCTAGGCTCGCATCCTCCCAAAATTCTCCATCGTCTACAGACAGTTCCCCGATTTTACACACACCTAGTATGTCATCATCCACACAAAGTTCTCCAATTTTGCCTTCATCAACACACAGTTCCCCAATTCTACACATGTCACGCACTCCTTCACCAACACACGGTACTTCTATTTCCCTAATTTCACACTCCACACATATATCTACGTCTATGCATAATGGTGTTGAAGCACCTGCAGCATCTGGTCTGGTGAACTTCGACCTAAAAAATTTGGCATCTGTGAGAGACCCAGTGACAAATAAAATTATGATAAAACCAGTGAACACTCATCAGAAAGGTTTGTGAGATTTTTATTTTTTATGCTTTTTCCATACGGATGCTATTGAAAAATATTAAGATTTATAAGAAAGAATTTGAATCATGACTAAATTTAAAGAAAAACATATGTTTGTGAAATCTTTTATAATTGACTATACTAATGACCAGTTTAAAATAACAAATTTCTATTTCATTAGAATCTAAAGAGATTATATTTTTCCCATCTCACCATTTAGTAAGTCTTGATAGTGTTTTTTATACACACATGTGCATGAGTTAATGAAGAAAGTTTCTTGTTCTCATTTCTCCAGACATGATTAAATGACCAAATTTCTTTTCTATGCCTCTGCATTGGCAACACATGCACCACACTCTTGTAGGTTACCTTGTCAGTTAGCAAAATTTAGAATTTGTGTGCACAAACAAGCATAAACATGCTGCCATCATAAGACAAATATTAGTTGATAAGAATCAAATTACTATGAAGTACTCACAAGGAAAGACTCAAAATATGCAAAGCTATTATTTGACAAGAAAAAAAAACACATCAAGCGAAATATCTTTTACCATAAAAAACAGCATTTTAAAATGCATATGAAATATTCATAGACTTGTTTCTGGTGTCGTCAAGCATTGTAAATCTATACACATCATTTATACAATTCACACACTTAAAGTATGTTAAAAAAAAATTGGACCAGAATGTAGCCAACCCTTGCCTATGATACTGACAATAATATTTACTTCCAGAGATGACTGATTGTACTTGAACAAAAAATAAAAATTTAGATCAGGTATCCATAAATTCAATCCAGATATACAACTTGTTTGAGATTTGAAAAAATACAAAATAATTAAAAAGAACAGACTTTGAATCTAATGCGACTTGTTTAAACACACACCCACACACACACACACACACACAATGAACTAGTAACACCCTGTAAACATATTACCATATACATTATAATATAATTGGATTTCGGCAAATTGGTAATGTACGGGTTTTGAAATAAGGTGTATAAACAGTATTCTGATCTCACATTTGGTAGTTAATACAAACAAATACTTTCACATGCATATCAATGTACAGATAAGATACTTTGTGATACTTTATCCCATGCTATTTGTGCCTATTGGTGTAATATAGCAAGAGTTGTAGGTGGGCTAGCTGGTTGAGTCTGGCATTGTCCCATCATATCCTGTACATGTTAAATACATGTTTAAAGTTGTCAAAACATCTTGGAGATCATCATTAGTCGGGTGGATATTATCATGCTGGAACAACACCTCACTTTTCTGTTGCAGGAATGGAAGCAGAAAGGGTTGGACAATGTTATAGATGTTTATAGTTTTTTTTTTTTCCACAAACAGCAAAGATGAGAGTTGTAACATCTAGTACTTCACACCAGGATTCCAGAGTTTTGGGGCCTGAATACGCACTGGAAGATATTCCCAAATCCATATCCCACCTACAAACGATACTTTGCATGAAAGCAGAACTTGCTCTCATCATTGAATCTGAAAGGTCTTCAGGTGACCACTTGTGATAACATTGAACTTGTGCAATGATGGTGTTGTTGCATAAGTAGAAGTTTGGCTAGAAGTATGTGTGCAAGGTGAGCAATTCTCAGTGATCCATGTTAACACTCTTGACATCACCTTTTCTTTGAGGTTTGTTGTGGACTGCCTTTACAATGCTTTGATCACAGTTAGCATCTTTTTGACTGCTTTTACCAAATTCTTTAAAATGATAATCCAGCCTCTCAAAAAAAATCACACTTTGACCCTTCTCAAACTAGCCTCTTGAAGACCTACAATCCAACCCATTTCAAATGGTTCCAATAAATAAAAGGAGCATTTGTGTATCTCTGTGGCATGACACATTGCAGACCAAACTATACTGCAGCACATATTGGTGTCTAAATCTCGGACCCAGGCAGTACACTGGTTGGAGTGTTATTACAATAGCTGGTGACGGAAAATTTATCAGAATATCTATTTACATATTGGAATTGGATCAAAGTTGGCAAGTGTCCTTTATACTGTTGCCATTTCAATTTCTCTGCATTTATCTAAATATTTTGATCCACTCTGCAACCAAAAAAATAAATTGACAAATAACATTCTGTTCTATTTAAATAATTATAAAGTTTTATTTATTAAGATTTTGTCTATTCCTAATATATCCAAAGATGGATAATTATAGCTAACTATAGAGTAACTATAGAATATAATGTGGATTATCAAAGTTTAAATATTTGTACATGTAAAAAATTTTTTTTTTTTTTTTTTTTTTTTTTTTTTTTTTTTTCTTTTTTTTCAGATAAAGAATCGGTGTCAACTACAAGCAAGTCTGTGATAGCTCAAGAGCCAATTTCAAACCATTTCCCAAGAACAGCTGCAGCCGCATCTGCAGAATGCCAATTAGGGGATGAAAGGCAACCACTGTCATCCACTTCTTTTTCTTTACCTCCTCTGTCTGTGAGAAGCACAGACAATCAATATCAGGAAAATTTACCAGAATTATTGAAGCCAAAGAACCTTGTTAAATACATTGAGGCAAGTGCGCCAAAGAAGAAACTTGTTGAAAAAAGTAGTCCGTCCATTTCTGTACTATTGGACCATGACTATTCGCGCACAGTTCTTGAAGAAAAGCCAGTTGAGAGAAGATTGAAACGAACCTTTATCATTCCTAAAAAGAAGGCAGCAAATGCTGCAGTTGTTAGTGAGAGAAAGAATGAGAGCGAGGTGCTAGACAACTTGGATGTAGTTGATATGGAATGTTCAGACACAGAGAATGATGGTTCTATAATATTGAATGGAAGCAGAGATTTAATAGATAAGAATGAGAAACCATCTAAAAGTGGAAAGTCTGTGGTTATGTTGTATGGCTGTGATGAGTTTTCAACAGAGTCTAAGTTCATTGATGAAGAAGCCGAACTTTGTTACTCTAATGAGCACAATAATGCTGCAGCCAGTTGTCCAATGTATCAAAATATACTCAAGGAAATTGAGTCGGATTTGAATGATCCATCAAATTGGGTAGAAAAAACCAGTGATAACAGGTGTTTGTTAGGATATACTGATACACTTGGTCTGCGCACTGGCCTTTGGTGGCAAGAAATAGAAGAGTTGGCAAACAGTACTTCTCCTGATAGTGAAAGATCTGTTATTTCTCATTTATCAGAGGAGGATGAAGATGAGGAAATTATGACAGTGTCAGATGCTGCTGCTGCTATCAATAATTACGTGAATCGGGCTGATTCCGATTTTTTGGACATTTTGCAAGAGCCAGGGTTTTACTCAGTGCCAAGCTTTGCCAAACAGTCCGATTCATCAGTTGATTTGGATAGTCTTTATCTAGACCAACTCGATGTTGAGGATGAAATTATGGAATGTTCTGTGTCTGAAGTTGTTGTTCAAACTGAGGAAGAAATTGTGGCAGGAGTTCTCCCTAACAATTTTGTTCCTCAGATGGAACAATCTGTGGTAGAGAGTGTAGGGAATGGGAATCGGTCGGTCTCTTCCCTTACTTCCCTGTCGCAGACTTCGTCAGAAACGTCAGATTCAGATTCCATTTCTCCTGATGAGAGTAAGGAAAATATGGTCAACAAAGTTCCAGCATATCTCCTGAACTTGGGAAGGCTTGGCACTAAGAAAAACGTGCTTCAAAGACTCAATGTCAAACAAGAGCCTGAGTCACCTCCTGGATCTTGCAATCGTTCTTGGGATGAGTCTTGCAATCGCTCTTGGGATGAGTCTTGCATTAAGTTAGCTTTTAGTCCAGATCGAGAGAAAAACAACAGGTGCAGCACTTCTACTGTGTAAGTCTTGAATCTATTTTTTATTTTTTTTTTATTTCCTTTTTTTCTTTAATTCAGGCTTCAGTTTTCTTTTCTCATTTATACCAGTGGCAAGTAAAAAAAGTGAACAATCTTTGGGTTAAATAACAAGAGTGTAGTGTTCTGGAATTTTTCTGGAAGTTCTTGCATTTATATTGAATCTATACAAAGGGGATTATACGGATTTGGATGGATGGGAATGTGAAAAATAGGGTGCAGCAAAAGGACCATGAAAAAGTAGCATTAAATATTTAGGGACATGTAATATATATATATATATATATATATATATAAAAATATATTTAGGGACATGTAATTACTTGGTATATAGTGGGAAGAGATTTTCTATTCTGAATATTCTTTAATTCTGTTTTCACTTTTGAAAATTTTTTTTAATGTATCTTGTGAAATTTCAAATGTTTTTATTATTAAATGGTGGGTGGGGGGGAGACATAATTCTAATCTTCTGATGCAACTTGGCATGTAGCAAACATTGCTATATATATATATATATATATATATATATATATATACACACACACACACACAGAGAGAGAGAGTTGAATTGCTGTGAGTTTGTGACCCTAGGTTTCATGCTCTTTGCAATCGTCAGACACTTATTCATTTTTAAATTTTGGATTTATTTATGGTTGTGTATATTGGTGTTTTATGGTAGTGGGGGGAAGGCTTGTTGTTGGGACACCGCTCATACACAGACATGCATGCATGTTCATGCATTGCAGCTTACATAAACATATATGAAACACCATGGGTCTGGCCGTATATGCGCATCAATGTGTCGCATGCATACGTACACAATTGGTCGCTGTATTCACTGTTGGATTGTGTAGCAAACTTCTTTCCCAAGTTGCAGTGTTAACACACACGCTGTTCATCTATTTTGTCCAGAATGTTTTCTTGCACTCACACACACTTATATGTGCATGCATGTGTGTTCACATACATTCTATCCATCTATAAATAATAGCAAAACCGCATTAAAAATAACAATTTTACCCTATCATAGTCTTACAGACTCCCATCTTTAAGATTAAAAAAAAAACAGATGGATAGGTGTGTGAACGCACGTGCATACATATGTGAGAGAGGAAAAAATCCCCCCCCCCAAAAAAAAACACATTCTTAAATCCAAAATTTAAAAATCAATCAGTTTGTCTGACGACTGAAGAGCATGAAAGCTGAGGTCACAAACTCACATCAATTCTAACTAAAAATGTTATCTCGATCACTGATATTGAGTGCTTCTTAATAAGTACCACACATATATATATATATATATATATATATAAAAATATGTGTGTGTCAGTTTGAATCCATTACTTGGGGAAAGGTATGAATCCTCTTCTTCCCCCAGCTATGAGTAAATAGACAGGACAGACAGGGTTCTATAGCCTTGGATGGCAACTGGTCTAGACAACTCTGAATTCACAAAACCTGCAGGGAGTTATTTGGCACCTTGTGGCACATGGTGAAAATATGTGTGTGTGTGAAAGTGAACATTGAAGTCAGCACTCGGAGGTGACACTGTTTCATGCTAGGCACAATCGTCAGGCCGCGAATGTTGGATTTTTCCTCAACTAATATATATGTGGGTAATCTATTCTGGCGGCCATTTTTGCAGAAATGGCTTGTTCGTTTATTTGTTTGGGTTAATTTATTTGTTTTTCATCTTGTATTTATTCTTTTTGGTTTTTGATGTTTTATTAACATAGTAAAAAAATGTTTGGGCGATTTGCTTAGGTTGCTTATAGTTAGTCTTGGTCTAGGAAGATAATTAAGGCTATTTATTCGTCCAATGTTTAGATTGCTTACTGTAGTCTATTCTGTTATTTTTACTTGTTTTTGCTTATGTTTATTATTATTATTATTAGTTCTAAGTGTTATTTTAGTGGGGACAATTTGTTTATTTATTTGGATTATTTTTTGTATATTTTATTTACTCTATTTGATTTTTGATTTTTGAGTAATGTATTAATGATTTTTTTTTTTTTTTTTTTTTTTATCGTTATTTAGAATTTATAGCTATTTTTATGTCCAAGTTTGGGATTCGTTGTTGTAGTTAATCTAACGGTTATTTTGGTGGGATTGGTTTCTTAATTTGTTTATTATTTACTTTATTTGTGTTGATTATTTTTACTTGTTTTTTATGTATTTTATTTTTATTTATTCTATTTCGTTTATTCTAACTGGAGTTGTTTGTTAATTTGCTTATTATTTGTTTGGGTTAATTTATTTAACTTGTTTTCTTTTATATTATTTTGTTTATTTGTATATACTCATTTCAGTTTTTGATTTTTAAGTAACATAGTAAGTTTTTCATGTCTGCATTTTAAGATGAGCTCAGATCATTTATTTAGTAATTTATTTTGGTCTGGGAAGGTAATTATAGCTATTTTTTCCTTCAAGCAAAGTTTGCAGGTTTTGGATTGATTGTTGTAGGTTGATGATCTTTTCCTCATTTTTCATGATATATTTGGTGTGATTTGCGTTTTGTTTTTTGATACTAGGAAGAATTAATTTTGAACTAAGGAAGAAGTTATGGGTAAATCACTGGAAAAACACAAAAGCAACTATTGAGTGGTTCCACAACATAAATAACAAAAATAATTGCCAATTTATACAATTAGACATAAAAGAATTTTACCCATCCATAACAGAAGCCATGCTAGATAAGGCCATCATGTTAGCCCAGGAACAAATAAAAATAAACACAAATGAAAAAGTATACATATGAGTAACTGAAGGACCCTGGAAACAAACTATGCACACAAAACCTCTTTCACAAATAGTAAATAAGTGAACAACACAATGCTTTCCAAGTGTATTTGGCAAATTAAAAACAAAACAAAACACAAATCACACCAAAAATATCATGGTAAATAAGGTAAAGATCGTCACCCTAGAATAGACGAAATAGAATAAATAAAAATAAAATACATAAAAAACAAATAAAAATAATCGACCCAAATAAAGTAAATAATAATAAACAAATTAACAAACCAATCCCACCAAAATAACCGTTAGAATAGAATGAATCTCAAAATTGGATGAATAACTTCTATATAATGATTTACAAAAAAAAAATTACTGTTACTCAAAAATTGAAAACCAAATAGAATAAATAAAAATATACAAAATAAATAAAAACAGATAAAAAAATAATCCAAATAAATGAACAAATTAACAAATCACCCCTCGCTTAAATAACCGCTAGAACTAATAAGCATAAATAAGCAAAAACAAGTAAAAATAATAAATCCAAATAAATAAAAAGCCAAAAAAGAATGATACAAAATGAAAAACAAATAAATTAACCCAAACAAATAAACAAACAAACAAGCCACTTCCGCAAAAATAACTGCCAGAATAAATTACCCACAATGCACTGCTGATCCATATATATATAGTCAAGGAAAAATCTAACATTCACGGCCTGACAATTGCACCTAGAAGTCAACACTCAGAGGTGACACTGTTTCATGCTATGTTCACTTTTATATTTACATACGCTCTATCTCTGATATTGAGCACTTTATCCCATAAATAGATATTTCTTCATATATAGTTTGAGAATAACAGCAAAATGTTATTTATATGATATATGTATGTTTTCTAGGTTAGCCTTTTGAATTTCAAGGCTTCAAAAAGAAAATGGAATGCCATATTCCAGTAATATTTAATAGGAAATGATGACTGTCAGTGATTGCTGGCAAAGCTAAACTAGTATTTTTCACAGTAGTGTTTCAAGCTTCAGATGAATGATTGAAATTGTTCAGTAGGTTTAACTGAAACAAGGACCATCTGGATGTATTTTGTTATGACATTATTGGCTCAAAGTTAGAATTTTTAAAATTGAAGTAAATGCCAATTGATTCTTTGACATTTCCCAATGGAAAAATGTTGAAAATGATTTTTCTGTAAATGCAGATATTGGTAGATAATTTCTCTCTCATATAATATAGTACATGTTATATATCCCTATTCCTGGGTATGAACTACATCTGGGAGCATGGAACCACTTAATTGCTGTTGCTCCCAGTAACAAAAAAAAAAAATCATCACATAAAACAATAGAATGTTGTGCATAATTATCTTTGGGGCAGAATTTTAATCAGATTTTCTTCTTTAAGAGATATTGTCAGCACTTCATACCAGAAGGGGATATCTGCTCTGATTTACATTCCAAAATTCTGTAACATTAAAAAGATTTGGTAATTGCCATACATTTGGAACTGTTCAATAAGAGCAGTTGAAGGGTTTTGTAAGATGTTAATGGCTACTGAACTGTCAATATTCTAGGCTTCTACAGGGGGTGGATCAAACAAACCAGATTCCTTGGAAAGTTGTATCCAGGGCAGTTAGGCGTTTATTCAGTTTTGTAAATGATGCCCTGGTGGGGAGAAGGAGGGGCACTCTTTGAAATTTTGAGATGACCCTATCCTTTGTGCTTTCTAGTTTGGACAAAAAACAATAAGTTTGAGGCCAAATGTTGTTATTGACCTGACGATAGCCAGATGCTGTTTTACGTCTTCCATATGCATGACATGTGCTTGTGGTGATGCAGCGCTTTGCTAAACTTAAAGGAGACGGCCATTAAATGGTTTTAGTTCTCATTAATGAAATGCAGATTGAGGATGCCAATGATGATGGGATGCATGGTGTAATCAACCCTGCATCTACTCCCAAATATCAGTTCACTGCCAGGCAATGACTCTCTTGTGTAAAGAATCTTTCATCAAATTGCACATCTGATGTGTAATAATTGGTTGCATTAAACCATGAATTCCATCATCAGGTTGTCATTAGCACATGAGTTGGCTTCACTAATTGCTTAGGCAAGGAGTCCTCAAACCATTTCAAATATTGAGAAAAAGATCTGTTGATGAAAGTAGATGTAAGCTGGGCCGTATTAACAAGTATTGGTCAATGGGAGAATCTTTCACCAAGGAGATTTAAAATGCCTGTTAAGCCCTACACATGGTAACTGTTAGTAAACATTTGACAAAGCTTCTCTGTGAGCTTTTTTGCTATCAGCTGCTGGATTTGATTCTAAAGCAGTGTCAGCATATGTTGCAGCCACCCAGGTGCATGTTTGATGATTGCATTCTTGTCGGGGTTACAGCATCAATAAAAAATGAGTCCCATGAATGCTTGCAGTCTCCTTCAAAAAGTTGTGTTCATAACACCCAGTTGTTTCCTCTGCTACAATACAGAGAAAGATTCATTGATAGGCTTAGATTTCTGGGCATATGAGTAACAAGCAAACAATTTTGGCAGATGAAGTTGCCCAACACATGAGATGGCGTCACTTTTTTTTTTTTTTTTTTTGTGTGTGTAATACTTTGATATAAATGGCCTAATTTTGTATAGGGTGATGTCAAACAGGATGCACATTTTTTTTTTTTTTTTTTTTTTTTTTTTTTTTTTAATTAGGTACAGAATCATCCCGGCCTCATCAAAGTTGTAATTGTCTTTTGTTTTAGCGTAGCTGACCTCCCACCCCACAAATAGGTTTGTGATTTTAGGTGATCTTTCTGTAGTGTCTGTCATTAGAATGTCAACACTCTGAAGACGTAATTTACAAAATAACATGATCTGCTGAATAAAAATCATCCTAAACTGCACAAATTTTAAATATGGAAATTTTTTTTTTCTTTTTCCCTCCTTCTCCACAACTGCCCAATCAAGCAGATCCTGCTTTTGAGGCTGAGGTTATGGGTGATTTGTGCAATTCGTCCATCTTGGCAAACGTATTTGTATCAGAAATACAAAGTTTAGATCTTGCAAATAAAAAAAACATGTAAAAGTACCAAAAGCATATCTTTGGAAATAATAATAGTTTGTATCTTATTTGTGGCATGGCCAGGTATCTTTGGTCAGAATCGATCCTGGTATCGGAGAAGAAGCCGTCAGCCCACATATGTCGGTCGTTGGTGACGTTTGACACAGCAGCTGGTCTTTAAGTTGACCTCTTCAACTATGACCTCTCTTAACGACATTGTGATTTTTGATTATTAGAGGGTCAAGTCGAATTATCACTGGGGGTATCTCAACCAAGCTAAACCAAGGAGTTGAATACGTGCACAAAGTTGAAAATAAAATAAACGACGCTCGAATAAGCCACTAGATGATATTTATATCAAAATAATTAGTTTTTTTTTTTTTTTTTTTTTTTTTTTTTTTCAACCTATTTCTAATATTTGACAATGGAATGAAAATTTCAGCTAACTCCTAAGGATAGCCAGATGTGACAACTGGATTTCTTCAAGTACTGTTGATTGTATTTTCAAGGATATTGTCGAAGTCTTTCTTCTTCAGCAAATAATTATCATTATTAGGTTGGCAAAACAGCATAATGGCAAGAAAATCTCTTAACTCCCCGTCTGCGACTACTGCAACTCTCTTAGCCCCCATGGACGCTTGTATTTATGGGTGTCCATAAGATTGTTTTTGGTTTTGCCATGGAAGAATATATACTTCACAGCCAAGAAATTCAACGTGCATTGGCATAACTAACATTTTACTTGACAAAAATAGTCGCCTACAGAATGCTAAAGGTTTTATTTTCTCTCTTTAACCAAGTTATTTCCCTTTCTCGTCTTTCATCTCAAATTTTCTCCCAATTTACAGATTTTGGATCTGTTTTTGTGAATTTTTTTTTTTTTTTTTTTTTTGTGACTTCTTTTATAACTGCTTTAAAAACGGATTGAACTCTAAGTTGGGTGAAATAATTCTCATTCCAACTTGAATTGCATGTCAGACCTTTGAAAAATGTACGGATAAATTGTGTAAAAGTTGAATGTATAAAATGGAAGACGTTTTCGTTAATGTAATTTTAAGAAATGTTCCTTTCAGATACGAAAATGGATCGGCGTCTACATCGGAATTTTCCATGTCCTACTGTAGAACTCGATCCCCTTCACCTGACTACACAGGGAGAAACTATTCCTCTCGTCTTCCGCGCCGTGACAGCTATCATAGAAAGACTGATCGTTACAGACAAAGGCAACGTCAGTGGTCTCGGTCACGTTCCCGATCACCCTCTTATCCTCAGAAGTAAGTATTTACAATTACCAGCCCCCCCCCCCTTCCCCACAACAACTCGACTTTTGATACCACTACAAATATTTCCTCTCTTCCTGCATGTCAAATTCCCTTATGGCCAGCTCTCACTTGCTACATAAATTGCTAAATTTCCTCTCTTCCCCATAAAGTCGTACAGATTGACTTTTGGCACTCTTTATAGTAGTTTAGGTATGCATATAGTGTAAAAGTTAGACCGCTAGTTTAAGTCCAGTGGTTCACTCTTAATCTTGTCCCTCATCTACAATTAACCCCTTCACCTATAACATTATGGTAGGCCTTACTTAACCAACTTACATTAAAGATAATAAGACTATGATAATAGATTTTTTTTTTTTTTTTTTTTTTTTTTTCCCCCTTTTATTTTGGTTCTTTTTCATCAACAGAAAAAAGGGTGAAAAGGAAAAGGTTTTATTTTTACTTAAATTGCAGATTATAAACGTCATTAACAATGATTTGTAATGATTGTCTGGCTTTTTTAAAATTTATTTTCATTTTTTATTTTTTCAGGCAACGATGCAAGTCAAAACAACCAACAGAGCATATTGATGATGTAAGTTAATATTTTATTTTATCTAGATTGTTAAAATTCTATAATGGAACCTTCCAAATTAAATCAGGTCATCTAAATTATTGCTTTTTGACAGCTGCAGTTTAAATGTCTTTATTTTATGAATGACCTAAAATTCAAGTAATTAATATGGGCTGACCACCATTTCTTCTATTTTAAATGCTTCTCTGAGGCAATATTTTCTGACCTCACTGATAGAAACCCCACAAAGAAGTTTGGGGTGGGGGTTAAAAGAAAAAAAATGAATTAATTCAAATTTCTGTAGACAATAATTTCTTTTGCCTATAAGCAGAATCTCAAAAAGAATTGTATCATAAATCATGTGCAATTGACTGTGACAGTGATTAAAGATTTGATACAGAGTATAAAACCTTGGTCGTCAGATCTCAACACACTTTGATAGAATTGGTGTCAAAACGGAGTCAAGGGGGCATAATTTTGTACTCCCCCCCCCCCTCTCCTGGTACTTTTCACATTGATTCTTCAATTTCTGACAACTGCCTTGATATATTTGTCACTTTGGACCATTTCTATTTGCAGGAACAACGGCGAGTAGTCTATGTGGGAAAACTGCCCAATAATTTCACTGAACATCAACTAAAAGACCTGTTTAGGTCACATGGGGAAATTGAGAAAGTTAGTCTGCATTTCAGATCTTCAAAGTAAGTAATTCTTTAAAATGAAAAATAGAATTCTGCATTTAATACACATTAAATTCTAAAGCAAATCTCTCTTTTAATGTGACAATTTGTCTAGAACTAATGAATTTGATTGTAATTAGCAAGGATAACTAGTATTTGCTAGAATAAGTTTTAACAACAGAAAGGAATAAATACATTCGTTTTTTTTGGTGGGGAAATAGACAACAAATGATGTTCCTTTTGTTTATATTTTTAAAGTTTAAGCTTGTGAGGATGAACTCGAGATAGCTCCAAAGAATTAAGATACAGTTTTGGTAGTGCCCAGAACTGTCAATTGACTTGTACAGGTGAATTTTCTTCACTTTTATTGTTCTTTTGCTACAAGAATTCCTCTCTCACAAAGTCATAGATTTTTTCTTTTCATAGTTGTATAATTTTGGACTGAAAACCGTCTTTTGTCTGGTAAAAAATTGAATTTTTTAATGTTCTTTCATTTGCCTAAAAAAAAAAAATAAATAAATAAAAAATAAAAGGTTTCAATCAAAAATTGAGTTTGATTCCTTTTCTAAGTTGTACACCCTCCCATAGTAATTTTCCCTTCAATGTGTAATTGTTTGTGGTCTTCAGGATTTCTATTGCAGTCAAACTATTCTGATCTTTGTTTAACTCTACACATTTGCCTTCAGTGTGATCTTAACATGTGTGCCCATCTAGACCACCATCCATTTAACAGCTCCTTTTCATTATTTGTAGGGACAACTATGGATTTGTGACTTTCAAAGACAAAGGAGATGCCACTCGTTGTCTGGAAGGTAAGTTTATTTGCCAATAATTTTATTATAAATAGGAAAAATAAACAAAAATATAGATTTGAATAATTATACGAATGCATGGAAAACTCCTGTGGAATAAGTTAAATTGGCAATGATAATTTGAACAATGTTCTTCAGAAAAGTTTTGGAATCATAAAATCTTTTGACAATTTCTTTGCCACATTTAAAATTTTCTTTTCTTTTTAACAGTTACAAATCAAATCCCTGACTTTCCTTTTGAGGTCTGTTATGGAGGTCGTCGAGAATTTTGCAAAGAAGAGTATGCTGACCTTGGTAAGAATTTATTTTATAATTTATTAATTTTCCTAAACTTCTGACTTGGTTAACATTTATGTGACTGCAAGAAGATTAACAAAAAGTAATTATCTAAAAATTTCTTTAAAAGGAAAAGTCTGAGAGCTTCTGGCATAGATTGAACATGTTCAACTTGTTAGTATGGTAGTAATAGAGAGAATTCCTATTGGAGATTTTACAGTCATCTTAGTTGTTTTTCTTTTCTCCTCAGATGGTATAACAGAACAGATAGAGGAATATGGTCCTGCGACTGTTAGAAAGGAAGAAACTTCGTACGAACAGCTTTTGAAGCAATATTCAAGAGACCGGAGGCATTGATGGTGTGTTTTGGTTTTTTGCGGGCGGGGGGGTGTTTTTTGTCAGGGAAATTTACATTCTTCCTTGTTATGGAGATGATGACACTGCTGGAAAATGCCAAACGTCTTTCATGATTCCATATAATCCAAATTACTCAAGTCTAATAAGCATGAGAAATTGCTTCGCTTCTCCCACTTCTGGTTACTGCCTCAACACTTTCACACACACACACACACATATATATATATATATATATATATATATATATTCAGTACTCATTACTGATATTTTTCAGGGTGTATTTTGCCTGTGATATATGAAGTGTCCACTTTTACAATAATGGCTGTGAATTGGGAAAATTGATAAGAAAGATTTTTAGGGAGTGGCAACAGGCAATCAATTTCTGAGTCTTATCTTTCCTTTTTGCGCTTTCTTTCTCGCCATCTCTTGACTGTATGCACGATTGAAAACACTTGTATACAAAAAAAATAGACTATTTAGTGAGACTCATTTTGTGATATCTTTGTGTCACTAGGTAAAAAGAAAATTTCAATGCAATGAAGACCTGAGCATTGGTCAGGAATCAAACTTCTGCCAGACTTAGTCCAATTTATCAAATATAATTCTGCTTTTCACTCATTACAAGAAACCTGTTAAAGCAAGCTCTCCCCTCTCTTCGTTCATACCAACAGTCTGTAAAACTAGTGTGCCTTTTCCTATTCCCCCCTCCCCCAATGCTGTTGATGGGTTTTTATAATTTTTAAGGCAGGCATGAAACTTTAATCAACAGCAGCTTTGCAGAGCTTTTTTTTTTTTTAACTGCTGGATTCTATCATTGTGATACAATGTCACCTTCTTCTCCCACCCCCTAAATAGCAAGGAGAATCTAAGCCCCTCACCCGCAGAGATTCAGCTTCAAGCAATATTTAATTTATATTTAATCTTTCTCTGAAAGAATATATTTTCATGACATTCACACCACATCCTGCATCAGGTCGTTTTTTTTTGTTTTTTTTTCCTCTCTCTCCTGTTGTTTTTACTGCTTCCATTCTGTCTTTAAAAAATATTCCTGTGTTGTTTTTTTTTTTTTTTCCTCAGGGCAGCTTTTCACTTTTATATGTAAATAAATTTATATTTGTATTAAATTTTATATTTTTATAAAAAGTGTTTTTTTTTTTTTTTTTTAAATGACACCCCCTTGCATCATAAATTCCCAATAATTGGATATTTTCAATTATTACACTTGCCCTCCATGTTTGTTTTTTTTTTTTTTTTGTTTTTTTTTTTTTTTGTTAAAAGAAAGGTTACAAAAGTACTATGGTTGGCAAAAATTTCTAAGATTTTTCTTGAAAAGTGGACATTATGCACCATATATTATCAAATATAATTCTACTTTTCACTCATTACAAGAAACCTGTTAAAGCAAGCTCTCACCTCTCTTCCTTCATACCAACAGTCCGTAAAACTAGTGTGCCTTTTCCTATTCCCCCCCCCCTCCCCTAATGCTGTTGATGGGTTTTTAGGGTTACAAAAGTACTATGGGTGGCAAAGATTTTTCTTGAAAAGTGGACATTATTCACGGTACGGTTAAGAGACGTCCAAAAAAAGAAAAAATACCAGAAAGGTTTAGAATGAATTTAAAAAAAAAAAAAAAAATCTTTCTAGATGTTATTACTTTAGTTTTAATTGCAAGCTTATAAATTAAAACTAATATTTCCAATAAGCAAAATACTTTGCTGTATTTCAAAAACTATATTTTTCTGAAACTTTATTTGAAGAATATTAGAAGCAAATAATTACTTTTTTTTTTTTTTTTTTTTTTTTTTTTAAACCATATTCATCTTTCAACTATTGTTTGCTCCAGCCTTCTTCAGGTGATTGGAATTTTGTTCACAAGGTTAGATTGTTTTAATTCCACATGCCATGCCTCTAAGTATCTCGGTTATCTCCCTTTAATTTAACTCTACAAGTTTTTGTTCAGAACTGCAGTAGCCAAGTATTGAACTTACAACTCTTTGGTCAAGTCACTGGGCCATGCATTTTTTGAGATCAGTGTATAAATTTTGTGACTTATAAACTTAACTAGTTTAAAGGCTGCCCTATTGGGAAGTATTTAAAATATCTCCTGCAGAGGGCTCTTGGTTTGACCTTTGGCCCAACAATGACACTTCATTCATTGAGTATTAATATTTTTCAAACAGTTTTAATTAAAACATTGATATAATTTGTCTATTTGAAACTTATTGCAAAGCTGCATGATAAACATTTTTGGCTTTCCTGTTTTGGGTCAGTACAAATAGATTGTTTTCATTCTCAATCTTGAACAACCAACATCGAGCTGGCCATGGAAAAAGGGTTCCATCAGATGAAGTTTAGTTACTTTCAGTGATTGTACTTGGGACTTATTGATTGACATTGTATAACTCACTCTCACTGGAAACTTGAACTCAAAAAGAAGATCTGGAGGAAGTAAGGGGATTCTTGGAATCAAAACTCTTCTGGAACATTATGGATCTCTGCTTCCAAGAGATGAGAAAGCATCTTTTTGACAATTAACCTTGTTCCATTACAAACCTTTTAAGGATACAGATTTGACAATAGCATAAATGGCACATTTTCTTTTAGTTCCAGCTTGTGTGATGGCATTCCAAGAGGAATATCAATGAATACAGGAACTTGTTCAATCACAGTGTCAATGGAAAAGTACTTCATGCTTTCTTTTAGAATTTCTTGGAGAAGTTTCCAGTTGATGCTATCCAGTTTGCCATAGCTCCCAGAAATCAATCTCACAAAGCCAATTTGAATCCAGAAATGGTGTTTAATGTTTGAATAAATATAGTTAATCAAGTTTTCAATACTTGAGATTGAAACTCCACAACCATGTGGGAGTGAAATATTTCTATTTTGATGGTTTCATTGCCAAGCTCATTTGTTTTCAGGCAGTCTTTGATGTAAGAATTTTTCAGAGTTGTGTCCCTTCTAATTGAAAAAGTGAAACACAGACAATTTTGCATTTATTATATAAAGATTTTTATTTTTTTAAAAATATTGCAATTGTTATTGCCGTTTTTTTTTTCCTCTAGCACTCCATATTACTAGTTCCCCTATTGTATTTATTTCTATGCTTGGTCAGCTTAGATTTTTGTGGCCTAGCATATGTGCTGATCCCTGAAGTTTTCATATTTTCCAGTGATGTTCTCTATTATTTCAAGCTCATCTAACAGGGGGTGGTGATCTCAATTTTCCCTCAATATGTGGACAGCTATGTCTGATTTTTCTATTTTCCTTTGTGTTACGGCTTTATGATGATCTTGTCTTACCTTAAGAGGGGAAACTGTTTCTCTATATTTCTTACTGTACGAGACGGCATACACACAGTCCTTAATCATATTCTCCTCTAGGGGAGGGAGGGTCTTACTTGTCTGCAAAGTGTCAAACCACGTTTGAAGGTCGTCCTGTTGTTATATAGACTATGATATTCCAGAACAGAGAAGCTTCTTTTTGCTTTGTAGCACTTTGTTAATTTGCCACAGACAAATGCTGTCAAGAAGCAACTTGAAACTTTGTTCTCTTGAAGAAGTCTGAAAAGATGCAAAGGAATTGTATACAACTCATAAGTTTGCACAGTTAGTGATAATGTCTTCCCTAACATCAGTCACATTTTGGTTGTTGCAGTTGGCTGCAATTTCAGAAATGAAGAATGGCAAAGTGCTGTTTTTCTTTTTGGCACCTGTGAATGATTTCCTTGGATTCTGGTAAAGTCAGTTGACTGTCTTGACCTCCAAGGAATAATGCATAGAAATTCTGTTTTTGGTAGATAGGATCACATCTTTTGCAGAACCCCTTGACTCTTTGGAAGAGAATTTCTTTGTAGTAAGCAAATGGACAGACAGGTAATGGAAAATGTTTACAGGAGTCTGTTGTACAAGCACATAGATGGACATCATGTGGGAGCCTTTGATTAAAAACAAAAGGTTACTCAAAAATTCTCAAGTACAGACATTAGGCCTAAGATTCCCAAATTATAGAACTGGATTATAGACGTACAAATATAATCGACAGAATAGCAAGAGATTCCATGCTGGCTCAATGTTGAAGATTCCAAATCTGATCAACACCTGGCTAATAATACTTAATGGCTGGCTACTATTTTTCCAACTTGCATGCATCACTCGTAGTTGCAGTATAAAAGACAGGTTGGTTCTAAGAGCAAATTCAACATTACAGTTGATGAGGGAGAACACATAATCTGGCACAAGAGGCCATTATGATTAAACTCTGTCATTATGACTTGTTGATGGTTGTACTAGCACAACCATCAAATCTATCCAATTTCACTCATAAGACTTGGACTGACCAATGTTCTTTTCAGACACATCTTAATCTTAAAAGATACAAAATTCTGGGATCATGAAGTCACCTTAAATCAACATGGATGAAATTTGACCTTTGCTCTTGTGGTCAGAATGCTAATGTTCTAACTACGCGTCTGCAGTATACGAGTCAAGATTTATTTTAAAGTTATTTTAAAAAAGTAAATTTCTATTATTCTACCTCTTCTCAAAAGACAAATAACTTTAATAAATAAGACTGAAGATTTATTACCCTTTCCTCTACAATCACCTTTTCCTTCTGCTCATTATTACTACAAAAAGAGTTAAAAAATAAGTTGAACAGAAACCTTGTCCCAGGCTTGCTTTAAGCAACACCTAACTTTTTTTTTCCAATGCAATTATTATTCAAGCTTTTGAGAATTTGAACAGAAGCAGGAAGGGATCTGAAAAGAAAGTAAAAATAATTCAGATGGAAAAAAATAATGAAACAAATATTCAACAATTATTTTAGAACTGTTACCTGACAAATTCAAGTTCTTTCATTTTTGTAAATACTCTTTGTACCATAGAAAAAAAACTTTGCTGAAATGAGAGTTATCTTAACATGGTAGTAACAAGGTCTTTTTTCAGATGCTAAGATGAAAGTACAGTTAAATGGACGAGACATGGTTTAAGGAAAAAAAAAACAAAAAAAAACAAAACAATTGGACTAAAGAAAAGAACAGTGTTCAATTTTCAAAGTTTATTCTGTTAATGACATGAGATTATAAAAAATTTTCAGTTTTGTTTTATAAAAAGAAAAAACTCAAACATTGTAAAAAGCATCAAAGCCAATTTGGAGGCGGAGTTAAAAGGCATGAAAATCAATCAAATTTACCCAGAAAAAAAAAAAAATCTAAGGGCAGGGAATTTTTTTCCCCCCCTCTTACACGTGTGCTTCAGTGGATTTATTTTTGTTAGTTTTAAAAAAAAATTATTTAAGGATAAAGACACATAGAATGTGGTGGTGGTCATAATGCAAAGATCTTCCTGTCTGTCTGCAAATCCTAGTTCTAAAATAAGTGGGTATTTGAATTTCAAAGCTTTACTGAAATGGAAGGTGGAAAAAAAAAATTTTGAGGGCAACTACAATCCAGTTTCATGGCTGCCATTTTCTGTGTTGTCAGCCAAAAGCAACAACAACTATTTAGACACAGGAAGGGCTGACCAAAATTTTATGGACAAGTTTTGTACTTGAAAGATTCTGACAATTTGCACTTTGGGGACTTGACACTGGTATGTCACATTAGAAGAGAGCAAAGATACAAAAATGGACACAATGGAAAAAGATCAAACAACATTTTGCAGTTTCTAGAAACATAACTGACAAAATAGATGGAAAATTTATTTGAAAACATGAAATTATTTCATTGCATTTTTTTTCTTGAAGTGTCCACTAGAATTTCAAGAAAATAAAATTCTGTGGTGAAATCTGTTAATAGTGGAGGAACTGAAATTTTAATATTTGGGATCCTTGTTTTTTTTTCTTTTTTTACACATCCAATTTTTTTTTTTTTCCAAGAAAAGAATAGACTTTATGAAATCTTAATATTTCTGTTTTGAAACACTTGGCTTTAATAAATTTTAAAAGTTCAAAAAAATTTATTTGGTTTAGTCTCAGAACCTCAACAGACATTTACCATTTCAAGAGCAAGTGACTGAAATAAGCTTCAAGTCATTCCAAAACTATCTCACAGAATTGGTGGCTTTGTTGATGAAATTCTTCAGCCATACAGCAACTTAAAACTGGGAGGGATATTGAGTGAAAGGGAAAAAGTTATTCTTGAAGACTAATACCTCCCTATTCACCTTGAGAGATTCAGTTGCCGAAGTAATTGGAAAATTTAGGGTTGGGTAAAGAAAAGCAAACTTACTAGAACAATCTTTCAAGATATATACATTAGAACATAAGTATATGTAGATACTTAACTTTACTGGTACAAAGGTCAAATGAGGGAGAGAAAGAATATAGTCTTAATCTTCCAATAGGTTGGCCTGATTTTCTGGTTATATAATAATAAAAAAAAAATCCTAGTTTCTACTTGGGGCTTTAAACCTGACCACTGGCACCAGTGAAAAAAGACAACTAACTCAGCCACCACGCAAATCCTATATTAACATATGTATGTATATCTTGGTTACATCACATTACATAGCACATCCACATCTGTAGATAATGTCCAATATTAAAAAAAAAAAAGATTTTTTTTATCCACAGGTGGAGGTGTGATGGGGGTCGGGAATAAAGACCAAATACAAAGAAACAAGAAAAATGTCAACATGAATAATTATAACCACAAATGTTTGTGTGTGTGTGTGGGGGGGGTCAAGAACAAATTGGTGTTGATAACGGGGGGGGGGACAGGATCAAATATTGAACCAAACCAATGATGAATAATTGATATTTGCAATTGTGAACAGTTTGGCTGTATGTCCAAAATGGCCGTGTCAGCCGGCAGTGATAGAAAAAGGATGCCAAAAATCAAAATAATTGGCTAGATGGGGCGGGGGGGGGGGTGATTGGCAGAGACACCATAAAACCTGTTGCACTTGAGAAGCAGCTTCAAGTACAAACCAAGTAGGTTATTCAATTTTCAAGATAAAGACAATGGAAATATTAATGAAAGCCAATATATCTACTTCAGAACTTAGAAATTATTTTGTTATGGGCCCAAACATTTTGATGACATGACCTTGGATATAATGAGTAAATCAAAAGGACAAATCGGTGGGGTCATTTGAATATTCATGTTTTGTAGCAAGGGAGTTGGGGAAGAGGGACCAACATGAAGTTGATCTGTGAAAAGCACAGCCCACAGTCCTGCAGTAACAGCCAAGAAAAGAACATTGTTAACTGTACAAAACAAAGGAAAAAAAATAGAGAGGGAAGATGTCATCGACCAACTGGCATTCCATTTTGGAGATTAAAAATTGAAATGAAAAGGAAAAGCCGGGGTTTATTTTTTAATAAAATTTGATGTAAAAATTAATGCATTTGTTAAGTGGTTATGTACATGTTTTTCCTTTTGATCAAAAGAAAAGTTTCAAACTGAACAACAATTGGGAAAGAAAATTCAACAAAGTCATAATTATATCAATTATTAGAAAAAGAAATGACTAATTTCCCCATTTTGTTTTTGTTGCTGTATTTATAAAGCATAAAAAAATTGTTGTTAAATTAAAAACAGAAAAGAGAAGTCAATCAAAAATGTTGAATTAACGTCACTAAACAAAAAATTAAGAGCAAAAAGAAAGCAAAAAATAAAATTTTGTTTATAACTTGGCTGAGGCATTGTGGGATAGTTGAAAACACAGAACTGTCCATTTACTGCCAAATATGAAGTGGCCACAAAAAAAAAAAAAAAAACCTTTTTCCATTTTTCAGATCTCCCTGTACACAAGAACCAGCAATCACACTGCTGCTGTCATCAGCAACTGACATCAGCAGATTAAGATTTGGGATCCTTTTAAAGGATATTCTTTTTTGAAACAGTCAGTGTTCTATTTTGGTGAATTAGTGCCAGATGTCAGTAGCAAGTGTAGTATGAGTGATCGAGTGAGTAAGCGAGCAAAAATCCGATTGTTAATCACAGTCATAAAAAGGTTCTGCTGGATTCTTTAAAGAAGGGTTCAGAAATAATCAGAGCGTTCCCTTGCCTCTCGATGTCCAGCAAGGACTTGAGCAAACTTTTTCTTGTCAATAGAAAGTCGGATAGCTTGAATGTTCCTAAATAGTTGGTCTGATGAAATGTCTTCTGGCAGTTTAGTGAGAAACTGGGCAAGATGGATGAAGTCCATATCAAGCAGGAGAGATTGATAAAGATGCAAGATACCTGAAAACAAAAACAAATTCTTCAATCAAGACTTAGTTTTTAATAAAACCTAAAGTACCTTATCAAAATCTGTTGACTGAAGTTAACAGATAAAACATGAATATTACGTGCAGTCAAAAATTTCCTGGGGGGGGGGGGAAGGAAATGAAAAAATTCTTGATCCATTTTCTAGTTTTTCGAAGAAAGAACTAGAAACTTAGGATGAATGCAATGGAACAATTTTAGATCAAATTAAACTTAAAACAAACATTGTTAATTGCAAATAGTTTTTAAATTTATAAAATACTTACCCAAGGCAGTTCTAAAAAGGAATTCTTCGCCATCACGACAGAAAACATCCCACACCCTACAGGCAACGTCAAGGGGTAAAGATCTACTGAAAATAGTGAATATCCTGGGGAAAAAAAAGAAAAATAAGTGAATTTTTTTTTTTAATGCAAGGGAGACAATTCAAATCTGACAGAATCATTTAAATTCTGAGAAATGGAATTCAATCCAAATAGGTTTTCCTTCGCTTCATAATACCTTTATCAGAATCATTTTAATTTCACACAACTTTTATGACATTAAAAAGAACAAATTTGGGATCTATGAAGTTACACTAAATTCTAGCTTTTATAGATTTATAATTAAAATTTATAAAATTAGGAAGTAAATTTACTGCAGAAATTATTCCCAATTGAAATATTGAAGTTATTTCAAATCACAATATATGATTGTAAGAAATAATGTCCAGTTTCTTTTTTGCAGTGAGAGCATGAAAGACATCTCAGTATCTCTGCTGAGAACAACTATTTAGTCCTGTTTTAATAGTAAATCTGCTTGGTTCAATATGGCCGAATTGGCAGCTGATCTCAAAAATTACCAATCTGTTGTTAAATGGAACAAGGAGTGGCTTTAATTCCTCAAAAATGAAATTGGTTTTAATCATCTGAGAAAACCCTTTTAAGCTTCCATTTGCTGGTGGCTGATGCTAATCTCCAGAAGAGTGACTCGTTGTGCCTTCTCAGACTAACGTTTTCTCACGGACATGAAGTGGAAAGATTATATTGAATCAATTGCTAGATCTGCTTCTAAGAATGTTGGTTCATTGTGTTGTGCTAAACAATTTTTCTCACCAGAATCTATCTTATATATTTACAAGTCTCTACCATTCGTTCCAATTTTAATTATTGCTGCCACATCTGATCTGCTGCTCTGATATGTATTTAGAAATTTTTTATAAAAATTCAGAGAAGAATCTGCAATGTTATTGGTATCTTGGCTTCAGTCATTTTCCCATTGCTGTAACAGCTTCCCTGTGCCTTTTTTATAAATACTTTCATCGTAATTGTTCTGATGAACTTTCCTCTATGCTACCTAGACTTTATGAATTTAAGTTCAGTAATAGATTGGCAGAAGGTTCTCATCATTTTACAGTTGTAATGGCTGCTAGATGTAATTATAAATTCTACACACTTCTTGTTTGTGGAACTCTCTTTCGACTTCTTGCTTTTCAGTCAACTTTGATCTTCAAAAATTTAAATTCAATGTTAATCGTTATCTTCTGCCTTCTTAATTTTTGTTCTTTCTCCTTAATTGTGTTTTTTGGGGGGGTTTTTTCCCCACATATTCTTTCACACTCAATAACTCCTTGTATCTCCATGGCTTTATTGCCTTACTTAAAAAAAAAAAAAAAAAAAAAAAAAAAACTATAAAAATTTACTGAATCTTTTGATTCAAGATGAAATATGCTCCTTTCCTGCAACATTGCACACTCCAAGAGAATTTATTTCTCAGCAGCTGTTTACTTTCTTAAATTTACAAAATTGATAAATTTAAAAGAGGAAGTTGAAATTAAACTTTAACAATTATCAAAAAGTTGAAAGTGACATTTTGGATAGAAATTTGCTTCATAAAAATTATTCTTGTAAGATTTAATCACTCACCAGAATAGAATATAACTATTTTGCATTTTTTATCATTTCGCCCAAGATTTTTCAGGAGAAAAATGACAAAATAATTATCAGTCAATACAAACTGGCTTGAAGTTTGTAATATCTTGTGGCAATGTGGTCTCAGGCTTGCCCACCAGAAGTATATGCAGTGACACATTCATGTATAACATGGCACTGCAAATATCTGATATTATGTGACTATTGACCAGAGCCACCTCTCCAAGTGCTATCAAAGAGTTTGGGCTTCAGCAATCAGAAAACTGCCAACCCAGTTGCCGCAAAATAAAAATTTGCAGACCAGTCAGATCACCAAAAAGAGTTAAATCTTTAAAACCATGGTAGATAGAAACTGGTAAATCGCACCCTAAACAGGAAATGAGTGATAAACCTCTACTCTTATTCAATAAACATGGAAGTATGGGTTGGATAATAGGCGGACATCTCTATTTTGATTAACCTGTTCACAGTGCCATCTCTAGGAAGTTTGTTAAACAAAACTCTAGTCATAATTTATTATTATTAATAATAATAATATTAGGTTGGCGCAAAAATAATGACGTAATAATGTTGTTTTTTGACGTATTTTTAACGTCAAAAACGACATTATTACGTCATTATTTTTGCACCAACCTAATAAAATAATTCAAATATATGTGCATGCGTGTGTTTCTTTTTAATCTTTTAAAAAATGGTGCCTAAGCTAATAATGTAAACAAACCATCCAGTTAAGGTGTTAAATTAAGATTTTAATTAACAATTAAAACTATGATTCTGTAAGATGGGACCCATTAATATTTAAAAATCGAAATAAAATCTGTATCTGTTGCTTATTTATTGATTTATGGGCATCTTCATTTTTGTACATGCATGTTCTGCCATTGCTTTACTTACGTAAATTAGTGAATAATAAAGGACAAAAAAGTTATAGTTTAATTTTCGTTTTATGTCCAAACTATTGAATGGATCAAACCAATTTTTTTTACTTTTAATTTAGACACTTGTGAATTAAACTGGGGACATGGCAAGTGCATACACTGATGAAAAAGAACCCAAACTTGATAAAAAAAAAAATTTATTGTCTAAATGCTTGTTGTTATTAAGAGGAAAAACCAAAAGTATTTTTTGATTATTCTTTTACATTTTTTTTAATCCTTCCTAGCATGTCTGAAATTTTAGTTAAAAATCTTTTTTTTTTTGAGTCAGCAAAATTGCCATAAAATCGATCATGTCTGTTTTAGACATCTTCGTAAACAAAAGTGAAATTCTCCATTTAAAAATCTTGTAAAAATCAACTATACCCTTTTCAAGTTATTTGAGGAAAATTATAAAATTTGAAGTTTACTTAATTTAATTGGAAACAAACATTACTTGATTTTTTATCAGAAAAGATTTAGTTGGAAATAAGAGAAGCATGTCTAACTGTGGTGATTAGTTTTGGAGGTGTGAATCAATTTATTGACAACTAATGTCAGGAGAATTTATCAGACAGAAAGATAGAAGTAACAATATTTTCAAATTTTAAAGTAATTTTTAAAAATTAATTACTTTCAAATGTCTAATATTTTATTGATTTTTTTTAAATGAAGAAACTCCAAAGCCTGTACTCTTTCCATCACTAAAATTGAATCTAAGAAAGAAAATAATTAATAATTGCAGTATGTCTCTCACTGAAAAACAATAAAATAATTATATTTAAAAAAATAAAATTAAAATATTTAGTGAAATAAGATGTAAAAAAGAAAATTAAAATTTTGAAAATGCAATGATGATGGTCGGTCAGTCAGAGAATTTGACATGTGCTAGCCAGAAGGAAAGCAAAGCAATTTCTGAAGCCTGGTCCTTGCTATTAGGTGAAATGACTCTTAAAACACTTGACCTATTATTTCTGAACTGTGCATCCATAGTTTTGGAGAAAACATTTTTTATACATTTTTTTAGCATATTAAAAAATTGTAATAAGCTTTCAAATTTATGATCTGTAAAGATAGATCTACTTAATAATAGCATTTCCAAAAAGACATGGATTCAAACTTAATTTTAAAATATTTAACAACTTTATCACATTTTGTATTTAAAATTGAAGGAAAAAAAGAAAACAATTCTTGTAAAAATTCATTTTTCATCAGAAAAATATTTTGGTTTAGACAATATCCTTAATATATTATTCATAAAAGCCATGAAAAGTTTTTTTTAATTAAACAATGTTTAGTTTTATTGGGTTTTGTATTTTAGAATTCAGAGCTGAATTATGGTTAGCTATGCGCTTAGATTTATAACCCCCCAAAAAACGATTTATATTCCTCAAAGTCTTCTGCTTTTAACAATCACAAAATTACACAAAGTTGAATTTTCGAGTTTTCATAAAATTGAGTAAGAGGATGGGGTAGCTGATGTAAAAAAGATATTTTTACCATGACTTCCTAAAAAAATAAACATCTCTAAAATAATTTCCTTTATTTGTGAATAAGTTCTGAAAGTTTCATTAAAATCCAACAATTATTTGATTTTTGCAAACATTTCCAAATTAATGTCTTTTTCAACTGAAAAAAAGGCACTAAAAAAAACTAATGGTAAATATTATGTAACTGTTGGCATTAAAAAAAAAAATTTTTTTAACCAAAATTTCGAACGTGCTAGAAAGAATTAAAAAATTTAAAAAGATAATTAAAAATACTTTGGTCTTTCCTCTTAATAATAAACATTTTGATGATAAAACTTTGTCTTTATTAAATTTGGTGACTTTTTTTTATCAAGATGTGCTGTTTTTTTCAGCAAATTAGTGAATATATATATATATATATATATATATATATATATATATATATATATATATATACCCTAAAAATTCTATCTGCTTAGCAGTAAATGAAGAACTTCTAAGTAGATTGCCCACTGAAACTAAGACAACATCTAAGCACTGATTCTGTAACTTCTGATAATGAAGACAAAGCCCAGAATTATCCTATGAAATTATAAACTATTACACCTTCTGGAATGCCTCCGCATTGCCTTAACTTAAAAGTTGGAGCAATTATTATGCTTCTTAGAAACCTCTCTATAACACAAGGTCTATGCAAAGGAATTCGCTTGGAGGTACTTCAGCTCCACGAGCATAGCACTGAAATGTCGATTATAAGTAGATCTCACTCTCGGATGAGAGTACTGATTCTAAGAATCAAACTTAAACCAAGTGATGCAAACATTCCATTCATCAGACCAAGTTCCTGGTTTGTCTGTCCTATTCTATGATAATCAATAAAGCACAGGGGTAAACATTTGATAGAGTTGGCATACACTTGCCACAGTCATGCTTTACTCATGGCCAGCTTTACCTAGCATTTTCAAGAGCAAGGGCAATGAGGTATGAGAAAGTGATACCTCAAAACGAATCCACTCATGGTTGAAGGAGAGGAATCACCTTCACTAGAAACATTGTATATCGGAAAGTGCTGTAACAGATGTATTTCATGTATACTTTCACACAACTTAAAATAAACTTATATTATTAAATATGAAATAAAGAATAATATAATATTTTTATTAACCAAAATAATGCAAATTAAACAATTTTGATTAACTAATAAATATTCATTGGACGATATTTAAATTATCCGTGAATTTTTTTCACGGGTTCAGCTAGTTTCTATTAATTCATTTAATGTGACAAGCTAAGCGTCAGAAAGAGTTACCTCCCTTTTATTTCACTATATTTCCATTTAAGAAAAGCATATGTCGATTGATTAGTGACACGAAACTAGTCCATGTATATGAAAACTAAAATTAGAAAGGCATATTTTTAAAATGAGAAATTATCATTATTATTGGGATTCCTCATTTAAAAAATCCCAAGAAAAAGTATTGGGATTTTTTCAGCTTAAAAATTCATGAAAATATTTACTGAATTAATATTGTTGATAGAAATCTTTCTTTTTTTTTTTTCTTTTAAATATTTTGTTTCATTTTTCTTCAAAAGGCTGAAATCATCACCAGAAAAAAAAATTCAGTCATGCATGTAAGATGCTAAGCATAAAATTTTTATATAAAAGTCAGAAGAAACTTTTCACTTGTGGAACTCACTTCTGGCTTTTTGCTTTCTACTCGACTTTGCTCTCTCCTTAATTTTTTCATATATTCTCTCACACTCAGTAAACCCCTTGCATCTTAGTGGCTTAATTGCCTTGCTTGGGGTGAAATGATTAAAAAAAGAAAAATTTTTCATTAAAGGAAAAGAAAAAGTTGTGTCTTCTGGCTACAAGATTATGATACTTACCAATCAATGATATAAATGTCTGGAGTTAAACACTGCTTCTCAAAATGTCGATGCAATTGGGGCATATTTTCAAGGAAGAACTCATCATATGTATCAAAATATGATTTCATCTGAAGAGAGAAAATTATTTAAAGTTCTTAAAAAATAAAAAGAAAGAAAAAATTTAATACATTCCTGATTTCTCACTATATCGACTATTTCAAACTATGTTTGTTTCTCTTCATTTGGACAAACATGGCTTATAAAATTAATGAAAAGTGTAGTGACATAGGCAAAATGAACTTGCCCTATTTTACACAGAGTGCAGCAACTACTAAATAAGTCAGTCTTCACTCAGTAGGTGGGGAACTTCTACGTCACAGACTAGAAGATATTACAACAATATAGCATTGCTGATAGGATTTCTAACATTGGATGAGCCTGACTTTGTGAAAATATGACTGTTCTTTTACTGCCCATGAATGGCCCAAGAAATTGGAAAGTAATGGTATGGGGGATGTTAAAAGGATACAAAGCATGCATTGAATAAAAGAAAATAGTCAACCCTTTTACTTTGGGTCTTGTAGATTCACATGCGACGTTTAGTAGTTGCTAAACTAAAAAATGGTGGATCAAGGAATTTTAGAGTATGTTCCTTTTGGTGATAGTAATTAGGCCTTTGTTTTACAAAAAAAAAAAAAAAAAAAAAAATGGAGATTTAAGGATATGTGTGGATTACAAAATAGGAGTAAACCCCAAAATATGCTCTGATTTATTCTCTATTCCTAACATTGAAACTGATATTCATAAGCTGTCTGGAATTAAATACTTTGCTAAAATAGACCATAAATCTGCCTCTAACCAAACACAAACTCATGGAAAATTTAAAGAGGTCAATATGATTAACTCTCCAACAGACTTACTGTTGTGGCCTTGTTAGGGCCAGAAATAAAGACACAAAGAGAGGAATTGTTAAATATATTAACAGAAACAGTAATACAAACATATACAAACGAGAGTGTTACAGCAAGAACTTTCAGTCTGACTCTCAGAGCTGACTGCTGGAAACTATACTCACTAAAAGGCAGTACCTGCTCCTATTTATAGCTGGGAGAATCCATGCGTGTGTGGGTAAATTACCATAACACTTACTCAGCTGGAAGCATATACCTTATGGTGTAAACAGAGCAAATGCTATTTTTGAAAGAGCCATTGAAAATGTACTAACTGGTGATGTTAAGAATATGATCATCTATCAAGATGATATATATATTGGTGCTACATGTAGAGTAGAGCTAAAGCAAAAAAATGGAGTATGTTTTAAACAAATTCAAAAATGTTAGGATGACCATAAACAAGAATGTATGTTAAATTGCAACACAATTCTGAGATTTCCAAAGACAAATTTTCACCAGACACAAATTTGATAAAGAAAATCACCACGGAGGTATCTACAGCTACAAATAAAAAAAAATAATTGGAATCTTTTTTAGGGCTAGCAAATTTTTACAGCAGATATTTGCCAAAGTGAATTGATAGAACTCATAGGAGAGTTATGAAAAAAGATCAACAAATTTAAATGAGCTCAATGGCAGAATAGAGCATTCAAAAATTTAAAGAAAGAATTTATAAAAAAAAACAGTTGTAATTATTTTTGACCCTAAAAAAATGGACTAACTATGGATGCAAGTGAGCATGCTGTATGAACAATTTTGTCTCAAGAAGGTCATCCTATAATTTTACCTTTCTAGAAGTTTAATATCAGCTGAGGTTAACAATTCAAGTATTGAAAAAGAAGCGTTAGCTATCATATGGAGGACAGATACAGCTTGTCATTTTTTACATTATTTACATTATTCGGACTATTGTCCTCATCTTTGTCGCCATATTTATGACAACGTTTCTGTTGTTGTACACTCCGGCCTTCTTCAGGTAGTTGGAATGTCAAACTGAACCCTTTATTTCGCTCACTAGGGTAGACTGTTCTAGTTCCACGTGTCATGTTTAATGGATGTCAGTTATCAGTTATCTCCTGTTAATTCCCCTCTCCAAGTTCTCCACTGCCTTAACTGGGTATTGAACTCACACTCTTTGGGTCCTGTCACTGGATCTAACTAATGCCTTTATCCACTGTGCCAGGAGTCCTTAAATATGGTGACAAAGATGAGGACAACAGTCCGAATAATGTATATAATACTTCATCTCAGAAACAAACAGATATTGTCATTTTTTATTAGGCAGGAAGTTTCTGTTTAGATCTGAGCATAAACCTTTAGAATTTATTTTTTTTAACCCCAGGAGGGAGTTACCTAAAGTTATATCTTCTAGGATTTTAAGATGGTCCATAAAAGTCATGGCCTTTGACTGACAATGTAGATCCTCTAACAAGATTAAAGTTCAACAATGAATCATTAGAAAGATCAGATAATACACAAAATAAAATATTTCACTGGATTGAAACAGATGTATTACCCTTAGATAATCTTGCATTTGAAACCTTATAGAATCTGGTATTAAGCAAGATTTCATGTAGAATAAAAAGAAACAAATGGAGTGATTGTTCTGGGGTAGAGAGACTCTATAAAAGAAATATGATGCAGGTTAGCAATAGAGTAGGGTCTTATATGTAATGGAGATGTTTTAATACCACCAGAAACATTAAAAAAGATGTAATAAAAAGTATACATGATAATGTTTTTTTGTGGAAAACAGCAACACAAAGACAATCAAAATTTGAAGTGTAGTGGCCTGTGTATTTGCATGATGTAGAGAAATTTGTACAACAGTGTCCAAAATGTAGTGAAATAAAAAAACTTTTGCTAAACAAGGATACATTCATGGTCTAAAGAAAAAGAACCATGAAATTGTGATAATATAGGTCATGTTCATGTTAAAAGCTTAGGACTGTGTTTAATTGTGGTTGACTAATTCTCTGGATAGCTTGAAGTGGTTAGAATTCAGGATAGGAAGGCAGCCACAGTAAAGCAAATATTATGAGCAATATTTTCCAGAAATAGAGTGCCAAAAATATTAGTCTCTGACAATGCATCAGAATTCTGTGATGAAACTGTGTTCATGGTTAAAACAAATTTGATACCTCCTTTATAAATGTTGTAAAGTACTAATCTTTCCTGTCAGTATATGCACTGAGAGTTTTGTATCACTTAGTATCTCTTTACAGCATAAAACTACTAGCTTCATATGACGAGAAACAAGTTGACTGGTAAATGTGGCAAGAATGGCAAAGTCAGGACAGTGAAGAAATAAGCTTGTTAAAGCTTTGTTTTCAGCCAAATAATGTTATAGTTCTTCAATAATGTCAAATCTTTCTTCTTTATGCTTATTTCAATAAAACATCACCCCATCTGCAAGCAAATGGAATTGCAGAAAGAATGGTGCATATAGTGAAAATGGAGTTGAAGGCAATTTCACCAGCCAATGATACCATAGATAGTTATCTACCAAGATTATTAAGGAGTTACAGAACTATTAGTGCTGCTGGTAGAATGCAAAGTCTCTCTACATTGATGGAAAGACAAATTAGATCATCTATAACTATGTTCTATTCAATAAATGAAAAAATGTAATACAAAAAAAAAAACAACAAACAGTCAAGTCCTGAAAAAGTTCATTTTCTTACATAAAAGGAACAGAATATAGTCATAATAGCAACAAGTGGACAAAATTTATTGGCTCATTCTGACCAAATAAGACCTAAAAGTGAGAATGATGAAGTTGAGATGGAAGAGGAGGAGGAACTTTAAAGTGAGGAAAGTACGAGTTTCTTATGGAGAAAGTGAACATAGTAAAGAAACTATAGTGAATACTTCGCACAAATCTGACATGAACTTTGAAGATCAGAAGGAAGATGAGTCCAGACCTAAATTCTTAATAAAAAGAATCAGGCACACAACTTGAGAGAGAGATAAGATCTCATATTTTTGTTCAAAGAAGTCCAAGATCAACAAAAGGCATAAAAACCTCTTCATTTCCAGGAGATGTAGTGACATAGGCAAAATGGACTTGCCCTATTTTGCATAGAGTCCAGTAACTATTAAATAACTTTGAAATTTTGATAACTAGAACAAAAGTTAATTTGCTGTCATAAATTATATGAAACTTTTCAAACGGAAAACAAACAGATTTGGTCTTTTTCTGTCTTTGGTGTTTTCTGTAATTGAGAGATTTGTTTGTATTTGCTTGAGCAAGAACACTATTCTTACCATTCCTTCATCCACCCTGAAGAAGGCCACCTGACATGGTCCATTTAGAAGATTGGCAAAGCAGATGAAGGCATCAGCCACGTCCATATTCAGCAGCAACACTGCAGCCAAAAAAGACATACCCTGCACCTAAATAAAAAAAAAAAAAATAAAAAAATAAACATTCAAATAAATAAAAACAAAAATCTTAAAACAGCCAATCAAAATACAAAGACTTCTTAAAGTGCGTTTGAGAGAGGGAATGGGGAAAAAACAACAACAGATTTTCACTCCAACCATTAAAGTCTATTCTGAAAAATGATGCATTGTATTTCAGGTTCCTTGAATACTGTATTTGATATTACAATATTTGCCTCATGGCAAACCAATCAAAACTTTATAAATTCAGTTATTCAATCCTGTGGATGTTTCATAAATTACTTAATTTGAAAATCATTTGTTATTTTAAAAGGTAAAACTTTTACTATTTTTCCAAATGGTATTAAATATGAATTAATCTGAGAAATTATCAGAAATTTTTTAAATGTTTAAATCTTCAAAATTGATAGATAATTGTTATCTATGCAAACAGTGATGATGTAATTGGGACTTATTAATTACTGAAACTTTCATTTGAATGATTACATGTGATTAGGAAAGCAAATAGAAAACAAACAATCCCTACTGTATTATAGTAGTGACACTGGGTTTGTGTATTTATATATAACATAATCGGCATGTGGACAACCACCAAAACATCTATTTATCTATATATAAAATTCTGTGACTTCTGTTAGTCCATATGTCACACCGTCTAAAATAGCCATACTTTGACCAACCAAAACCAAATGCTTAACCAATGGAAAACAAAAAATATTAGAATATTTTTCTCTTTCTTTTTTTCCATATCTTATTCTGATAAAGATTTAACAAAAGTGAAACATGTTAGATTTATAAATATTTCCTATTTATTCCTTATCACTATCATTCTGCCACATTCCTCTCTCTCTCTCTCTATATATATATATATATATATATATATATATATATATATATATATATATATATATAAATGTATTTAGGCAGCAATCCTTCATTTATACATGTTTCATTAAAAATGACAGAAAGTACCCCAATTAAGCTTTTTATTTAATTTTTCTTGTGTTCAAACAAGTGTTTTCTTTTCTGGATACAGAGTGCATAGAAACTGTCCAAATGTTCTATAATTCGAAGTACTTTTAGCTATTATCAAGGATGATTTTATTTTTGCTTTTTAATTAGTTGTATGTTTCTAGCATTATAGGGATGTTTTATTTTCCGAACATGGTATATTGTGGCTGTGTTCGTAGTTAATATTATTGAGTGTTGGCTTTTTTTTATTATTAAGGTGTAGGAATCCTTCTACTTGTTTTTTTGTTGAATATTAAAATTTGCAGTGTCAGGATTCAATACATTAACGAAATATCATTACAGGGTCGCTCGTAATTTGGCTGTCTAAAATAATCAAACACTTTTCATTGAAGGAATAAAATTCAGTAGAAAAGCCGATGTAGTTTCAACAAATAAACATTGATTTAATATAACGATAGGAATACAAACAGTTGATAATAGATTGGAAAGTAATGTCTTTTGTTTGGGTTGATAAAGTTTCTGAAATAAAATATAAACTGTTTTTGTGTACGTGTGTGAGAAACAATAAAATGTTGTGATATGTGTGTTTGTATGAAAAAGTCAATATGTGTGCGCGTGATTCATGATAAAAACGGATACGAGAAATACGAATTGTTTCTTACTGTTGCCGTGGTCTGGAGTTTGTCAGCGCTGTCGTTTTTGACATGAGGTCATGAAGGTCATCGGCAAGAGGTGTGTGTAGCTTGCTGGCAGTCGCGTGTATATTGTTTCGGGAACGGATTTTGTATGTTTTTATACACTTTTTCCGAACAATATCGGCTCCAGAATTAAATTATTTATTTATTCCTAATTGGCCCTAAGAAGTCACGTGGTATGTCTTCTACTACGTCCGTACGATATTTGGTCGGTATCTACCTAAAAATGATGATGACTAATACAACAAACATTCTGATTTGTAATCTATGATTTTATTGGTGTGTTTTAAGATGTAAGTGTTTTCTTGAGTGTGATTGGTTTATGGATATTTTAGTGGACACGACAAAGGCTTCCATTATTTTTAATCATTTTTTTTTTTTTTTTTTTTTTTTTTTTTACATGTGGGTGAGGTTATTATGTTTGTATTTTCTACTAGTATGTTTCTGATAGAGTCTGTCTGATAAGTTTGTGTGTGTGTTTAAATGGGTTCTAATAGAGCTGTGATTGGATAGGTGTAATGTAAGGCGTCTGGATAGGCATGTAGTAGTGTGTCCAATGCAATTATTTATGAATTTGGTTTGATAAGGAATACACTTCCTTAAGGGGCATTTGAACATAATTAAAAATAATGGAAATCTTAATAAAAAACAAAAAGGCAACACTTAATAATATTAACTACAAACACAGCCACAATGTGCTGTGTTTGGAAAATAAAACATCCCTATAACTCTAGAAACATACAAACAATCAATACACTCAATTAAAAAGCAAAAATAAAATCATCCTTAATAATGGCTAAAAGTATAGCTGAAAGCACTTGGAATTACAGAACATTTGAACAGTTTCTACACACTTTGTGTCCAGAAAAGAAATCCCTTGTTCAAACATAAGAAAAATTAAATAAAATGCTTAATCACAGTACCTTGTCTATTGCATTTAATGAAATATATATATAATTATTTATTTTTAAAGAAAAAAAATTTATAACATAAATATGTTATAAAATCACTACAAAAATAGCCATTTTGTTTCAACACCTTAATTATGTATGTATGTACGTGTGTGTTGGTTTCCCTTCTCCCATTCCCCTCCCCCCCCTTTTTTTTTCATGACAGACGGTTGAGATGTTCTCTGTCTTGTCTCCTTTTTTGTGTGTGTATATGTCTTGGTGCTTATGTATTAGAATCTGACTGCGTTTGTTTTACGCGTGAGTTTGGGACCCCATTTACACACCATGAGGATTAAAATGTATACATTGTAAAAAGACCGGATATTAAATATAGCTAAAGTAACTTCAATGAAAAAATAAATTGAATAACATATATATTTCTTCTTTTCTCCTCAATAATTTTATAGTTGTAAACTTGATAGCAAATAAATGTTAAATTTTGATTTTGTAATCAGCAGTTTTAAATTTTAATATTAAATTTTATCATATAATTTAGTAATTATTCGTTGGAATAAATTATTTTTTAATACTAAACATCTGAATAGATATTAGAACATGACTTCGTTATCGAGCTTTTTGAATTTTCCTGTACTTGTGTTCTGATTGGTCCATCTAGCCTTTGTAACGTTTTCCCCTTGCGTAGAATATTAATTAATTTGAAACTTTTAAAACCATTTATTTTACATTCAACGTCATCACTTGATAAGACACTGAAGGTGTTGAAACAAAATGGCTATTTTTGTAGTGATTTTATAACATATTTATGTTATAAATTTTTTTTCTTTAAAAATAAATAATTATATCTGCTCTACTTTGTATTGAGCACTCTTTTAAGAATGGTAATTGTTGGTTATTGGAATTCATTCCATATACACCAATCATATACTTGGATATTAGCTCCTATTACTGTCGAGCACTTTCTATTCTATTCTTATACTATGGATAGAATCAATTTCGGAGTATCACTTAAGAATATTCCCACCACGAACAAAAGGGATTATTTCGTCCATCTAACACAGCAAACGGAAAACCTTATCAGAAGAATGAGATGGAAAGCTTACTTCTTTCTTCTAAACAAAAAACCATTGTGTGAATGCGAAATTTATGGTTTTAAAAGCCTCAAAACTGCACCAATTATTAAGCAATTGTCTGCTTTTGAAAATGAACTATTGGATATCATCAAAGGATTAACCTTCTATAAATACAA